>OZ010678.1:58084969-58614969 GCA_963932185.1 Troglohyphantes excavatus | reverse complement strand
TTCATTTCTCTATTAACAGCTTGATAATTATAGATGCAATGTTCGTTGAATTACTAAAAAATCTTATTTTTAATTCAAACGAATGGGAAAACATTAATAAACATATTATATAAGTGTTCGGCGTGACATGTTAAATAAACTAAAGTAGATTAATTTAATGCGAAAAAGATAAACTAAAACTCTTTTTTTAAACTAATATTAAATCTATATTGGAATAGTAAAAGCTTTTTCGTGTAAATCTCGAAATTTTTTTAAATCCTAGCTTTTGTTATATGATGATATTTTTTTTGAAAAATACGAAAATTTTTGGCTAAAATATGTAAGTTTTTATATTACTGAGTAATTTAGAATCTAAATTTTAATTTTCACGTAACTTGATTTAATTGATTTTGCAGCTGTATACGCCGATATGTCTTTTGATTATCATTTTATTTATTTCAAGAAGCAACACCGCTATATCTTCATTTTAACCAATCAAACATCATGTTTGCTGCCACACTTTCACGATTTTTGCTTCTGTGACTTTTTTTTAAAAAAATTTATTATTAAATAACGAATGTTGCTTCTATATATATTTTATATTATCTTTCTATATTTTAAAATTAAAGTCAAAGTTAAAGGATATAACCCAGCAAAAAAAAGTCAGCATGAAACCTTCATCAAAATTGTTAAAATTTAAGGTTTTTTGAAGGTTTTATAAAGGATATTGAAACAAAAAACTGCAGTTTATTTGAAGTTTTTAATTTTCCTGCATAAAACCTTTAACATATCTGCAATTTCCCTACATGATTAAAAATTGAAGGTTTTTTTGCAGATTTTTATGAAGGTTTTCTGCAGTTTTTATGAAGGACATCGAAACAAAAACCTTTAATTTTATAGATATTCAAAAAAACTGCAGTTTTCCAGCATAAAACCTTCAATTTCAAAATTTTGATGAAGGTTTTATGCTGACTTTTTTTCCTGGGACACTGCAAAAAAATATACTTAAAAATGAGTACCTTAACCTACTCGTTTTTCTTTAAGTACAATTGCATCATAAATACGCTTATTGCAATGTAATGAACTTGTACCTGGTGCCTGTTTACTTCGGATTACTTAACAATTACTAGGGGGATCAAGGATTGATATTTGATTCATGATTTCCTTTAAACAAATAAACCAAAGGAAGGAAAACCCCCGGAGGATCTTACAAAATTACCGGCGAATCGGATGTCGTATCCGATTACTCGGGTAAGAATCGATTCCGCTTGGAATCTGATTACAGGAAAGAATCGCCTACCTAATTCGTGGTGGAGTAAATGAATCGAGTTTTAATTGTCGGAATCGATTATTTTCCCCGGACGGGAAGTGCGTTTGGATTAAATAGATTAATAAAGAGTTGCGATGTAATCAAATTACACAATGTTATAGGAAAATGTTTGGAGATATTGGTCATAATAAAAACTAATTTCAGAAATAAGGACATGCGTATTTGATTGAGCTGAAATTTATTTAAGTTTGGTTTGGTTTTTGTTAATTAACGTCGCACTAGAGCTGCACAGTGGGCTATTGGCGACGGTTCGGGGTCAATCTCGAAGGAAAGACACGGGAAAACATACACATTCACACACACACATTCATACATGCACCTCGTTATTTTAGAACCATGGTCAGATGACGAGGAAACACCTGAACTGGCACCCAACGCCTTCAATAGACGTCGGGACTTTGGACCCCGATCAGATGTATCGTGCACCAGTCCCGTATACACGCCAGTATAATTTGTTGGATATTCTGGACGACTTTCTAGTATTTTTGTAGCGAAGCTGGCAACCCTCCGATCGCAAGATCACTACTTTTTTACTTTTCTATGTCAAGTCCATTTCCCGGATTCGAACCACCAATCCTCTAATTAGTAGCTGAACGCCTTACCAACTGAGCAACTGGGGCTCAAATTTATTTAAGATAAAGAGTCGTTTTATAGAACATTGCGTTAAGAATGCTAAAATATAGCCTCACAAATAATGCCTCACAACCTCTGTTTCTTTTTGGAATGTTTGACAAATGTCATGAACGATTAAATACATGAAATCTGAGAAAGAGATTTAAACAAAAGTCCAGTTAATCGATATTTCCGGATAAACCGAAGCAGGATAATCATATATATTTTTTTTTGCATTTTTTTTTACCTAACTGTATTTTTCTTTATCCATAATAAAAAAAATCGAAATCGGCCAATATTTTTTTTCAAACGGTCCGGTGTTAATTGAACATTCCAGATAGTTAAATGCCGGATGACAGGGTAATGTTTTCGATAGGTATATGTTTTCGATAAAATGAGACATCCCCTATCCAACCAAAAAATGAATTTCACAAATATCTAAATTAGAACAAATAGCTTGCGGGGAACATATTTAAAAGAAAATACATAACAGTTGAATTAATAACCGGTCTCCTTTGGCGCGCATTTACGGTTGGTTGGCGCACTTTAAGTTGGATTAAAATAAATGAAAGTTTTTAAGTGATATAAGGACGTTTACTTTTTATTCAACACATAATGTTAATTCGTATAACAATGAAAACCGACTTTTTCTAAACGCGTGTTCCAATTCTTCTTGAAGAAGTAACTTCAAATGAGAAAAAGACAAATACTCAGAACAAACTTCAAATGTTTCAACATTTCGGCAAAATAACTCTGAAACAAAAAAAAATGTAAGATAAATTTTATCGAAAGAATTCAAACACAAAAGAACAACGAAGAAGAAATAAAACAAGTTGAAAATCTGAACTTTCAAGCAATGAAAAGAAAAATCACAAGGGATTCCTAATTTTATCAGACGATTTTGAAGCAAAAAAAGATGTTGCCAGATTGCAATTGAAGACATCTTCATGAAAAAAGGTGCCTTAAATTGAACAGTGAATTACTTCCATGTAAAATATTTAAAAAAACTGAAAAAGTTCTAGGGGATTATAATATGAAAGTTTAATTTATTTTATTCTTCAAATGTTCTTTTTTTATCAGTGTTCTTACAAGTTCTTTTGTGCGTGTGTGGGGGGGGGGGGGGGGTATTTTAGATGTTTCCCGACGTTACTATTATTATTTTCGTGTACCCCCAAACGGATCGTCACGAAACCACAAGGGGTACACATACCACATGTTGAGAATCGCTGCACTAATTGAATCAAATTGTCCCTGGCGGCTTGCATGTCGAATGTGTAGGTTTTAACATACAACTCTGAGAAGGGCCGTCTTTAGAAATGTGAGACGTGTGCCACCGCACAAGGCCTGGCTCTTTTTAGAAAGGCCTCGCGTTTGGATTAAAAAACAATAAATGGGGTTTATAGATTATTAATTTCCATTTTTAAAACTCTCTTAGAATGTTTTTGAATTTGTGTTTACAGTGTAAAAAAATGTTCTTAAAATGAGTACATGGACGTATTCGTTTTTCTTTGAGTACATTTGCATCGTAAATGAGCAATGACGTACTCAAATTTAAGTAATCGTACTTTCTTAACAGTGAGCAGTGTGTATTAACACTTTGCACTCCGCGAAAACTTTGCGATTTGTGTTCTTTCTATGGAACAGTTCTTCTTTACGTTCTTTTCCACAGATTTTTTTTATAATCATAAAGGGAAAAAAATCCTAATCTGTTTTGCATTTGCAAGAGAACAAGTTGCGAAAAAGATTGATGTTCTAAACACAATATCCTGCTGTTCTAGTTTATTTTATTGAACAGGAAAACAAAATAACGGGTCGTTATGTTGGTGCCTGAGAGGCGCCTTACGAGTGCAAAAGGTTAATATTGCTCATATCAGCTTCTGTTCAAGCCATTTTTAACAAAGCGAACTGGCAGACATAAAATAGTTGTTTCTTTATACAACTGCTTTTGCATCTGTTTGAATCTTGATTAGCGTTGAATGTTGCTATTTTTGCGTGAGAAACTTCTCTTTTTAGTTTTTGTCATTGCAAATAACGGTTTTTGATCCATTCTTTTATTTTTTAAATTGAAGCCGCCAATGGTATATGGTACATATTGATACCATTTTTCAAATTTTAATGTTTTTATATAGATAGAGAGACAGATAAGTTTATTGTAGTGGGCCGTAGCCCATTTACAAAGGTTGGCAACATAATTTAACAAAAGCGGATACAAAATTAGATAACACAAAATCTTTATATATATTTCTCTTACGCGGTGATTGTAAAATGCTGTTTTTCTGTACGCTGAGTGGCAACAGTTAGTTTGTTTACGAAATTCTGTTGCACCCGCATTTTTATTTTGCCATTATGCAAGCCATTTTGACGATTAGCCCCTTCAATTCATTAGTAAATAATTATTTTGTTGATGTAAGCTTAAATTAGGATGAATATAAACCCTATTACATTAAAAATAGAAGTTTTGAAAAACGCTTTTCTAAACTTTACATGAGCGGAACATTGAAGTGGCGCCATCTGATGACAATTTTGAAAACTAGATTTCTGTAAATTTCATTTTTATGACGTATTAACTTATTAACGTACACACTTCTGGTAGGCAAAAGTATGGTAAGCTTAACGTCAATTATTCCAAAATAAACTACCAATAATGTTATAAATTAGACTAAAACGCAGGAAAGGTGTGAAAATAACGTGGAAAATAATAAATAATGGTAGAAGTAAAATTATAAATAATGGCTTGCCAGTGGTTCCATTGTTTTCATTTGTAGTTTAAAAGAAATTAAATTAAATGATTTTATATTGATTTACATGGCGAAAAAATGTATTGATGCCAAGATAAATTATAATTTAAATTTACTGTTTCAACGTTTAAAGTTTTTGGTAATATAATTAAAAAAAGTATTGTTACTAGGACACATTGTTATTGTGTCCTACCTTTTAGCGAGCGAAGCGAGAAGTGGTTTGAGGAGCAAATTGCGTAGCAATCCTCCGGGGGATGGCGGAGTGTTAGCGGAGCAGGGGGCGGAGCCTCCTAGTACAAGTTAATACATTAAAAAAAAAATCTAAAACACAATTTGAACAAATATGCAAAAAAAAGACAAAAATAAATTACATGAGCAATTAGAATTATGAGTTTAATCTGTTTTTCCTGCACAAGTTCGCTGATCAAGTCCTCTCGGAATTTTAAAACAGAGATTGCGTAATTATAAAAACAAAAATATTCTTTTTTGTAAAATTTTAGGATAGTTGAAATGTTACTGGATTCAATTAATGATAAGTATTTTCGTCTGAATGCATCGCAAATCGGACTAAAAATATATGATCCCAGGTTTCATTTTCTGTTGTGTTACAAAATTAACAAGAATTATTAGGAAAAATTTCGAAAGCAACTCCTTTAAAAAATATACTTGATTGATTGCAACGAATTTGTATAATAATTCTTTTTATAATGATATCTATATTTGAAATTAAATAGTCTTCGAATAAATGTGAGTTTTTGATATATTTATACTGTGAGTGGTTATTACTATTGTTCATTGAAGCAAGATCATTTTGGGTGTATTGGTCATGGTGTACTTGTACAATCGTTGAGATCTCGTTTGTGCTTGATTCAAGAGTTCATCCAGCAAAGGACATTTCTCCGGTGTGAACAAAATGGCATGTGGTATAAATTGGAACATGAATAAAAATTATTACATGATAATAAAGTGAAGATGTGCCAATAACTTAAACGAGAACGAACAGATAGCAAGCTATCCGCATTACCAGATCTCTTTCCGAACGAAGGGAATCGTTGAGATGTAATGTTCAGCGACTTTATAGTCTTGCGAAAGCCAAACAAAATAAAACCAGGGTTTTGAAAAATATTTCTTATTGAGATGGCCCAAATAAAGATATTGTTTGTGCAGTTAAAGGATAAATTATACATGTCTAAGTAGCAAATTTTAGCAAACCTATCATCTGACCTCTTAATGTTTGGATATAGTAACTGCTTTTGCATTTCTACTATTTACTTGATTAAATTAGTGTCGACCATACTTCTTTTTGGCGTTAAAAAGAGACCTTATTTCATCAAGAGAACCACCAAATCGTTCTCTGCTGGTAACCCAATTGGTCCAACCAAAAGATAAAGAACATTCCCGTCAGAGAATCCCCCCCCCCCCACTACTCACCCGATGAGACATCACCGAGAACGTCGTTAGAACGAGGCACTCCGTTTCAGACGATTTGTAGGGGACGAATGGAACGATTTATTTCAGATAAAAGAATGGAAATAAGTTCTTTTTTGTGGCGACTATTGTTGGCGAATTGGGTTTGGCGACCCATTCTAGTTTCGGAAGAAACGAATACCAGTCTCCTCCGCACTAAAAGAGTATTGAGCAGATAATCATTTATTGACTACAAGACACTGTATCTTATTTAACGTTAGTTGAACACGAAGGTTTCCTTCGAAAGGAAACGGTGTTAAAAACCGATTTAATAGTGGTGTCGTATGGAAAATAATTTAAGTTAATGGGGAGTTCATTTAACTATCAGTAAAATTGGGTAAACTATAAAAAGGCACGTGAATCGTAAAGAGGAAGTACATAAGAAGGATAAACCGAATTATTCCAGATTTATTCGTCAGGTAAAAACTTAACTAAAACTCACTCATAAACAAACACCAAAGCCACACTATAAAAGTAAGTTACCATTACAATTACTCATTAACATTTAAAAACTAAGATATTTTTACTTTTAAAATACCATTACAATTATTGAATTAAAAATGTAGCATCTTGTTAAAATCTTAAATATATATTAATTCAAATTATAATAATTAAAGCTTGTATTTTAAACTTCACCTGGAACAAAATATTTAAACAGTAAAATGAAAAAAGTACTTAGCCGAAAATGATGCAGTCGAGACGATGATCCAGGCATAATTTATATTTATTTGCTTCTTGAAAAACCAGTCATCATCGAAGATGCTCCCAGGCAGTTGGGGCTTATGCTATTGCTTTTAGATTTGAAAATTGTAGAAACCACTAAACATGACGATAATCTAACTTAATTTCATATTTAACACACACAGTGGAGAACTTGAAAAACGCCCACAATGCAGTGGCGCAAATAGAAACAGCACACGTAGAAGTGGCGATATATGAAATGGCTCACTTAGAAGTGGCGATATATATATATATATATATATATATATATATATATATATATATATATATATATTTAATAACATCAATCATCGTCCGGATAGCTCAGTGGTAGAGCACTTGTGCGCTAAACAAGGGGTCCCGGGTTCGACTCCCGGCTGGATGAACTTTTCACTCAAAATTGATTTAAATAAATATTGCAATTCCTTGTGTTAATGCAGCTTTAAGCGCTTCGCAGGAATATGTATGATTTATTCTGTGTGTTTGTTTCATGATTGATGTTATTAAATATATTCACGGTTCCTTGTGTTAATGCAGCTGTAAGCGCTTCACAGGAGTTCGTGTTATGTAGTGTGTCTGTATGGTGTCTACTCTTCCGATCTGTGTTCTGAGTGAAAAGTTTCTGAAGGTTTTGTGTCGTCCGGATAGCTCAGTGGTAGAGCACTTGTGCGCTAAACAAGGGGTCCCGGGTTCAACTCCCGGCTGGATGAACTTTTCACTCAAAATTGATTTAAATATATATATATATATATGTAATATATTTTATAAATCTTTCCCCCTTTAAAATGTACTTTAATTAACTTTCTTTAACTATGGATATCGCCCCCTTTTCGCAGTACAAAAGCATCTCTCATGTGACTGCTTTCCCACCCACGCCACTTCAAAATCCCGAACCCAAACCTAAAAATGCGAACCAAAACCGAGATGAACCAATCAGAGGCGTCCACGGTCCAGTCTCCTGCTCATAATCTCCTTCTTGATATATAGATTCAAGATGTAACCTCGAGCTAGCAAGTCGGGCTGTGAAGTCCGGAGGAATAAATGTTGTGAACTTGATCTTTCGGCCTTTAGTTTGTACCTGCATCCTGGAACTTATCGTCTAATAACTAACGACTGCAAATCTAAATAATAATCATTACATATATATGGTATAAAACCCATATGCCAAGTGGTATAAATTTACATTTATCCATTCGCCCCACTAGAAACACCTATTTACAAATTTGTAGGTTGAGATCGACTGGCTTCCGTGGGAAGCACATGCATGAATAGGAAGCGTAGAGCTCAATAAGTTGGCGCATACCCAACATTTTAGCTTAATTTGTAAATAATAGCAAAACATTCAAAATAAACTCTCACAGAAAAATATGCAAAAAAATTGCTGATATAATGTTTGTTAAAATCTGACAATATTTGACTTTTTTTCCTAATGAAGTAAAATAAATTAACCACTGTATTTCGTACCGTCACACTCTTACCGTCTTTGTCATCCAGACGAAGTGATGTTTTACTAACTCGTCTCCGCATAGGACATTCAAGAGCTGCCAACAGGTATTTGTTAATAAATGAAAATGCTCCACCGTGTCATCATTGAAAACAACCTCTCACTATTCATCAAATTTTAACTTCTTGTCCTCGTCTTAGATTTTTATATAATCGCTTTTTTAATACGTCATCTTCCACATTGTCGTATTTATTAAATCATCCACCTCTTTCATCACTATTTATCTTTTTAAACTACACTGGATTCTTACCTGTTCTTTGAATTTGATTTCTGTTTATATGTATATATTTTAGAATTTTAATGTTGGTTGAAATTACCTTGTGTTTGGCGCAGCTTGGCCATTTTTGGCTATTGTGCCAATAAACTCCAGCCAACCAAACTAACGAAGTAAATATTTTTAGCCTTAATAAAGCCTGATGATTCAAAATGGAAATACGATGCTTTAAAGATTGTTTCAATGGTCTTTCTGATCCTCCATGAATGCTTTTAATTTTCTAAATAAGTTATTAAAAAATTCTGTAAAAAATGACTAGAAAACTGCGTTGGCATTTATGAGAAGAACGTACGATTCGTCAGTGATCCGGGAAATTATCTTTCTTTTGATATCTCAACCATTTAGAATCGTGTAAGAGGCGTAAAAGAGATCTATCTTTACTACAGAAATAATATGCATGATTGTTTTACTCATTTAACCCTTTGCACTCCGTTGGCGCCGCTTGGGCGACAACATAACGACTCGTTCTTTTGGTTCCCTGTTCTTTAAAATAAACGAGAACAGCATGATCTTGTGTTTAAAAAACATCAATATTTTTTTTCAACTGGTTCTTTTGCAGATCTTCAAGCATATTAGGTTTATTTTTTCTATAAGCATAACACATTCTAGGGAAAAGAACATAAGAATGAAAAACTGTTCCATAGAAAGAACGGAAAACGCAAAGAGTTCTTGGAGTGCTGAATTTAGACTGAATTTATTAGTCTAGGTACCTAGAAGCGAAGCTTCTTCAACCCTTCCTACAAATTTATCTTTACATAAATAGAACATGATTTGAAGAACATGATTTAGGGACAACACAAGACAACACACACAAAAACAAAACGTCTAAATCCAAAATACACGCAGAAGTTCCAAGAAATTCACATCCGACGAGGGAGGAAGGCTTGGAATGGCACAAAAGTTAATCCTGAAGCAGGGCACCGAAAGGTAGATGAGAGAGCACAAAGTTCGATAAAATCGTCATGATTGGTTCGAAATAAAGTTATCTCGCTGCTCATTGGAGGGGAGAAAAATCGTCCTAAAATTCAAGTAGTTCCATATTCCTCCGCGAGCGGAGTAACATGACTTGGGCACATTGGTAAAAAGTCACAATTAGATGAAAGTCTATGCGATTGGCTGTTGAAAGAGCATGCCTCCATCTGATTGGAGGGGAGAGTTATCATGAATTGTAGACGGACTGGCGCCCGTGCATCCTGTTGCTGGTGCGTCCAGTGCCTACGCACATTAGGTGGGGATAGTACTTTGATGGTGGGCGGGGCTTACCGAGCATTCCAGGGGAGTGCGCCGTATGCACCCGCAGGATGAAGATAGTGAAAGTCCTTACTGCTGGGAGGGACTGATACATCCAGGGGGGTGCACCAGTGCTCCCGCGTCGGAGAAGAAGTTGACGAGAGCTTGCATCTTGTCCCCAACATCAGGCTTATCCTTTAAAGCTTTTGTCAGGAACGAGATCCCCTCGGTGCCATGGAAAAGAACCTTGAATTCTTGCATAAGCTCCAGTAGCGGCGCAATATCCTGAAGCGCT
The DNA here is from genome assembly GCA_963932185.1 of Troglohyphantes excavatus. NCBI lineage: Eukaryota > Metazoa > Arthropoda > Arachnida > Araneae > Linyphiidae > Troglohyphantes > Troglohyphantes excavatus. Next base: position 58,604,820 of record OZ010678.1, on the reverse strand, counting down.
TGGGACTGGAACGGAGCTTGGGTTTTTGGGGAATCAGAAATTGAATTTTCTTTGCGAACATTCTCGGAACGACTCTTTTGCGTTTTTGGAGGATTTGTTAGCGCAGATTTTTCATTTTGCACTTTTTTGACGATTTCTTTCTTTTTGGGGAATGCTGGGCATTGCCGCCATGAGGCAACGTGACCAATAGTCCCGCAATTTATACATTCTGGGTGTTCAAGCCATTTGATAGTACATGAGCGAGTCTCGTGGCCATCACCACATTTGAGGCATCTCGTGGGCATTGAACAATTCGCAGAGGAATGTCCGAAGTGATTGCAATTATAGCATTGCATTGCTTTGTTCTTTGGTCGATAGAGTTCACATTTGATATTGACATAGCAGAGGCTATGGACATTGAGGATGCACTCGTTATCAGTAGTTTTAGGCAGTTCAACCAAGTAAACACCGATCGGTGACTTGCTCGGCTTTTTGCGAAACTGGGTGATTTTGGTTACTGGGAATCCTAATTTTTGAAGGTCATCCTGAACTTCCTCCGGAGAAAACTCCGCAGGAAGACCTTTAATGATAATTTTGAGTGGAAGGACACTTTTGTCCGAATAGGTATAAAAACCACAATTTACAGATTTAAAATATTCCGAAAAAGTTTGACGCATTTCTGCGTTTATAACATTAATTTTTAAATTATTCCCAGTTTTTTCACAGTGAAATTTTCCATTTGAAAGTTTGTCAAGTTCGATAAGATGTTTTCGAACATTTATATCACATTTAACAAAGAGAGGAGGGGGTGGATCATTGCTCACCTTTTCTCCGATGTCCATGCTAGTGTGTTTACAGTCAGAATCGGTGTGGTTATCCACAGTTGTCAATTCCATACCCTCTTGAAGTTGGCTTGTTGACATCCGTGGAGTCCCCGTGTCAGAAAGTTTATTAGTCTCACGAGTGAGAGAGTGTTCATTTTTGTCCTGTGTATGCGCCGACAGTTCCGCCCGCGAGGGGGGATGAGGAAACACACTTGACTTGCGCATTCCAGCAAGCATGACCTGCATGACTTCGTCCGCCATGGACATTGACTTAGGCTTAGGTGGGACAATGATTTCGGTGGGTGCAGCTTGAAGTTTGGAGTTGAGTTCTTTCTCAATCTTCCGAATCTTCCTCGAGAGGGAGACCCGGTCCTTTTTCTTCAGCGTATCCCAGGAATCATGGAGTTGTTCAATTTTAACATTGTAGTCCACCAGAAGTGGATCGTCTTTTTCACCTTGGAAGATCTGGAAATCAGGAAAATCCTCCCTTCTATTATCCGCCATGGTCAACAATAAAAGACTCGAGCAGTTAACAGTTTGGAGCAGTTAAATTTGAGAAAAACTTAATTTTGGCGGAGCATATCAAAAACCTGACTGACGTGGGCTCTCGCCGCAATTGGAATGAGTTGCTTGAACATTCGACCTGTTCTTGGAGTGCCAAGGGTTAAGAGTATATAAAGTTTAAAAAAAAAAGGGTTACTTACTTTTCTAACACGAACATCAATATGTTGTAGTGCAACGGTTTCATACAAGATAATTTGTATTTTTGGAGTATTGGATATTGTATTTTTGGAGTTATTTTTGGAATTTGTATTTTTTGAGTTATTTTTGGAGTTTGTATATTTGGAGTTATTTTTGAAATATTTTTAGAATTTGTATTTTTGGAGTTATTTTTGGAATTTGTATTTTTGGAGTTATTTTTGGAATTTGTATTTTTGGAGTTATTTTTGGAATTTGTATTTTTGGATCCTTCCTTCTTGCTTTATCGATGAAATTGGATACCTAACCTGGGGTACTTCCCCCTGCGCTTTTCACCTTTAGACGCCGCGCCCAACCAATCCCGTGTGTTGGAAGTTAACCACGGCATCTACGGATGAAAAGCGCTAGGACATGTTCCCCAGCTTTAACAGGCACGACCCTATACGGTCGGGAGGTTAATCTCACTCTCCAAAATAACACCCTGTTCTTCAAAGTAAACGAGAACTCCATGTTCAAGAATATAAAAAAAAAAGCTTTTTTTTTCAGTTTTTATTTTGTTTCCTATTTCCATTTAAAAGTATGGCATTGCTTGGGTATCAACATATTATAATAACCCTTTGCACTCCGTTGGGGCCGCTCAGGCGACAACATAACGACTCGTTCTTGGTTCCCTGTTCTTTAAAATAAACTCGAAAAGTGACACATGGATTTTTTTTTCAACTTGTTCTCTTGCAGATCCAAAATATTATATGATTTTTTCCCCTCTATGAGCATAACAAATTCCGGGGGAAAAACAGAAAAAGGAATAACTGTTCTTTAGAAAGAACACAAATGTCAATGTTCTTAGAGTGGAAATGGTTAATAACCCTTTGAACTCGAGTGTCACCTTTAAGTCTCCAAAATAACGACGTGTTATTTTTTTTTATATCTGATATTAATATTCAGCTTCAAGCATAACTTATTTTTTTTGTGTGTTACATTTGACCTTTGTTTATGCAATTCCACCTTGTACATAAAAAAGAACACGATAAAGAATACTACACCTTAAAAAATAACTGGAACGATATGTAACTGTTTCGCGACTGCAAACTGTAAAAGTTGTAATATATTAAACCCTTTGCACTTCAAGAACACTTTGCGATTTGTGTTCTTTCTATAGAACAGTTATTCTTCTTTACGTTCTTTTCCACATATTTTGTTTATACTCATAAAAGGTAAAAAATCCTAACCTTTATTGTATTTGCAAGAGAACAAGTTGAAAAAAAGATGGAAGTTCTAAACACAAGATCACGCTGTTCTCGTTTATTTTAAAGAACAGGAAAACAAAAGAACTGTTTTTTTTTGTTGGCTGTTAAAAAAAATTACTATTTTTTAAAATAAAAATAATTAAATTCTAGTGTTAACATACAGTTTAGGATTTTCTTTTGTTAACGGACTTCTTTTATGAATATGTAGCAGATTTTCAAGAAATCATAATCCACAAAGTACCGGCAACTAATATTATTTGAAGAAAAAAAGTTTAAAGTTTTATTTTAAAAAAATTACATTCCACGTTAAAGTACCTCCTTAATTAAATTATTTCCTACATAAAATGGTTCTTCGCTAACTTAAGAGCTTCTGTTTATGCAATATTACATTTAACCTTTGATATTTCATGTTTAATACATTTATTGATTTAAGAAAATTTCGCTTTTCTTAAAATAAAGCTTTTACAATTTCAGGATTGTAATCAAATTTTAGAGGCTTAAATTCATACTTCAAAGATTTCGTTTGATGTGTTACGTCATTGAAATGAGGTCCCGGTAAGAGGTGGCATATCGGCAAAAAATATCTTACGAATAAAATGGAACGCTATTTATTCTACTTTTCGTATACTCAGGAAGATGAAGTTTGTCAGAGTGGTTCCTTGTACCTTAAATAGAAAAAAAAAACTACTCGCGCACTGCCAACTGAAATATCCGTTCTGCGCACTGTATTAAAATAAAATTCATTCGTCACTGAGTGCCCTACTTCCCGTACGCCCGGGAAGATGGAATTTGGCAGAGTGGTTCATCTTGCCTTAATTAAGGGAACTAAGCTAGTTGTGTACTCCTAGCTTTAAAATGCCGCACACTCACCACTAAATTCTTCTACTTCGTATACATCCAGGAATATGAAATTTGGCGAAGTTGTCCATTATATCTCAAGAAGGAAAAATAAGCTTTTTGCTTCCTTCTAGCTAAAGTACCCATCTTACGCACGTTTTAAAAAAAACTGTTAAGTAAAGCCATTTTCAAAGCAAAATAAACGTAATTCTCTTGTATCCGTTAGATTCTAATGGATACAAAGGAATTCAAGTCCGTAACTTAATTTATTACGAAGAGAAATTCACTCCAAATTTATAAATACGTGACTAAAAAAATGTACACCCGAAAACCCTTTGAGTTTGACGTTACACACCTTAAACCCTACGCCCGTCTTGATAGTCACAGCTTAATTAATTTTTTAAAATAATTTTGTTGTTATTACATCAGTATAATAAATATTCAATTTTGACGTAAAGCGCTTTTAAACTTTGTTCCGTGTAACAGATGCATGCTGACTCTGAAGAAAACATTACATTTCCATTCGCTCACAAGTTTGTAACTATTAATGGAAATTTAAAGTTGCTGGTATCGTTGTTGACCTCAGGATCGTCGATACCAAAAATAAGTAACCGATATATAGCACTGAGTGAAATGGGGGGGGGGGGGGGGGTTGATATTAGCAAACGGCTTAAAAAATACATGGATCTCTGTCGTTTTAACATGAAATGTCATTAAACTGAGGTTCATGGGATTTTGGGGTAGAAATACAATGTTACGAGTTTAGAAGGATCAAGTCGGACATCATAACTCGGCAACGAATTGCACATTTAACATAAATTTGATAGGAATATAGGTGGCGATGTGTGTAAAATCTTTAAATAATGCAAAGCCCAAACGAGGCGCGAATGAGTAACACAGAGTTGGAAGTAACAAATGGCGCACCTTCTGCTGGCGATGTTTTTCTTAATTACCAATACAAACCCTTTAACCAGAATCTTTTGAAATGATGTTTGAACTAAAACCATTTTGGCTGTGTTACAACATAGGCGCACCTAATATTTTCCTACGGACCATTAATATCATAAGCCTGACCGAACGGCAGCAAATTGCCTTATTGGGAAGTTAGAAAAATTGCCCCATTGGTAAATTGTCCCATTGCGTTAAAAAAATCGGCTGAGTACAGCCCACACTGTATAGCAAGGTTTTCTTCGGGAATACTTTTAGGCCTCACGCGGTACAAAGGTCAAAGGGGGGGGGGGGAATGATAAATGATCAACCTGGTTGACGCGACTCGCCTTCCTGTAGAGGATCCTTGGTCATTTATCCCGAAAGGCTGTTTACCATTGCAGCTATAGGGCGAAATCGCGTACTACAGTTCGTCGAAACTCTCCTCCCACGTGGTAGAAAGATCAGGAGATAAAATGGGTTAACAATCGGTCAGTTCGAAACGTACCACCATCCTCTACACGATGGTATGTTAAGTATCCTTACAGACTGATTCCATGCGGAGTTGTAAGCATTTTATAAATGTCGTTTTTCACTAAGCGACTATGTGCACTAAGCACTAAGCAACCGTACCGTAATGAAAGACATTGCGGCGGTAAGAAAACTCGGCAGAGGAAAGATTCGAACCGAAGTGCTTCGGCGGTCAGACTACTCGGCATCGTTGGAGTTGAACAGAAATGGCGTCAGTTGGAAGTACACATGCGCAGTGCCCACCTCACTTATTTAAGACTGTTGACTTTCTGCGAGCGGGCACATTCGTTGGTGATACGCCTACTAGAGTGTGTGCGCCATTCAAATGAAATCGTTATATTGTATAATTTATTAAATTGGTTGTAGGATTCAACTTAAATCTTTAGTTTGTAAATGAAATATTCAAGTGAATAAATTATGTTCTGATGTTGCTTTTAAATACGCTTCAACATATTTACGTCAAAATATCTAATGCGGTACACTTAATACGGTAATTTACTATAAATATTACAGTAACATACCATAATTATTACTTTAAATACTATTAGGAATACTATTATAAATACTACAATGAATATTATTCTAAATCTATAGCCTGCATCCAGAAGGAACAATGTCCTAATTGACAGTTTTGAGACACTAAGTTTGAGGCTCAACTTTGTTGGAATGTTACGGAAATCAAGGAATCATTGGTTTATAATCAGCCAGGTCGACACGGCCCACTTTCCTCTCTACACAATAGTATGTCCTTTACGTGGCCGGGCGTACAATGATTTTGCAAATGTCGTATTCACTCCGTTTGCCCGTACTGAATTGAAAGACGTATTCACTTCAAAAATTCTTACTAGAAATACCAAAGATGTATTTTCTATGGTTAAAATAGTGAGTACAATGCGACATTCAAACAAGAGGATATTTGCTCTTTTCCCTACTTTTGTGTCTGTGACCTTATGTGAGTTCCGCGGATGGCTTATTTCGCCGGATTGCATTTATCTTTGTTACTTTCACTGCGGTTGTCAACTACGAAGACAGACTGCTGTGCTAGGAGATTGAGTATAACTGTTCCCTTTATTACTACATGTCATTACTTTAATGTGGTACTAACTGAAGTGTACCCGTTGTTGTCCGGGCTAAGCATCGTGTTAAACAGAACGATGGGTGATTTCTTCACCGTGACGCCCTCTGGCGGTTTTAGTGAGAAGTTATTTCTGCTTTAATAGGTGGGAAGGGGTAGATTTTTTTAACCCGTGTGAGCAGTAACCTTCTTCTTGTGTTAAAGGTCAATTGTGAAAAATGTTATCAAGCTCGAATTAAAAATGAAGATTTGTAGAAATAAAACATGTGAACTAATTAAATATCTTCTTTATATACAATGTATAGATTGGCGATCCTTTAGTATAAAGCTGGGGTTATTTTACTAACTTTTATATAAAAACAACAACAAGGAAACAGTCACGAATTCATGGTAAAAAGAGAAAAAATAAAATGCAGTAGGGCCAATGACTAATGAGCTTTCCACATAATTATTTATAATACTATTGATTTTACTTGTAAAATTAAAGGTTTTATACAGGCTAGTTAAAAACTTTAAAAAAATATTCAGGTTTTATGAAGGTATTTGAACCAGCATGCAGGTTTAATGAAGATTTTTATAAGGAATTTATGCAGGTTTCTAGCTGTTACTCGTGGTTCCACACACGTTGATATATAGAACTTCAATTTAGTTAATGGCTCACATAAATTCCGTTTTTTTTACTCTGTAGTAAGAGGATCATTTTATTAGCCCTTTTGCTGAACTCTCTGTTGTTTACAAATAATAGTTTTTGTGTGTGTATGTATATTTAATCCTATATAAGAATCCTATAATCATCCTCATTGAATGTGTCTCTGTTTACAGAGATCGTGGAAAAAGTGCGTCGCAGCAGTTCGCCGCCCTTTCGGCCCAGCCTGGTGGACCCGCAGCCCCAGCAACATGCGGGAGGAGGCGGTGGGGGGCGCGGGGACCAGCAGTGTGACGAGGAGGTGATCCACATGATCAAGAAGTGCTGGACCGAGGACCCGGCGGAGAGGCCGGACTTCCAGGCTCTCAAGTCCATCATACGCAGGCTGAACAAGTGAGTATTTGATTAATTAAATACTATAAGTATATCTCTATAAATGCATCAAAAACGCTATTATGAATGCTACTATAAATCTGCGGTTCTTCCAAGATTTTGGGAATTTCTTTATGAAATAATTTTTTAACGCATATTTCAAAACAAGTTGGTTGATACTTATGAGATGGAAATACAATTCGTCCCCGCTCCGCGAAATTCTCTTTCTTTTTATTCGCTCCGTGTAAGAGGTGTAAAAGAAATTTATAATTCAGTAGTAATATAATATACTAGGAGGCTCTACTCCCTGCTCTGCTGAGCGCTTCGCTCGCTAAAAGGTAGGACACAATAACACTGTGTCCTAGTAACAATACTTTTTTAATGATATTACTGAAAACTTTAAAAGTTGAAACTGTAAATTTAAATTATAATTCATCTTGGCATCAATACATTTTTTCGCCATGTAAATCAATATAAAATCATTTAAACGAATTTATTTTTTAACTACAAATGTAAAACAATGGTACCACTGGCAAGCCTACCATTATTTATTATTTTCCACGTAATGTTTTTACCTTTCCTGCGGTTTAGTTCAATTTCTAACATCATTGGTAGTTTGTTTTGGCCATAATTGACGTTAAGCTTACCATAATCTTGCCTACCAGCAGTGTGTAATCTCAGTTTTCCATCATTTAAAGTTTGGAAAAGCGTTTTTCAAAACTTCTATTTTTTAATAAGGCTTATATTCTTCCTAATTTAAGCTGACATCATCAAAATAATTATTTACCAATGAATTGAAGGAGTTAATCGTCAAAATGGCTTAAATAAATATGCGGGAACAACAGAATTTAGTAAACAAACTAACTGTTGCCATTCCGCGTAGAGAGAAACAGCGTTTTTCAATCACCGTGTAAAAGAATTATATATAAAGATACGATATTTAAAATATTACGGTAATATACTATACTTATTACTATAAATATACCGTAAATACTACTATGAAAAATACAATGAATTTGTGGCTTGGAACCAGTAAGACCAATGTCATAATTGACAGTTCTTAGAAAAATAGTTTTAAAGTTTGAGGCTCTGTTTTGTTGCAATGGTACGGAAATCAAGGAATTGTTTGATTTGAGGAGTTAGTTAATCCTGATGACATTATTTTATATTTCATTCTTTTTAAAATTGATGTATTTAAATAGTTAAAAAAACTGATAAAATTGACATTGGTTCTCCTTGTTGGAAGCCACATAAATATACTTCAAATATATTATAAATACTACTATTAATGTACTATAAAAGTAATATAAATAATACCTTGAATATGCTATAAATACTATTAAATATACTATAAATACTATTAAATATACTATAAATACTATTAAATATACTATAAATACTATTAAATATACTATAAATACTATTAAATATACTATAAATACTATTAATAATATACTATAAATAATATACTATTAATAATATACTATAAATAATATACTATAAATAATGTTTAAAATATACTATAAATACTATTAAATAATATACTATAAATATTATTGATATACTGTAAACACTACAATGCCATAAAATATTTGGTTAGTTACAGCAACGCATCATGAATAAAATGGAACCTATGTAGTTTTGAATAATAATTAAATTCTGAAAACGAAGTAAATGACTGATAAATAAATTTTTTTAAAAAATGCATTTGCGGTAAAAACTGGATAAACACGGAGCATATATACAAGTTGACATTTCAAAAAAATCAGCGAACATAACGGAATCCATTCAGAACCCACAATGCAGCTCCAGTGCAACATTAACCAAAAACCAGGCTCATGTGTCGTGTGTGTGTTGCCACAGGGACAACGACAGCGGCAACATCCTGGACAACCTGCTGTCGCGCATGGAGCAGTACGCCAACAACCTGGAAGCCTTGGTGGAAGAGAGAACGGCCGACTACCTGGAAGAGAAGAGAAAAGCCGAAGATCTGCTCTACCAGCTGCTGCCCAAGTGAGCATATCCCATTTTTGAATACTTTATAGGGAGTGCGCTGGTACTATCAATTGGTGACCACTCAATGGTAACCATTCAATTGCAACCATTCTTTGGTAATCATAAATTGGTAGTCATTCTTTGATAACCATTATTGGGGAAACATCCATTGGTAAACATTTATTGGTAAATATTCATTGATAACCATTCTTCGGGAAACATCCATTGGTAAACATTTATTGGTAAATATTCATTGATAACCTTTCAATGGTAAATATTCGTCTGTAACCGTTTATTGTTAAAACCATTAATGTAATAACCATCTCATGTAAGTTTCAATTGATGTCTACAATTAGTGAGTGAATTATTGACCAGTAAATACTTAACATTGTGGCTGGTGCTATCCGGAAAACAGGAGGAGTGAAGAAAGCCTATGATTGGATGGCACAGGTCATGTGATCTGGACTCGATATTTCTTCCTCCAATGATAAACTGTTATCGGGCAGGAATGCAGTCCTGTTGAGACTGAAATGGAGTTATTAAAAAAAAGGATTTTGCTCAAAAACGGCTCCGTTTTGATTTCGGCAGGTCCGTCGCCAGCCAGCTGATCAAGGGAGAGTCTGTGACGGCCGAGGCCTTCGACGGCGTCACCATCTACTTCAGCGACATCGTCGGCTTCACGGAGATGTCGGCAGACTGCACGCCCATGGAGGTATGTTATATATTTAATGTTTTCCTAAAAAAAAATATATATATATATATAAAGAAAGAGACTTTCCAGAAGCAGCTCCCACCACTAACTGCGTTCTGATAGCAGGGCGTCCATTTTGTATTCATTTTGAACTTAAGAATCGTGAATTAAACAGCGAAGTTGTCGAAAGCATCAGTTCTGACGCACATGCAAAGTGGGATTTTACACGCTCAGATTACTTTTGTTAGGTAGCAGACTTCCGAATTTTCAAATTCTCATAATAATTGTTACATTTGGAATTTTAACATTTTGTTTCTGTTTATTTTGTTTTTGCACCAACTCAGAATTTTTTGGTAATAGAATTTTCTGTCCGTTCTGCCAGAAAGAAGGAATAACAATAATACGATCGTATAGACAAATACAACCGGAAGGACGTTGTACATTCCATCATGAACTCTTTATTACACATATATATATATTTTTCAAAAAAAAATATATATGAAAAATACTTTTCAAGAAAATAATTTTAAATATTCAACAAGCACATAGACTCACTCTATACTATTCAAGTGGCGTTGAAAAATAAATCAACAAAGAAATAACTCATTTGAGTATTATTCAAGACAGGTTTTATCTGCAATTGCATAAGCTAAATATTTTTAGTATGGACTTCGATTCAATGATTTTATTTGACAAAGTAAGAAAAATTATATATGTAACATAGTGTCTTTCAATGTATCGCTCCAAAACCGAAAATCCCTATCTTGTCACATTGTTAGGGTTTTAAGTTGATAATCACCCTAAAGGTAGAGTTTGGAGATCAGCAAAAAGTTAAGTTAAGATGTTTTACAATCCTTTTTAGACAACATTTTCGGGTGTGGGTATCCAGGGACTCACTATGACAGTTAAGGGTTGAATGAAAATAACTTTCATATAAATAATGACATTTATTTATTATTATTATTTCCAGGTGGTAGATCTACTGAACGACCTCTACACGTGCTTTGATTCTATTATCGAAAATTTTGACGTGTATAAGGTGAGTAAAAATAACCTGCTTTTCAAAACATGTACATACATTTTGTACATACATCAATACGAGTATTGTCGCTTAATTGGTATGTTTGAATCCATGGAGCAAATACATTTAAAGGCGAGCTTCCCTTATTTCAATGTCTTAATCGGGCCCTGGGAACCTGTCCTAGCGCTTTTCATCCGTAGATAACGTCCAACACACTGGTTTGGTCGGGCGCGGAGTCTACAGATGAAAAACGCGAGGGCATGTACCCTAACTTAAGTATCCAATTTCATAATAACATTTATGACTCGTCCTCCAATTCAGAACAATGCGTGCAAAGTGTGCATTTTCTATTTCTCTGTAAATTGTTCGAATAGTAGCGTGCGAGAGGGACACCCCCGGAAATTGCATTCATTATCGAGACGTAACGCGCCGGGGTGATTATCAAGGGCTTAACAATTACCAGTCGCTGCTGCTTCCGTGCTTTGTCAGCCTTTTCACCCCCGTCGCACGCGATTATTCGAGAGTCGTTTGTTCGAAGCCATGCGGTGAACGTGAAAATGCAGTTTGATGTGTGAATTTGGTTAAAAATTCTAGGTTTAGTTTGATTTAATGTTTAGAAACCGTTGGCCTAATTCACAAGACACGTAACGCTTATGGCTGGGATTCGGTAGGAGTAGCCAAAGCTGCTTGTCGATAAAATTCATGATATTCCCTTTTAAATGTGGAATTGTTTAAATACAAAAGTGATCGAAATTCCTGACATGAAGGATTGGCAGGTTGTATGTGAGGGATTGGCTCTAAAACACACGTGATTCCCGAGATCATGTGGAGGCATCCGTGGCCGAGTGGATAAAGGCGTCAGCTGGGAATCCAAAGGGTCCCCGGTTCGAACCTTTGCTCGGACTAGATTAAAGAGTAGTAAAAAGTAGTGATATTGCGATCCGAGGGTTGCCAGCTTCGCTTCCAAAATACTAGAATGTCGTCCAGAACATCCACAAAAATTAGCGGCTTGTATACGGGACTGGTGCATGATACATCTGATCGGGGTCCAAAGTCCCGACGTCTATTGAAGGCGTTGGGTGCCAGCTCAGATGTTATCCTCGTCCTCTGACCATGATTCAAAAATACGAGGCAGCGTTCCCGGATCTTTTCTACGAGATAGGCCCCGAACCGTCGTCAATAGCCCACTGTGCAGCTCTAGTGCGACGTTAATTAACCAAACCAAACCAAACCAGTGCTCCTGTGATTGGATAAAATAATATTGCAGTTAGATTAATATTTTCAGAGATTAATTCCTGTAAATTTCTCAATTATGGTAAAAAATATACATTCGCTGTGTGTAGGGGACTGTCGCATGATCAATCCGCTGTTGTGGTTCTATCTCCTCGTGTATATTGAAGGTTGCGTGTAGCTCATCTGTAATCCTCATTATCTGATCATTTGGTTCAAACCAAAATCAAAGGCGCCTCCTTCCTTCTTGATCTTCCTCATTAGTCGAAGAATTCTAACAATCTAGTGTAAATTATTAGTTTTTACCTAATTGTCTCGCGTGCTTCGTATTTTTGTCTTTAAGGGGGTCCGATACCCGAAATTCGCAAAAAAAGTAATTTTTTTTTATATTTAAAAAATAATATTCAAAATTATCTTAATAACTCACAAAAAAACTTCTTCAAAAAGTTCCTATTACTTTTTTAGTTATGAATGTTTTAAAGAGACACTATATTAATGATGTGTTCCTATAACATAGTTGTATCACTATATGTAAACTTTAAAAGCAAATATCTCTTTTCGTGGTTTTGAAATTTAATGAACACTAAAAATGCTAAGGCTTTTTTACTATTATACTTAAAATCATAAATTTTGTGTGTATAGGAAGATAAATATATTTTAAATAGATGTATGCATTCAGATTTCCTATTTTTACCATAATTTGTTTTTTAAAACCACTTAAAATGGAATTTTATTTTTTTTCGTCAATTTTTTTTCCAAAATTTCTAATATATTTTATTTTTTTAAAGTGATGTACCGGAATCAAAATTTGAATGCATACATCTATTTACATATTATTCAAGATCTTAAATAAAAAAATTGCTTCAAAATATTGAAAAACAAAAAAGGAGTAGGAATTTTAAAATTGTTAAAAAATTTACTAAAATTTTAATTTAAAAATAAATGTGCAATTTAAAAAAAAAAATGAACGTCTTAAACGGTTTTTTATGCATATTTAGAAAAAGAAAAAAAATTGGATTGTACAAGTATGAAAATAAAAAAAAAATGTCGAAGGTATCGGACCCCCTTAAGTGTTCAACTGTTATCAGCAAATTAGGGTATGTGTATTATTTAATTCAATAACATAATCCAATAATGTCTGAAGTGTCCTTGGAGGGTTTTCAGGAATCAAACATTCGCCAAAGAACATTGTATGATTGTGTCTACAACGCTGGTACTCTATTGCAACCTTCGAGCATGAATGGACTGTAGTAGAGCGAATATGACGTCATAATCGTGAAACCAACATCTCGGACCAAATGGCCGCACACACGTGACTTCTTTTCAAAATTTTGAATTAAAAACATACTCGCGATTGGGTGATGAATTAGGAAATGTGTAACAGTGAAAATTTATGAATGTAATGACGTCATTAACCACGTGTCGGAGGCCATGCAATATCGTCTCACTTTGATGTTAGCGAGATTATAACGTTATGTTTTCTCTACTATGAAGGATCCATGCTCGAAGATTGCAACAGAAAACGTTAGAAGTAAATATTTGCAAATTACTATTGGGCCGGACTGGACAAGAGGGTGGCTTTAGTTTGACATATTGCATGTGATTCGGGATACAAGTTTTTTTGATTTCGGGACCATCCGAAAATGATGATGTCACACTCTTTCCCCAAATATTTGCCTTCCCCTATGCCGCAAACTGTCAATGCTGCAATTTGCATCCCCTTCCTCCCCCTTCTGTCACATGTCACGTTCTTCTGGGGGGGGGGGGGGGTGCTCCAGCCTTCCCTCATAGTGAACATTTTCTACTAAAAATATCTAATACCTAAAAAATGTATGCAAATTCCTCATTAATTAACAAATTATTAATAATTAACAAATTGCTAATTAGCAGTTAGGCTACACTAATTAACATGACTTCTAATTAGCGTAATATTAGAATGTATTTTGGGAATGGAACTAGTTGATCCCCCCACCCCCGAATTATTGAATTGCTGCTCCAATGGCTTCTAACGACAATATCACTAACAAAGCACTAAAAAGTTATAGATGGTGTTTTAAATTTTATTTTACAACTTTATTTTTTTTAACTGCAACTATGTCGATTCAAACCGAGATTTAAACGGTTTTATTTTCTGAAAATGTTTTGTTTGTTGTTTCGGATGATTTGGAATGCTTTTTAGGCGATGTGTGAGATGTCAGACTTCTTGTAATCCCCCAACTTGTCACAAAGTGTCATAGCTTCATGCACCCCCCGTTCATGCGTGACATCATTTATGGACGGCCCCTTACATGTTATTGGTGCTGCATGCCATGTGTGGCATGTTATTTGTGTTACCTGTTATTTCTATGGTACATGTTATTCGTGTTACATGTTATCAGGTGGAGACCATCGGGGACGCGTATATGGTGGTGAGCGGGCTGCCGGTGCGCAACGGCAATCTCCATGCTCGGGAGATTGCGAGGATGTCCCTAGCACTCCTCAACACTGTCAAGTCCTTCGCCATACGCCACAGGCCAAGGGAGAAGCTGAGGCTGCGCATCGGGCTGCACACAGGTGGACAACTCTTACATTCCGCTACTTATACCTCGTATTTCTAAAGCACGGACTCATCAGCAGTAGCGAAAGCTGCTTGGGGAGGAAATTAGCTCGGGTATTCCGATCAACTCTTTTTTTTTTTTTTTAAACCATTCCACAATAAGAAGTAAAACGCCTAAATTTCGTCGCCAATCAGCTTTCGGTACGACTGATGATTTCGTGTTTTGGAGTTAAGTGACATCACGGCCTTCAGCAATGATATTGGATGGGTTGGTCTGGTCACAAAATGGTAAACAAAGTTCCAAGGTGAGAGCATTTAAAGTTTGCAACTCGCTTCCATTGTAATTTTAAGTGGAATAGCATTCAAATAATTAATGGGCAACCTATTGAACTTGGTGCCCCACACCAATTGACCAAATGATAGTTCTAACTGCAAAATCATGGAGAATGATGATTGTCCAGTTCGTATGCCTTATACCCACTGAACACTAATTGTAACTTCTGGAACGCTCATAACCAGTTCCTTCTATGAACGCGGTTGAAGCCATACTGTAAGCAGCCACACTCTACCCCAACTCCTTTTTAAAAGCGATTTTGGGGTTTATTTTTCTTCTCAAACCAATGTAGAAATGGTATATATGTATATAAATTTATTTTCTACATTTAGAATCAATTCGTATATCGCCAAAAATATAGTTTTTCTTTTTGCTGCTTATCCACTTATTATTGGTTAAAATGGATTTCATAGAATATGCCTTCAAAATAGGTTTCAATTAAAAATTTTAAAAAAATAGCCAAATGCACTTCAATTTGACATATTTTAGCATGAACAATATACGAAATATATAGGTTACACTTTTTAATCTTCAATTTGCTTCAAGACAACAAACTGCGTTGCCCAATCCAGGAATTACAGTTAGAGATCAGTTCTTATACCTCCTGTCGGCAAATCTGTCCACATATCTAATTGTAAGTTGTAGAAGTAAAACATAAAACTACAGTTTTTCAGTAAAAACTCTTAACGTTTGCATTCTATAATCATAAAATAAAGTGTATCTCTGAAGATCGTAAAATACCTGCTTCCTCTGCGTATCAAAGGGCTGCGTATATATTATATATATTATATGTGTGTGCATCAATGATCTTTTTCATACAGTGCTCACTATATTCACATCTACATTGTTGAAAGCTATTGCTCATTTTGGACGAAACAGACGCCTGCAATAGGCTCCCATTGAATATTTCTTCAATATATATATATATATATATATATATATATATATATATATATATATATATATATATATATATATATACACATCTCGACGATTCGGACAACTATCTTCTTCCAAAGAGGCATCCGTGGCCGAGTGGATTAAGGCGTCAACTGGGAATCCAAGGGTCCCCGGTTCAAACCTTGCCATGCACTAGACTAAAGAATAGAAAAAAAAGTAGTGATATTGCGATCGGAGGGTTGCCAATACTAGAATGTCGTCCAGAACATCCACAAAAAAAATTAAAGGCGTGTATACGGGACTGGTGCACGATACATCTGATCGGGGTCCAAAGTCCCGACGTCTATTGAAGGCGTTGGGTGCCAGCTCAAGTGTTGTCCTCGTCATCTCGACCATGGTTCTAAAAATATGAGGCATCGTTCCCGGGCCTTTCCTTCGAGATAGGACCCGAGACGGACAATATCCCACTGTGCAGTTTATAGTGCGACGTTAATTAACCAAACCAACGCAACTCTTATTCCAATGGAACATTTGAATTGTGGAAATATATAAAAACAAGAGCCAAAACAACTGGAAAAATACTTTTCTTAAAAATGTGAAGATTCTTGTTTAATCAGAAGGCAAGTAATTCGACGACGAAACGATTGTCAAAATTGACGAAAATTGCCTTGACGATCTCAGAATGCTAAAAACCGGTTTCTATGAATGTTTGCACGTGTAATTATTATTTACAAATATTTATTTTTAAAATTTAAATACTGAATATTAAATCTAAGTTTCTATCTTCTAAAAGATCCAGATTATGTACTCCTCTCCATTACCCAAAACCAATAAACCTATCCTCGAATAGCGCCACTTGAAAACTCTGTCCCCGAATCTCTCTGAAGTTAGAAACCCGAACCACCCACTTAAACCATTAAAACCATACGTGGTATTGATTACAGCTTAGAATATCCCGGCTTTAATATCTGTTCTCAATATACTTAACGAAGGCTCTTAGAACTCTATGTCTCAAATGAACAGGAGCAGAACGAAGTTTTCGGAAAACTTCTTGGTTTCCTTAATGGACATCGTCAATGTAATATATGAACTTGAAATGTATTTAAGGAAATTTATTAAAAAACAGTTTTCAAGAGGAGGGATATCGTTGAAATAAGATTCGGATGTTGTTTATTCAGTGATTTATGTGCTTAGTTTTGGCTTGAGCGTGTCTCTTGAGTTGTTTTAACCCATCACGGACGAGGAATGTTTGAGATTTCGTTATTTTTACGGAACATTTAAATCCAGTTTTTGTTCTTAAAGAGTGAATTTAGGGTTCATAAAATGTATCGATATTAAAGTGATGTCGTACTTTCAAACGGAGTTAGATAAAGAACATGCTGACGAAAAAAAAAATTTATGTTCTAGAGCAAGCAGTTCTCGTTTAATTTGAAAAACAGGTTACAAAAGAACAGGTTGCTATTCATGTGACTGGCTTAACCCTTTGCACTCCACGAACACTTTCTTTCTATGGAACAGTTATTCCCCTTTACGTTCTTTTCCACAGAATTTTTTTATACTCATAAAGGGAAAAAAAATCCTAATCTGTTTTGTATTTGCAAGAGAACAAGTTGCAAAAAAGATGGATGTTCTAAACACAAGATCATGCTGTTCTCGTTTATTTTAAAGAACAGGGAAACAAAAGAATGAGTCGTTATGTTGGCGCCCGAGAGGCGACATCGGAGTGCAAAAGGGTTAACCCTATGTGGATGAGGAGTATGTTTGATATTTAAACTAACACAATGGAAACACTGCCAATATTATACTTGAAACATAAAAACATTGCCCATTTTTTTAAATTTTTCATAAAGAGGTATTCTTTAAGGATTAATAACATATATTGATACCCAAATGATATACTATTTTTAAATGGAATCGGATAAAGAACAACCTAAAGATAATTTTTTTTAATGTTTTAGAAGAATAAGTTATCGTTCAATTTGAAGAACAGGTACAAAGAACAGGACGTTATTTTCGTGACTTTGCATACGAGCCATTTCTCGTATGCAAAGGGTTAGACTAATCGGAATAATTCGCATGTCTTATTAAATAACATATTAAACGAGTAGCCCAGATGCAAAAGCAGCTATATACACTTTTCACTTTTTTTCAATAAATCGCGAAACACTGTCAAAACTTTATAGTTGGTTAGTACAATATTTTGTAAAAATGAAAAAATATTTTTTTTTACTAAAAAGTGTGATAAAAAATTATTATTAGATAATTATATTCCTTATACATGACGATGCATTCAGTTGCAAAGCAAGTTATGTAAAAATTAATATTTAGAATATAAATTATTTAGAAATCTTACACATTTTATTGAAACAATACTTTTTTCGTTTTTACACACAATATTATTATTTTAACCCTTTGCACTCCAATGTCGATTCTCAGACGCCAACCCTTTCTTTTGTTTCCCTGTTCTTTAAAATAAACGAGAGCTGCATGATCTTGTGTTTAGAACATCAATATTTTTTTCAACTTGTTCTCTTGCAAATACAAAACAGATCAGGATTGTTTCCCCTTTATGAGTATAAAAAAATATGGGGAAAAGAAAGTAAAGAGGATTAACTGTTCCATAGAAAGAACACAAACCTCAAAGTGTTCTTGGAGTGCAAAGGGTTAATAATCCTGCTGTCTCCACTCGGTCGACAACATAACGACCAGTTCTTTTGTGTTCCTATTTTTTGAAACAAACGAGAAAAGCATGATCTTGTGTTTAAAATATATTTTTTCAACTTGTTTCTCCTGTAAATTCAAAACAGATTACACTTTTTTCCCCCTCAATGAGCGTAAAAAAATTCTGCGGAAAAGAACAGAAAGATGAATAACTGTTCCGTAGAAAGAATGCGAATTTAAAGATGGACTTGGAATGTTCCGGTCTAACAATAGTTAAGATTTGATAATTTTTCGCGAATTTCTCGAGAGAAAGAGAAATATTGTTGGAGAGAAAGAGAAATATTGTTGGAGAGAAACTGAAATATTGTTGTGCAAGTAACTGATTTTGTTTCTTAACCAGGGCCGCCTTTAGCCACTGGGGGGCTCGGATTAATAATAAATTTATCAGATTTTTTTAAAATCTAATCGAGATTTTTGCTTTACGAATTATAAAAGAAGTTATTAATGTTTAATATGGCATTTCATTGATATAAAATCTTTTATTCGTTACATAAGCCATTTTTGTTGTTGTTGCAAATCTCTGAAATTAATATCCCTCCAGTATCAGACCGATATCATTTGTATACATTTGAAACATAGTTACCCATTTTTAAATTCACAAATCAATCGCAAATAAATACCTTATAAAGAAAGACCCCTAAAAAAACTAATTTCCTAAGCGTGGTACATTAACACAAAAATCAATCACCATGCAGACATTTATTGTCACATAGCTCGAGAACTACTAGATAGCTTTTAATAAAATAAAAATTATATTCTAAAAGAAAGATTATTCACAATTTCTTGTATGAATAATTTTTGATCAATTTTTCTCGCAGAATTCTTAAAGTTGATTCTGGTTGAAAATTTAAAACGTATAAAAACACTCCATAGCTTAACACTTTTTACAGACTCTTCAGTATTTTTGAAGACTAATATTAAATCGTTCGCATTAAATTCGAACTTTTTAGTTTATGAAGTGTGGAAGAAACATCGAAACAAAATTCCGTTTTTTATTTTGTGTGTGTCAAAATTAGGATGGATTGTGCAGAAAAAATAAAAGCGAAGAACTGCCATTTCAAAGAAAAGGGAGATAAATTATAATTTCCTATGAACTTTAACCGTTTGAGGTCGAAAGGTGACTCTCAGGCACCACCTAAAAGGAATTCACCAAATATGCGGAAAATCGTCTCGAGTTGCTGGTTCGTCGGAGATTTCGACCACAAACGGTTAAAAATCTGTATATTTTAATATATCAGTGATTTTCTATTTTAGTTACACAAAAATGAAGTTAGTTTTCACAGAACGCATTAGCTTTCTAACTCCTGCTATTGCGTGAGGGTTTTTTCAAAATTTAGATATGTCAGATAAATACTGAGAACCCCCTTCCCGTTCGTTATGTAATTTGAGACACACTCCTCCCCTCAAAAGTGCGTGACGTATATAATAAATGATCCTTATGCGAACCGGTTACTATAAAAGGCAGGCGGGCATTCACTTTACTCTTTTCTTTATCTAATCAATGCCAATGAGTAGAAATTATTTTTAATTAAGAGTTTTTTTAATTAAAGAGTTATTTTTAATAAGTATGTGTGTGATTTTTTATAGTAAAATATTAAAATTAAGATTTGCATAGACGCACTTAGAGAGGGACATCTGGTGATATTTGATAATGTTTAAGTTTTCGGCAATTATTATGAATTAAAAAAATTCTGGAGCATATCAATAAAGATAGTAGAATACGAGTAAAAAAAATGAAGACTATGTGAATAAAAATTCTATTATATATGAATAAAAAAAGACAGTACAATTATATTAAAAAAATAGTTTTTATGAAAATAAAAATATATTTTCCTTTGAAGTTTCTTCTATTTAACTTTTTCGACTTATTATATTACTGGTTTGGAGCTATGAAAATCCTACACGCTGCAACAAAATCTCGATCATCTTGTAACAATGTAAATGTTCTTAAACCAATTCTTTCACATAAACAAATTCAATTGTTGCTGTTACAATCGAACATCAATTTTGTATCATTGTACACCGTCACAACAAACGAAACATAATTCAACAATGTCCCAAATGCAACACAGCAATCACAAGAAAGAAGTTGAGATTCGTAGAAAATTTCTGATCTCACTGTATTTAACTGTCTGGAATCCTTGCATTTACAAGTCAAAATGGGAGACAGATTTGCTTTCTTCGTTTTCAGAATCCTCGCGATTATGGGGTTCTTTAAAGTGATATTCACGCAAGACGTGAGCTTGTTTATTATCACTGCGTTTTACGCTTTCTTTGTGGTGCTCCACGAGAAAGCGCGGATGGTGGTTTTTGAAGAGGTTTCGATGCCAAAACGTATTCCTCCAGTTAAGCCACCCAGAAATGGCAGAAACGTTGCCTTTTTCGTGTCACAACTCGGCAAAGTCACCGAGCGCCAGAAAAAAAGACATCGCAAATACAGATCCAAGATCGTCTTCAAATGCTCTTTGGAACCCATTCCAGAAGTGGCCGACATGAAAACTGCGCCAATTTCTCACTCACCTGCTGCCGAGGAACATTTCGAGGATGACTGCATCCAGATGAAACCACCTCCACTGCTCATCGAATCTCTTCCACACCAGATGCAGCCTTCAGCATCCACTTCCAAACCAAAGAAAAAGTGGAAGAGTTTCAAAAAGAAGTTCAGCCGCATTCGAAAGCTTTTTTAAGAAAGCCTAGAGCTGCTTCTTGTGTGCTCCCGTTTGTTTTTTGTGAAGAAGTTTGTAAATATTGTATTTTTGGGAGCACAAAATTGTATGATGTGTGGTTTGGTATGCCTTTTTTGTATTGAATATTAAGTTTGCTCATAAGATGACTGGGGTTTTGAATTTGGCACCTGTTTGGATTTGGATTTTTTCACCGGACTTGACACCTGATTTTGACACCGGACTTGACACCTGATTTTGACACCGGACTTGACACCTGGTTTTGACACCGGACTTGACACCTGGTTTTGACACCGGACTTGACACCTGATTTTGACACTGGACTTGACACTGGCTTTTGATATCTGATACGACACCTTGTCTTGATTTTTTCCCAAGGCGCCGCACAAGCATTTCGAGACTGCTACTGTTTGCGCAACACCATTCTATAACTAAAATGTTCATCTAATGAAGTCAATATTTGTAACTTGAATTATATCATCTGTCACTATTAATAAGAAAAACAATTAGATTGTCAATAAAAATAGTTCTATTTCACAGATTATGCGTATGTGTGTTCTTTGCTTGCTTCGCGTGTCATATAACTTAAATAAGTATTCATTTAGCATTAGGCATGATTTCTCGAATGCCCTTTGCACTCTGGAAACAGGTCTGATTCTTAAGTTCTTTTTATGGTACAGTTACGTTTTATGGTACAGTTGAAATAATGTCGCACTAGAGCTGCATAATGAGCTATTGCCGAAGGTTTGGATCAATTAAGAAGGAAAGAGCTGACAACATTTAACGTAAATTAATAACGAGAACAACTACCGAGTTAATAATATCTTAACTTTTACTTCACGACCAGTGTGCAAACACTTGAACCATGGCAAATCTGTCGTAGTTTGGGATGGCCCAGTGGGCCCTAGAGCTGTCCAGTATGCTATTGGCGTGTTTTGGGGTCTATATTAAAGAAAATATCTTGCATCCATAAGGAAAGATTGGAAAGCAATATCTCGTAATTTTGAATTATGATCAGATGACGAGGATATCACTTGAGCTGGTACCCGGCGAATTGAGGGTAATTGTAGACGACTTTTGTAATTTAAGAGCGACTCTAGCGACTTTCCATTAACGATATCGCTATATCTTAACTTTTGCCAAGTCCTGTTGCTGATTCGATATTACAATCCTCTGGCTATCCGAATTTTGTAGCTTAGAATTTGACTTCGTGGGCCAGCTGAAGAGAAAGCGTGTAACGTGGACTTCTTAAAGTGGAGCTTGTAAAGTGGTTGTTCTTAACGATGACATGAATTTCGTCACTTTTGATCACATAGGTTTAATTTTAATTTTCAATAAAGAGAAAAAAAATAATACAAAATTTTTACGTAAAAAAGTTATCTAATAAATAGTCTAAGCAAATGAAATATAGCGCCATTTAACTTTTATAATTGATTTTCACTTCTAAAAATTTTGTAGTTAATAAAGAAAATCCTGATAGGCGTTTCGAAAATTTATAATTCATAACTTCTTTATATATGTGGAGGATTAAAGGGTCCTCACTACTAAATTCGCAAACGCGATCCGCGATTGCTCAAGACTGCCCTGACTTTGGTTACCTCTTCAGTAATCGTACTCCGCGCACTCTTTAAGGCCTCCGTGGCCGAGTGGTTCAAGGCGTCAGCTGGTAATACGAAGATTCCTCGTTCGATCCTAGGCGATGAACTTGACAAAGAAAAGTATAAAAAGTAGTGAAAGAAAAAAGTGGGGCTCCTCCGCGCCAGTTGCTCAGTTGGTAAGGCGTTCAGCTACTAATCAGAGGATTGGTGGTTCGAATCCGGGCAATGGACTTGACATAGAAAAGTAAAAAAGTAGTGATCTTGCGATCGGAGGGTTGCCAGCTTCGTTACAAAAATACTAGAAAGTCGTCCAGAATATCCAACAAATTATACTGGCGTGTATACGGGACTGGTGCACGATACATCTGATCGGGGTCCAAAGTCCCGACGTCTATTGAAGGCGTTGGGTGCCAGTTCAGGTGTTTCCTCGTCATCTGACCATGGTTCAAAAATACGAGGCATCGTTCCCGGGTCTTTCCTTTGAGATAGGCCCCGAACCGTCCCCAATAGCCCACTGTGCAGCTCTAGTGCGACGTTAATTAACCAAGCCAAACCACGCACTCTTTACGGGATTATAAGACCATAAAACTCGTTTTTTTAAATTTTTGGATATAACTGCTTTTGCATCTGGGCCACTCGTATCTAACTGAGAATGTCGTGTGTTTGCAGGGCCGTGCGCAGCGGGAGTTGTGGGGCTGAAGATGCCGCGGTACTGCTTGTTCGGCGACACCGTCAACACGGCCTCGAGGATGGAGTCCACGGGATCACGTGAGTAGAGTTTAATGACGTGGAAAGTGTGACAAATGCCAATACTAAACCATTCGGTCAATACTTTCGAGCATGAATGGACTGTAGTAGAGCGAATAGGACGTCATAATCGTGAAACCAACATCTCAGACCGAATGGCCTCAGACACGTGACTTCCTTTTCAAAATTATGAATTAAAAAAAAAACTCGCAATTGGCTGATGAATTGGGAAATGTGTAACAGTGAAAATTTATGAATGGAATGACGTAATTAACACGTGTCTGACGTCATAGATGTTGGCCTCACTTTGATGTTGGCGAGATTATAACATTATGTCTTCTCTACTATAAGGATCCATGCTCGAAGGTCAATACTAAAATAAAGTGGATAGCTGAAAACTACACATTAAATATTTGATATACTATACTCAGGGACAACCTAAGTTCAACCTGAAGCGGAAGCTATGATATGTATACATTTTCAATTGCTTTAGGGTCAACTTAGGTTGTCCCCGAGAATAAATAGCAAGACTAATTTTTTTTTTTTAAAAGGACGAACTTTAGTGGCTGAACTTTATTGACCGCTTAAATGTAAGCATTTGTTTAGAAATACTTTTAAAATAGAAATTGTCATACTTTTTCGGGAAAGCTCAAGAAAGAAGATTTCAAAATTGTTTACCCAAGTTTTTTTTTTTTTCGGAAATACAAATATTTTCACAAATTAAGCAGCCGTAGCTGTACTTGCCCGGTGGTACCCAGTTGACCAGTGGTATTCCCCACCCTTGCCACTTTCCCTACGTCACCCTAAGGCCAATTCTAATTGGACGTGATAAATTTGCGTGAACATTTGCCAACGACTCTGGAATTGGACAATGCGAACCACATGGTTTGCATCTACCAATCACAGAGCCATCTGCAAAATTTTGCTCACGTTTATCACGTTCGTGTAGAATTTGAAATATAACAAAACATAAATAAATGGCGTTTAGCATTACACTCGTACCTGTTTTTGTGCGGTGGATAGGGACCGCATAAAAAAAGTGCATAAAAAAATTCGCACAAAACTTCACGAGTAGCTATAAAAAATAGTTTTCGCAACACAATTAAAAAATATTTTTTTATGCGGTGGATGGGGACCGCATAAAAAAAGTCGCACATTAAAAATAACTCAAAACCTTACGAAATAACTAGGAATTGCTTTTTTAAACGAAATCAAGACACGAGGCTTGACAGTTACTTGGAATCTCGCAAAGCCTTTTGGAATCTGATTTAGAAAATACACATGCAAAATTTTTTAAATAATTTATTTACAAATGTATTTATTTTACACATACAAAACTTTTCAAAACGTATAATCATTATCCTACGTAGTCTGACAATACGCGAACTTGGTTCAAAATCGCTTTCGTCACTTGAATATACTACCTCGCACTCGTTTAGAGTTGACTTTTTTTTCAGTTACCATGTAGTCGGTGATCAGTTTTTGCGACGACTGTGTTTCACTAGACGCTTGTATATGTCTCTGTAGCCAGATATTCAATTATGTTCCAATTTGATTGAAATTTTCATATACCGCACAAAAATAAGCACACAAAAAAAAAGACCGCACAAAAACAGGTTTGAGTGTATATTTATAATTGTATTCTAGGCAATTCGCCAAACATCTATTGCGCGATTAACACGTATGCTATTTCGTATTTGTTGTTGTTTGTGGTCAAGGATAGTGGAGACCATATATAAAAGGTGTGCTCGTTCTCGCGCTTTCTGACTGACGGAAGGCGCGGAAAAGTATATTTAGGACGTCATAGTGACGCCTTACTCCGCCTTCTGTGGGCGAGTCTAATGCTCTTGTTTGCACAGTCGTTTTAGGAGTAATTGTCTCTCTATTGACAAGGAGTACTTAATTTAACAAGAATTCTTGTATTTAACTAATCATTAATTTATTTAAAAGAAAACAGTTACAATTTGCTTCAAAAAACAATTTTAATCGATTTGCAGAGTTGTTTCGTTAACAAAATATTCCGAAATCGATTTGAACCAATGATTCGTGACGTGTTGCCATCTATTCGTTTTTTTGTGAACTATTTAAAAGTGATATTTATTTAGTATTTGCTAAATTTTAAGAGTTTAAATTATATTTTAAGGATTGTATTTATTATGTAAAAATTGCAAAAGAGTTGCTTAATAAGTTAAGCGTATTAATAAAATATTAGCTACCACGAGAGCATGTCCAGGAATTTTGAAAGAGTAAAATGGGGGGTCGGAACCATCATGTCAATGCATTTGTATTGGACATATTAAATGAGTTACAATTTCAATCTAGTAAAATACGTGGACATAACAAAACAAGGACGGATTAGCAGTGAAGCTACCTGAACACAATTATTTACAGTTATTTACATTATTTTGCTTATTAAAAATTAAATCACCAGTTGTAACCCAACCGGGGATCGAACCTAAGTAGCAATGTTTGAAACACACAGCCAATGAGAATGATCAAAAACTAATAGTAAGGCGGAGCTAAAATGACGTCAAAGAGATACTTTCCTTACCCCTTTCAATAAGCGAAAAACGAGCACACCTTATATATATATATATATATATATATATATATATATATATATATATATATATATATATATATATTTATTCTTTACTATCCTTGGTTTATGGGGACGTTTGAATCTCTTGTGTTGCAGCTCTTCGGATCCACCTGAGCACGAAGACGAAGGAAGTGTTGGACACCTTCCACACTTTCATCCTGGAGTGCAGAGGGGACATCGAGATCAAGGTGAGGACTGATCGAAATATATCGCGAAAATTATGTGATTCATAAGGACCTAAGCCCCAAAATCAGGAAAAATTGCTAAATTTTTTTTTCTTCATAAAACGATGCTAAACGTTCTTAAGAAGGTGTGTACAAAATTTCAAATCAGTAAAAGAAACGGAACATATGTTTTTTTAGATGTTTATATACCATTTATCATCTTTCACCGTAACGAAATACGGAATCGCAACGAAATACGGAAAAATACTTTTATTTCAACACAGTAAATATTTCTATTATTATTGCTTTTATTTAATGATAAAAATTTAAAATTATAGTACAGCAACTGAAGTTCCATGCTAATACTACGGAACTTCTTCGGCGTCGAATATTTTTCTTGATGTTCTGATGGAACAGCGGTTTTCTTCTTCTTGGCGCGAAACTCCCCCATTCCTTTTGCATCTGCAGAAAGCTGGATTAACGTTGTTATAGCTAATTTTGCATCTGCAGAAAGCTGGAGTAACGTTGTTATAGCTAATTTTGCATCTGCAGAAAGCTGGATTAACGTTGTTATAGCTAATTTTGCATCTGCAGAAAGCTGGGTTAACGTTGTTATAGCTAATTTTGCATCTGCAGAAAGCTGGAGTAACGTTGTTATAGCTAATTTTGCATCTGCAGAAAGCTGGATTAACGTTGTTATAGCTAATTTTGCATCTGCAGAAAGCTGGGTTAACGTTGTTATAGCTAATTTTGCATCTGCAGAAAGCTGGATTAACGTTGTTATAGCTAATTTTGCATCTGCAGAAAGCTGGATTAACGTTGTTATAGCTAATTTTGCATCTGCAGAAAGCTGGATTAACGTTGTTATAGCTAATTTTGCATCTGCAGAAAGCTGGATTAACGTTGTTATAGCTAAATTTGCTTCTGAATGACTTCTTTATTGAATTTGTGTAGTTAAAAACGAGTTTTCCGCAGGTTATTATATTTTAAAATTGAATCCAAAATTATAAAGTATATTGTAACAAAATCTCATTTTTTGTAGTAACTTCTTTGGAATTTGGGCTACTCATATGTCTGTACCAACATTAAACACCCGTATTTCAGTGATCAATGGCACTATTTTACGTTCTTTATAAAATTCAAATCTATATGACACGTAAAAATGATTCAAATTGATTTCTTGAATTGCTTATTGTTAGCGAATATTTAAATATTTTTTATACTTAGGCTGTCATGCGAAAAGGAAAAATTTTAATATCAAAATTGTATTAAACATAAATGTAAGTTTTGAATAGATAAAATTTTGTTATTTTATTGAACTTAAATTCTGGAAATAAAGATGATAATGACAGACATTAAACTCTATATTCTTTTTCAAGAAATCTTGGTTAAAATATACCGTTTTCAAATCCAATATTTTGAAGATTTAAAATGTTGCCAGATAAAAAAACCTTAAATTATTTCTTGGATTTTAGGGAAAAGGAAAAATGACCACCTACTGGCTGATAGGGGAAAATCAACCTCAACAAAATCCCCCACCGACCACCCCAAACGCACTGGAAGTCAAAAAGGATCAGAGCACAAACACCTCAACTCTAACAGTCATCACCAGTAGCAACAGCACCAAAGAAGTTCGAGAAACGAATCTCTAGAAGTTAATTGACAAAACATAATGCAATCAGCTTCCTAAGTATGACACTAGGTGGAGCGTTTCAGTGCGGCAACTAATGTCGACGTTGCACAATTAGACAGCGATTCAAAATGTCGTATGACACGGGACTTTATAGTGTCCAATAAAATCGGCAAAAAATGCCGAAAGAATGACATCAGTCACGTGACTTCATATTACCCAATCAAATTTTCAATAAATGGTGAAAGATTGACATCACAGTCACGTTATTTATATTGTCCAATCAAAATGACAAAAAATCTAGGAGTGACGTCATCGTTCACGTGACTTCATATTTCCCTATAAATCCAACAGAACGTGACTGAGGCAGAGACGTCAGCGATCACATGACTTTTACATTCCACCAATCAAATTTAGGTAATAATTTGATCCAGGTAAATGGATACACATGGTATGACTGGATTAAATTCTCTGAGCTTAAACATATACAAGTACTGGGTATTGATGATTGAATATAATCGATCAGTGTTTGAGAATGGTGATACTTATATTTAAGATTTTATGTCGGCGATATTTATTGAAAGAAAAAAAACCCGGTGATGAAAAGTGTATGTGAAACCAAAGGGATCACATGTATGGTGTACCGTTGTGTTAAATAAATGTGTGTTAAGTACATCTTTGATTTTTTGTTCTTTAGAATTGACTACTTTAGTTATTTTTTTCAGAATTTACCTTGCATCGTTAACATATATAGAGTGCACAAACGTTGGTTACATTTCTTACAAAGTATCTTTAACTTTTTCCAATAAAATTGGCAAGAAATACTGAAGGAGTGACGTATCACAGTCACGTGATTTACGTTGTCCAATCAAATTGGCAAGATATAATGAAAGTGTGACGTATCACAGTTACGTGATTCATGTTGTCCAATCAAAGTGGCAAGATATACTGAAGGAGTGACGTATCACAGTTATGTGATTTATGTTGTCCAATCCAATTGGCAAGAAATGCCGAAGGAGTGATGTCGTACTGTCCATATTGATAATATTAACGTAGCAAAAGGGTAGCAATATGGTGAGGGTACCTAGAAACCCTAAACTGCCCTCCCCCTCCCCATTTCTATTCTACCAGAATAGGCTTGAATGCATTTAAGGTGCATTAATCCCCTATACATGGGTTGCGAATAGTATTGCTTCGATGGGAAGTTTCTTCCTTGATATCGAATCACTTAACATTGTAAGCACAAGGCCCATCGTTGCTGGTTGGTGATATGTTGGCTATCTTTGTAGATAAGTAGCTCCCTTATAGCATATATTAATACGACCGATTGGTTTAAGGTACACCAGTCCCCTACACATGGGTTGCAAATAGTACTGCTTCGATGGGTAGTTTCTTTCTTTGTATCAAAGCACTTAACATTATAAGTACAAGGCCCATCGTTGCTGGTTAGTGGTATGTTGTCTATCTTTGTAGATAGGCAGCTCCCTTATAGCATATATTAATACGACTGATTGGTTAAATTAACTTTACACTAGAGCAATGGGCTATTGGCGCCGGTATTGGGTCTGTTTGAATCAATATGGTTTTAACATATCCTACATGTTTCGTAAAAAAAACACATGAATGAGTTGCCCATGTGCAAAAGCAGAATTTTTAACTTTTTTGAAAAAAATAATGACAATGTATATTATTAACCCTTTGCACTCCGATGTCAACCTCTTAGGCGCCGACATAACCACCAGTTATTTTGTTTCCCTGTTCTTTAAAATAAACGCGAACAGCAAGATCTTGTGTTTAGAACATCATACTTTTTTTCAACTTGTTCTCTTGCAAATACAAAACAGATTAGGATTTTTTTCCCTTTATTAGTATAAAAAAATCTGGGGAAAAGAACGTGAAGAGGAATAACTGTTCCATAGAAAGAACACAAATTAAAGGTTAATAAAATTATATGTGTTTAGGTTAATGAAACATGTTGACACCCAAGTTTTATTTTTAAACGGAGTTTGATAAATAACAAGCTAAGGAAAGATGAGTTTTTTTATGTACAAGAACATGCTTTTCTCGTTAATTTTGAAGAACAGTTTACAAAGAACATGGCGTTATTGTGGCGTTTGAGAGTCCGCAAAGCGTGTAAAGAATCGAATAAATCGCTATACACACTTTAACTTTTCTAAGTAAATCGTGGAAAAAGTGTCAAAACTTAACTGTTGTTCATACAAAAATATTTTATTTGTAAAAATGAAGAATAAATACAACAGTTTATCACTAGTAAAACTAAATATATCCAATAATGTATACCGGTGTGTATGTGGGATTGCCGCAGGTTAGTACTGATCGGGGTCCAATGTCCTGACGCCTATGGAGATTGCTTTGGGTGCTAGCTCAGGTGTTGTCCCCGTCATTTGACCATGGCTCAAAAATACTATGCAGTGTTCTCGGGTATTTCCTTCCAGGTAGACCACGAACCGTCACCAATAGTCCAAAGTGTAGCTCTAATGCGACGTTATTTAACCCTTTGCACTACGCTGTCGCCTCTCAGGCGCCAACATAACGACCCGTTCTTTGGTTCCCTGTTCTTTAAAATAAACGAGAACAACATGATCTTGCGTTTTAAAAAAAAACATTAACTTTTTTTTAACTTGTTGTCTTGCAGATCATTATGCTTCTGTTTTCCTCTATGGGCAAAAAATTATGGGGAAAAGAACATAAAGAGGAATAACTGTTCCGTAAAATGAACGCAAAGTGTTATTGGAGTGCAAAGGGTCAACCACTGACTATATTCACAGAAATCAAACCATTGCTGACACTCGTGCCCTGTTCGTTGGATATAGCTGCGTTTGCTTATTATTGCCGTCTTTTTTAAGTTTATTAAAACATAAGTTTTTTTCCCCCTTTATTGTATTTAAAAATTGAAGAAAGTTACTTAGTATTTATATACTGGTACCAAAATCTCATTTTTCGGATATAACTT
Organism: Troglohyphantes excavatus; assembly: GCA_963932185.1. Taxonomy (NCBI): domain Eukaryota; kingdom Metazoa; phylum Arthropoda; class Arachnida; order Araneae; family Linyphiidae; genus Troglohyphantes; species Troglohyphantes excavatus. The sequence continues at coordinate 58,573,856 of OZ010678.1, read as the reverse complement.
GTTTTACAGCTGAGCTACTCAAATGCTAAAGATTCCCTTGGAGTGTAAATAGTTAACTGTATACAGCTGAAACATTTTCTGAAATACAAATATCTCGTCTATGCCCCTCTGAGAATACAATGAAGTAAACGGAAACATTTCGAAGATTGGACTCTATTGCACATTGGAGACCACTTGGGTATCTGTTACAGCTCTTTTGGGAGTACTCTCCATTACATCGAATGATGTTTACAACTTTTGGGAAAGCAATGGTTTGGAACAACCGGAAACTTTCTGCACACATAATAACGTATTGAGGATTTCGAAGCATTTAAGGTTAAAGTAATTAATAAGTGAACACTCCGCCAAAGCGTCAAAATTAATGTCGCCAAAATTTGATTGAGTTAAAATTGCCAAGCCTGAGCAATACTAGCGTAACCATGAGAGAAAAAAAAAACATGCATTTTAAACCCATGAAAAAAAAATCGTAATTTCCTTAGTTATCCAACTGGTATTTTGTGATTAATTATTAGTCTAATTATAATATTCGCAATGACTTATTACTTTGTATATTTAGTAATAGTTTCGTATAACTTATAACCATCGTCAAAATAACGTAAGGTAAGTTTTCCCATTCCGTGTCTCTCATTGGTTTAATGTACAGCAAGTAGCTCCCCAAACTTGTTTACGCTACATTGATGTGGTCGGTAACCCTAATTCTTCCACTCCAAAGTTGTCGATCAAAATTGATTTGGCGGAGTAACCCTTATTCTTAAATAGTAATTTAATTAGGTTTCTAGATCATAGCCGAACGGTCATATTAAAAAAATGACCGTCCAGCTATGAGCTACAAACCTAATTCCATGACTATTTAAAAATGTGTTTTCTGATGATAACTCCGATGTCGCACCTGCGGCGACAGCTGAGTGAAAAGGGTTAAATTAACTGAACATGTATCTTTTCTCTCATAGCTGCGAGAAAAATATCAAAATATTAGTTATTTTCACTGATGAAAAGTAAAATTCAGGCGTCGACTTTGGCATCAGATGGGCACGGGTCCCATCCTCAGCATGTGTGTAACGATCTGGTAATTGAAGGATTGTCAAAATCCTTCCCTTTGCGCAACAAAGAATTTCACCGTGTAGAGGGGACTGCTGCATTTTAAATTTGTCGTTATCCAATGTCATTATGCCCCTTTCAGGTTGTATGGAGTACCAGCTCAGGTGTGGTCTTCGTTATTTGACCATAACTGCAAAAATGTGTCTTTCCATCGAGATAGCCCCATGGGCAGTTCTAGTGCTACGTCATTCAACCAACCATGATTTAAAGTTCAACAATGCGTCGTCAGGACTTATCCTCCAATTTTTACAGAGTATTTACGGGACTGGTACACGTTAAATCTGGCCTGGGATCAATGTTCTGACGCTTATTGAGGTTGCGTCGAGTGCCAACTCAGGTGTTGTTCTCGTCATCTGAACATGTTGTAAAACAAATTCGAGGCAGTGTTACCGGGTCCTTCCTCCGGGATGGACCCCGAACCGTTGCCAATAGCTCATTATGCAGCTCTACTGCGATGTTTTGGTTAATTAACATCGCACTATAGAGCTGCACATTGGGTTATTGGCGGCTGTTCGGGGCTAATATCGCAGGAAAGACCCGAGGAGGATGCCTCGTACTTTTTAACAGCACCTTAGCTAGCGCCCAACGCAATCTAATAAACAGCGTCAGGACATTGAACCCCGATCGGATTTAACGTGCATCAGTCCGGTATACACGCAGTACAAATTGGAGTTAACTTCGCACGACGTATTATGACCTAAATAGGCGTGAAGAGATTTGCTCACCTGCACAAATAATTTATTTTGCTAGGAGAAAGGAACAAGTCCAACAACCCTCCGATTACCAGAACGCTACAACATATGCCGGAAATCAAACCCCCGCCTTCACCATCCGGGTCGCCCAGCGGCACATATTGCTCGACAAATGAGAGACAATCTTAACACAACAGTTAAATTGATTTAATATTTCTTGTGCCGTTGAACATCCATACATCTATAAACATCGAATAATGGTGACCCAGACATAGAATCATAGGTTGGTTTCTTTCGCGGGTTCTCTGCTGTCTTTGATTGGTGGATCGGTCACGGTGTCCTCGCCTAGCAACCAATAGGTTGTCTGTTTGCCTTTGCCCTGCAACATACACGGGATATATTAGTTGGATTAATAGTAGAAAAGTTTATAAACATTATTAACCCTTTGCACTCGTGAAACATGTTTGTTATTTATTAAGGGGTTTGAGATGGTCATAAAAAAAGTGTGCTATCGGCACATAATGCTAAGAGGTACTAACACTGATCTAACTGCTGGATGTGTGCGTGCCAATTTCAACGCTACCGCAATATTTCGAATATTGTTCACGTTAAAATAAGGCGACATGCATTGCTTTTGGCTGAGGCATTTTATTTTTAAACCTATTTTTAATGCAATCTGCTATTAAAATAGAAAGTCATTTTACAAGCCGAAATAGTTAAAAAGCAAGAGCAAAAACTGTTTGTTTGGCAATATAAAAATTAATTCTATAAGAAGAAAATGTAATATTTATATACATTTAATATTTCGACAATGCTATGGTAATGAAAAACACCACTACATCACTTTAAAAAAAAATTCTGCTTTCGTATTGGCTTCAACACTCCCATAGAAGAAACAAGCTTTGCGCCTACCAGAAGTTACAATTATAGTTCAGTGGGCCAGGAACTTTTGAGTGAACATATCAGAAAAGAACAAATCATGAACAATTTAAATTAACTTTAATAATTAAAACTAACAACGAAAACATAATGTTAACAAAAATATCAGAAGGCATTACAATCGCCAACTCGTTTGCCTTTATACATTCCGGGTACCGCCCATCTAACTGTAACTTCTGGAAATCTCGAAGCTTGTTTCCTCAGCTATGGCTGTGTTGAAACCAATGTGGAAGCAACTGTAAAGTACCACAAAACGTTTTTGTAGTGATTCAGTGGTATTTTTTTTATATTGCCAAACAAATAGTTTTTCAATTTCTTTGGCATGCAAATAACTTTCTATTCTTTCTTTATTTTAATAGCAGATTGCATTAAAAATGGGTTTCAAAAGAAAATGGAAAAACTCAGCCACAAGCAATACGTGTTGTCTTATTTTAACATGAAAAATATACGGAATGATGTGATAGCGGTAAAAGTTGGGTACAGTTATTACCCCCCTTCAATTGGCTTCAAGTCAACAAAATATCTTGCTCAATCCAGAAGTTACAGTTAGAGATCAGTTATACCATCCTCGCTGCCGCGAAATAACATCACTTCTGTTCGCACAGCCCACAGTTCCGTACCCCTCAAGAGACAGCCATTTAAAAAAAATGCAGTTAAAGCAAGGTTTATGATTTACACTATTTTCTTTTGGCTTTTGAATGTGGAGAATTCAGATATGACATTAACTCCATATCAAAAAATTACTTGCACCAACAGTACTTTTATAGCGTCAAATATAAAATTAACACGGCCTACCACATTTTGTTTAGATAATTTTGATTTGACACGTTTGTTATCGTATTCCAACATCATCATGAATTATTGGGAATCTGGAGATATCAAAATGTGTAGAAAGAGTAAAATAAACAGACACAAAAAGAATACTCATCGTCGGCTTATTTTCCAATCCACAAATTCAGCAGCAGTAGCGAAATCTGTTTGGCGACAAAATTCAAACTTTAAAATACCGTAAATCTTTAAGCAAACCCCTCCCGTACAATTTAATCTCCGGTATTTTGATCATTCCTTGTTTTTACACAATTCCACATTTAGAAGTGAATCGCTTAAATTTCGTCGTCAAGCAACTTTTGCTACGGCTGCTGTATCTGCGGTTTTGGAGTTGCGTTGTTTGTGAAATAAGCCGAAGCAATTTAACAACTCGAAATCGAGTGAGGGAAAAAACAAAACTCCCGAATTTAATATCACCTCTTACAGCTCAAAGAGTTATAAAAAGTTTTCATTTTCTTTCTACTAAATTCCGCAGAAGTTTAAAAACTTTTAGAATGAAAAGAAAAAAGCTTTCATATCCGTTTTGAATGCGATTTGAATGGCACATTCAATAAGACTAGCACCGCCAAATACTTTCAATAAATATATTTTTCAAGATTTTTTATTACTTAAAGTCAATATAGCCTTTTATTGCAAAGACTTTTAGACTTCATTTATGGAAATAATATCTTAAGAGTGGTTTTATTGACATTTATTTGCCTCTTTGGCGAAAACTTATCATTTTAAAAGTAAAGTTCATTATTTTAATTGTAAATTTAATCTAGGAAGTCTGCTTTTGAGTTTTATAATTTTTTTTAGTTATTAGTTTTTTAATTTTCCCAAGGTTTGAATGTAGAAAATAATACCGATAATTCGATCAAATAATTGATTTTTTTTTTATTTTTGATTATATTTTTACTACATTACACTCTAAACGTAATTTTCTGGGTTTTTTTAGTTTCTACTAGTATTCGGTTTTCCGGATTCCAAACAGTATTTAAATTCTAATATGTGAACACTTTGTGGCTCCTCTGTCACCAAAATAACGATCTGTTCTTTTGTTCCCTGTTCAAATTCAACTTCAAGTTTAAAATAACTGCATGTTCTTGAACACACAAAACGCTTTTCTTTCGTTAGCTTGTCCTTATATATAAAAGCATGAAATCGTATGTTATCGACATATTTTATTCACCCTTTGCACTCGAGTGTCGCCTTTGAAGTCACCAAAATAACGACTTGTTATTTTTCTTTGTTCTTCAAAATGAGAGACAACAACATATTCTTGAGTTTAAAAAGTTATTCTCTCACAAAATGTAGGATAAATTGTTTTTTTTTTGTGTTCTAAAAGCACCAAGTATATATTTGTGATCTGAAACTTTCTGCAAATTGAAATACCTCAAAACCCCTGTTTTTTATTTTACGTTTGACAAACGTCAAAATTCACTAAATATATGTTTGATATATATACTGATATTAATAATAATTATCTCCACGCCAGTGGCAGCTCGTGGACTACAGCAAGTACAGCCGGGTTGTATCTAAATTTATTAGTGTATTTTAAAACTAAAATTAGATATTTTACTAATTTTCTTAAATGAATATTAGAATTTAAAATATAATTTCTACGGTAAGTAAAAAAAATCTCCGATAAATAGCACACCTGTTGCTGTAATATACAATTCAGGAGGGAGAAAAACTCCATTCAATCAAAACTGCAGCCAAAAAGCGTAGTTCGAAATCGGTTGCATCGTTGCCATAACAACCTTACGTAGCACTTGCACGCTAAAATAGAAGTTGTGACGAAACAAATGTAGTCCAAAAGGATTTTTACAAATCTGCTGTACTTGGAACTGCTATGAATTAATTGGCTCGTGCGGCGAATCGGCAGGGCGGGCTGGGTGGAAACCGAGAATTTCCAAGAATCTCTCCAAACGGAAATACTTTTCCTGATAAGTTTACACGTGTGTTGTTTCGTTACTTAAATTAATATTGACCGATTCGCAAGTTTAAAAGAAAGGAGGATTGATTTAATTTTCAAAAAATAAGTGTTTTCCATTTTTTTTTCGCATGTTTTCATTTCGTAAAAATTGAAAGGAAACTTTGATTTTAGTAATAAATAATAAAGAATTTCCTTTCATGTATGGTACTAACATTTTCGATCACGGGCCGCCACTGCTGCACGCATAACTTAACTTTATTATATTTTTTATTAGTTTTATATTAATCAATATTATTATAACTTTTTCATTTTATAGATCTTATACGAAATAAAATAAAAATTATTATATACCGTAAACGAAATATAAAATAAAATATCCCTTTTCAAAGAACAGGAACGGTTAATAACTGTTCCATAAAAAATAACGTAAATATCCAGCATGTTCCTCGAGCGCAAAGGGTTGATAAATAAACACTTCAGATGAAATATAGCAAACATTCTTAACCCACCTTCATCTCCACTTCGCCTCTGAGTTCCAGCCTGAACGTCTTGAAGGTGTCCAACACTTCTTTTGTACTGCTGCTCACGTGTATCTTCAAGGCTGAAGAGAAACCAAAATGTTATATTACGTTCCATAGAGTAAAGTGGGGTTAAATGGGTTTTAAAATTCAATTTTTGTCTAATTTCATTCAGGAATATTTTTTTTTAATTATAATTGTTTAATAAAAACGTTTACTTATTTATTTTAAAAATAATCATATGTTTTTTCTGATCCTGAGTTTTTAAAAAAAAATATTTTTAATAATCATTTTTCTGAGGTAAAAGTTCTAAGGTTCTTTAACCTATCTTAATTCCTAGATGTGATAAAGTTCTTTTCTTTGTGGGATTTATGAAAAATATCGTGTAAAAGGCCTTAATGAAAACAATTCAGTTAAATAGGATTAATAACAATCGTCAACTCTCAGTATATTTGTTTATTATGGGACTGTTTTACAACAGCTTTATAAATACCATTTTGAGGAATCCTCATTTTTATTATTTATTACCTTCGGCAAACGAATTCTGCCAGTATAATTTTAATTTATTTTGATTCGGGAAATTTGAATCGACGTTATTTTTAATTTGTTATGCAGACGATTTATTATTACATTTAAAACTTACTGTTTAACTTTTAATAAAACAAGCAAATGGCGCCTTATGTTTCACGAAATATGTTCTTTTGTCGACATATTTTTCAGAATAAACGTGTTTATAACTTCATTATATTAACGCATAAACAGTGCTAATTATATTGAAGTTAGCTCTTGTCATTTATAAGCATCGAAAAATACATATTTTTGTAGAATAATTGCACTTTTGCAGAAGATAAATATTATCGAACTTCCTATTCTTTAGCATTAATATTTCGAAAACCTATGTTTTCGACTTTGCAAAACACTGATAAAAGAAATCTATTTTTTCTAAATGTTTCACAGAAATGTATTAAAAGTAATCTTTTTATTCAAAACCCAGAAATATTGGCAAACAATTCAACTTTTCTAGTCTTTATATGGAAGTTTTCACTATCACATATTTTTTTGTATACTCAAACAAATCGATTTTTGGACTTGCATTAAATCACCCAGATATGTAATTCTGTGCTAAAATGCACTCAATTAAACGAAGTAATTTTTAAGATTAAGAACGAAATCAAAACACAATTTAATAATTAAAAAGAAAACTTTTTTACCCCACCTCATCTTATCATAAAAGTTTTTTGAATACTTTAAATTCTACAAACTGTTACCGTCGGTTTTACCCAGGTTGAAAAGAATTCGTTAACAGAAGAAGCCTTCCAGACAACAACCTTCCAGGAGGACGCAGTGTACTATCTGTAGGGTTCAACTTTACGATCGTATAGCGGTTTATACTTTCTTCTAGCAAGTCAGACGTCAAAAACACGTTCTGTTTGGTCGTTTGAATAGTATTCGTATAACCGATCTTTGAGAAACTAGCCACGACTAAAAAAGATTTTAAGAAAATGGTTTCCACTTAAATTAAATGCCAAAAAGAAACCGAGCTATTACAACTAGTATATCTCATTTTTGATCTTCTGGCAAACCTTTTTGTGTATTTTTTTTACAAATATATTCATTAGTTTACTAGGTGGACTCCAAAGCGGAGACATACATATATTATATATTAGTGAATTTTGCAAAACTAAATTTATAGCATTGTCTATAACAATAGATATTTTCAAAATATAGCTTTAGAATCGACTCGTTATCTCTAAGGATAGTCGTGGACAAGTTAACATTTCACTGCAACTGCTAATCAACTGTTGATCAACTAAAAATCCTCAAACAAATGATTCTGATTATTTATTTGTGTCCAACTCAGGGCTGCCAGGTGTCAGAATTCGCAATCGCCAAAGTGAAGTGGAAAATCGCCAAACTCTCACTTCATTCCATAAAAAAAAATTGCCAAATTGTCGCTTATTTGCCATATCTGTTAGCGCGGTAGCGAGCGAAAGGATATTTTGTGCAATTAAAAGTTGGTCAGTGAAGGGATACTAAATTGAGGTTTCCAGTTGCATGCGACTGAATAGCCTTATGCTTGAAGTGAAGATGAATAGAGTACTATGCAAACGCAAAAGCTGCATCATACTCACGCAAACCGTTCGATTCCATTCTGGAGGCAGTATTGACAGTGTCGCCAAAGAGACAGAAACGGGGCATTTTTAACCCCACAACCCCAGCTGCACACGAACCTGAAAGACAGTATCATACGTTTATTTTCAATATCATTTTTATAATTACCCCCCCCCCCCCCCTAAGAAGAGTCTGCAAAAAATAAACAATTTAATTATTCTCAATTAAAAATTACCATAAAAAAAAGTCAAGTATACGAAACAAATATTTAACCGCTTATTTCATTTGTTAAATGTTTTTAAAAAAAAGACATGGGTTGTGAGGAATTTCAATCTCCGAAGAAAGTTTTATATCCTCCACTTATACTTAATGAATGAATGTCAACAATAATTTTTATTCAAGTTTGTGAGAGAAAAGTTTTCAAACTCAAGAATATGTTCTTTTTCATTTTGAATAATAACAGAGAAAAGAACACATTATTATTAGGGTGACTTAAAAGCGACACTAGTCCAAGTGGTTGATATAATTAAGCGAATCAATCGAGGTTGGCAACTCTAAGCCAATATTTCTCACAATAATATTTCGCACAAACATTTCATAACTATGTATTTTTTAAAATTTAAACTTTTTCAATTTTTTTAAAGTGTTTTTTTTAAAACGCTAAAGCTTTTTTTAAATATTTATATTTTTAATCAAAATTTTTTCTCAGATACTTTGATCTATAGTAAAAAAAACATTGTCCTAACATTTTTGTATACTTCATGTATTTAATTTTATATAAATAGTTATTCATAATAACACAAAATGTTTCCATAAAACTAAAATGTTTTACTTTAATAATTTTCCCTTAAAAAAAACCTACTGTTCATAGAACTAATTCGCGTATCAGTTTATAATACACATATATTTTAAAATATGCTTTAAAAATTATACATTTCTTCATTAGTACTTAAAAAAAGATTTAGCGTTGCGAAAAACTTAATATCAAGGAAAACCATATATACTCAGAAAATACGATTTAAAGTTTTCATTACATTAAAAATATACAAAATAAACTCTCAAATAACTTATTAAGAACATAGATACACTTCTAGGATTTTACAAGCGTATTCAGAATATTCTAAATCTATTATTTTAGCAAATAATAAATATCGCGAATTTTACGATTTTTTGGGTACTGTGTCCATTCAAAATAAAAAAAAAATTCATGACAAAACAAAAAACATCATTAAAATTTCTTATATACAAATTTGTGTGTGTTCAAAAACCGTTTGCTGAAAATGCGTTGCTAAGCCCGAAGGTTCATTTGAAACTCCATAGATGGCAGCACGAGAGAACCTGATCTACCACTCTGAGAAAGGGTGACGCCACACTTGCAGTATGTGTTAAGTGAATACAGTGCGGGATGGTGCTATTCGAGCCTCACCGGAGTGCAGCCCTATGCGGAGCTTGAGCTGTTCCTTCTGGCGGTGCTTGATGCGGAAGGAGAGGACGGCGTCCAGCAGACGCAGGGACATCCGGGCGATCTCCCGCGCGTGCAGGTCGCCGTTCCGCACGGGGAGGCCGGACACCACCATGTACGCGTCCCCGATGGTCTCCACCTGGAGAGACATTTTACACAAGGATTCATGCTGAATACGTTACACGTTACATATGGTATATATTACATATGTTACATATGTTACATTAAATGTAACAAGTTATATATGTAGCATACATAAATATGTTACATAAGTTACTTACGCAAAAAATTACCATATATGTTCCATTACTATATATGTTCATGTAACATAAGTTACTTATGTTAAAGGATACATATGTTACATATGCTACACATTACATATGTTACATGCTACATATGTTACATGTGTTACATGCTACATATGTTACATGTGTTACATGCTACATATGTTACATGTGTTACATGCTACATGTTACATGTATTACATGCTACATATGTTACATGTTACATATGTTACATGTTACATATGTTACATGTTACATATGTTACATGTTACTTATGTTACATGTTACTTATGTTACATATGTTACATGTTACATATGTTACATGTTACATATGTCACATGTTACATATGTCACATGTTACATATGTTACATGTTACATGTTACATATGTTACATGTTACATATGTTACATGTTACATGTTACATATGTTACATGTTACATATGTTACATGTTACATATGTTACATATGTTACATATGTTACATGTTACATATGTTACATGTTACATATGTTACATGTTACATATGTTATTTCTAACGTGTGTTACAAGAGAACCTTAAGATGAGACGCAGTTATTGTGACATTTGTAGAGACAGTATGTAAGTTAATGGGGCATTTACATATTTTTGATATGTGTGTTACATGAGGCATATGAAACATGAGACATAATTAATGTGACATTTGGGTCACATGTAGCATGTGTAATATGTATAAAATATGTTACAAATAGCACAGATAACATAAGTAACATATAACATGAAGCATATACAATATATATCGCATGTATAAATTCAAAAAGCATGTTAAAAGCTGTACTGGATCTACAAATAAACATAATAATTGTTCTATAATACCGAAAAAATTAAATATGGTAAAATTAGTAAACAGCAGAAAAATAAATTAATATGTGCTCCAGGTTGAGAAATATTAAATACTTACATTTTAACATAAATTGGAAATTTTACAAATATTTTTAAATTTCTTTTATTTTTACTAAATTTTTTATTCCTAATTTTACTCCCTCAAATAGTTTTTTTTAACTTTTATAATTAGAATTTTTGGAATAAAAGTATACAATCATAATAAAGTTTAAATCAAGGATATACTACAATAGGTTTTTAAATTTAACATTTTAATGACTTTATATTAGTCTTTCTCGGATAAGAGAAGGGATCAAATACCCATACAAAAACATTCCTCTTTTGACTTTTAAACAAACCGATATACTTAGGAATTTCCCAAAAAAAGAAAAAACGTTACCCACGTTATCTACCCTAAAGTTATTTTTTATTCTAAAAAATCCTTCTCTCTGTATCCATAGCGACCAGAAACTTGAGGAATTTAAATATTTCATGTTCTTCACGAAAGAATGGCAGACATTTTTCGCTTAAACCTTTGCAGCGAACGAAAAAGAACAAAGATAAAAAAAAAAGAACTACAACTCAACTCTTCTCTACCTGTGAAGGCCCCCAAAATGATTTATCATTCTTCCTTGGGCGGTAAAATAAAGCCTTCGATTATATGTTGCCACGCGAGTTTGAGTTATTATCGTTTGCTCGGGAAAATTAAATTTCAACCTGTTCTATCTACAGCGCCATTTTTTTTCTTTCTTGCGATTATCGTTTGCTAACATTCCTGGAATGTTCTAAAAGGAGAAACATTGACGAAAGGTCGAGTGGTTTTCCCGGAATTTTTATGAATTTTATGTTTCATGCTTGATTGATCATTAGTTGCTGGATTTTTGCCGATCCGTGAGTTATTATTAGAGTAAACGTATTATTAATATTTATTATTTGAGGGAAAAGATTGGTTTAAGTTAGGTGATTTAATGGCAACACGTCATATTAGAATTATTGATAAATTATACAAATTTTATGACTTAATCTTTAAGTATTTTTATAAATATATCTTAAATTATGGTGTTCTTAAAGTAACAAATTACATAATTGGGATGACTGAAGGTAAATATTTTACATTTCAACAAATTTTAAAATGACGAACTTCAACGCTTAAGAAATATTTTAATAGAAAAGGAATTATTAAGAATTTGATATAATGTCAGGAGGGTTGATACACATAAGGTTTTATGCTACAGATTGATTTTATAAATATATATTTTTTATTAGAAACTAATTCATTTGGACAAGTTTTAAACTCACCGGCAAAAAAGAAGTCAGCAATTGAAGGTTTTATGCAGGAAAACTGCATAATTATGTCAATTTTTTTGCATTAAAGGTTATAGTTGCAATATCCATCATAAAACATTTAAAATAACTTTACAAAAACCTGAAAAAAACCTTCAATTTAACATATATCGGAATTATTGAAGAGAAAATGCAGATTCTTTTATATGTATTATAAAGAAAAATGTTTAAAAAAACTAGTTTTCATTTCAATATTCTTTATCAAACTTATTTATTAAGCAAATTATTAAAATTATGTTAATGGCCAAAGTAAGGGTAACATTTTTATTTTATAAATTACTAATTTTCTCAGTTTAGTTTAATCATATCAAGGAAAAAATTATTACGTAACCATTACATACAATTCTATAAAACTAACATTATTTGTGCCTTTTAAAATCCTTTTTAAACGAAGTAAATAATTTATATTTAAAGTGTGTAGTTTTATTATAAAAAGTATTTCACGTAATTTATTTAAAAAACGTGAAAATTAATATTTTGATAATAATCTCAGCACTTACACAGAATTTTGTAATCTAAGAGCTTACACATTTTAGTGCAACATTTTTGTGTTTTTCTTTTTTATTGTATTTGCAATTGTTAAGTTTGACAGTTGTACACAGTTTAATAAAAAAAAAGTTAAAAGTGCACATAGCTGCTTTTGCACCTGGGCTACTTAATTATTCGTTGCTAAAATACTATTTATATCAAATCAGTATCTTAAAGCATTCTTACCTTGTAAACATCGAAATTTTCTATAATTGAATCAAAACACGTGTACAGGTCGTTCAACAGATCAATCACCTGAAAGAAATATACACTTTTTAAAATTGTCATTTTAAAATGACGCGATTAATCTTATATATATTTCTCTTACGCGGTGATCGAAAAACGCATTATTTCTATATGTGGAATGGCAACACGAAACTTTTGTTTACATCAACAATCGCGGTCGCCATTGAATGGCCGCGCTATTTAAAAATGAATTTTAGGATTGCCTAGCCATTTTGATGTCTCGATATTTTAATGTTTTTCGAAGAATGAGTTGAAGCTGTGCTGCTGCAGTGTATAAGAAAGCGTATTTGTTCACAAAATCAACAATCGTGGTCGCCCTTCAATCGCCGCGGTATTTGAAAATGAATTTTAGTATTGCCTAGCCATTTTGATGTCTCGATATTTTAATGTTTTTCGCAGAATGAGTTGAGCAAGAAAGCTTCTTCGCAGATCCAGCGAAAGCGTAGATGATAGCTATTTGTAAAAGTTGATAATTTCGGGTGCATGACGGAACTTAGCGAATTTTGTGGGGCCTTTTTCGGGAAAGTTCGCCTGCCATATTTATTACAGGATTTGTTATCTGACAATACAGGCAAAGGAAAAAAACTATCGTCAACATGGTTTCTCCCTTATATGCAACTGAACAGAAAAGGACTGAAACAACTAATCGACGTATGGATAAAAATAGTGAATGTTTCCGCAGCATTATGGATAAATTAGATGTTTTATTGAGAGAAGTAAATCCATTTGCTGAATCATATCTTCAAATGCACCAATTTGGCAATAGTAATCCTACAGCAGACGTCAAGTTAGTTTTTTTGGAAATTCCAACGACGGTACAATGCATCTATCCATGAACATTGCCAAAGATATCGCCTATGAATCAGTGCCCAAATCCTATGGTATATCCCCTACTTTTTCTCGAGAAGAATTCGGTTGGCCGAGCAAGTAGAAGAAAGGCGCACTGCCAAACGTATTCAAGTTACACAATTGCAGTATTACGCTTACAGGCTAGCAGTGCGAGAGGAATTTAGTATTTTGCGGAAAACTCTTTCAGTAATACATTGTTGATGCCTACGTGAAAACAGAAGATTCCCGTTTAAATTATTGCACCTAAACCAAGAGAACTTGAGAATTGAGCTGTACCAAGGTCTTTTGGATGCTTTACTGAAGTATGTAATAGTTTTCAGCAAGCGTGTAGAGAGCTTGGGTTTCTGGACGGTGCTCAACATTGTCATGATACATTAAGCGAGGCATCACACATAAGAATGCCACGTCATTTACGAATGCTCTTTGTTGTTATTTGTGGGTTTGGAGAAGTAGAAGTTATACCTTCACTATGGACACAGCATTGCAATGTTCTTTGTGAAGATTTTGTGCACCAGTACTCGCAAGAAACTAGAGTACAAAATGCCTCTTCTGAAATTAATGAACAAAAAGAAGCTGAAGGTCGACTCAACATTGAAAAGCTCAATGCTGAACAGAAAATTGTTCTTACAATGGTTCCAAGTGCTGTGTATGAAAAGAAGACATCTAAACTTTTTTTTTAGATGGGCCAGCAGGAACAGGAAAGACTTTTGTGTATTCTACTTTATTGCATATAAAATGGGGCCAGGGGAAAGGAGACCAAGCAACACATGTTGCATCTACTGGAATTGCTGCTACGTTGTTAAGTGGAGGACGAACTGCTCATATAACTTTTAAGATAACCCTTATCTTGAAGCAACATTAACCTGTAATTTAAAACCCAATACATCTGAAGCATGAATATTCAAATTAATTATTTGGGATGAGGCACCTATGTATATGCCTTTTTGGCTGTTGACAGACTTTTGCAAGATTTGACTCATTGCTCTGAGCCATTTGGTGGAAAAGTTGTGCTCTTAGGCGGAAATTTTCGTCAAGTGTTACCTGTAATTCCTAGAAGTTCCAGTGTGTTGACAATTGCTAGCTGCTTGAAAAAGCATGCTTTGTGGACTGAATTTCATGTTTTGTATCCGAAAATATGCATGCTCTTCTTCATGAAAGGGAGTTTGCAAAATGGTTGTTCAGTTATCTAGCAATACAAGATCCAATTAAATAACTGTATGATGATCTTGATTTTTTAACAGATTGATTTTCCATCGGACAACAATATGCCTTTTTCGTTCAGAACAAAATAATTTGCAATCCGTTTAGCTTTTTCTATGACTGTTAATAAGTCACAAGGCCAAACATTCAACGAAATCTGTTTAGTTTTATCCAAACCTGTAATTAGTCGTGGGCGATTGTATGTTGGTCTTTCAACAGTTCATTTAACCGTGTTTCAATAATAGCTACACATTCAGAGACATACAATTGTGTGTTTAAAGGTTCTAATGTAAGTAATTTTCTGTTTAAACTATAAAATTGAAAATTTAGGGAAACTTTTACGAATTTCTACGTAGTATCTGCCAACAGCAATGTTTATATGTAGTTTTTAATTATATTTCATTTCAAATGTTGCATTTCAAACAAACAGTTATGTCATTAGAAATTGTAATTCATCAACAAAGCATTCACAAGTCAGTTTAATCATGTTTTTTGTTTACATTCTTATTATACCTTTGAAAAAAATTTCAGCTTTCTGAGTTTCAAATTTGATTTATATTACTAAAAATGTTTTTTTGCTAGGACACATTATTATTGTGTCCCACCTTATAGCGAGCGAAGCGAGAATTGGTTTGCGAAGCAAACCAAAGAGGATTGCATAGCAATCCTCCGGGGGTTGGCGGAGCGTCAGCGGAGCAGGGGGCAGAGCCCCCTAGTTGTATTTGAATACTATGAACAACTACTATGGATGGGATTCAGGAGCCTTAGTGAAATCTGCTTGGTGACGAAATTTAAGTGACACCCTTCTAAAGGTGGAATTGTTTATAAAAAAGAAGAATATTCGGAGTACCTGAACTTTAATTCTAGATGAGGAATCGGCTTAAAGAGCTACCTGATTTCCGAGTGACGTTGAAGTAACAAACAACATTAACAACATCTCCCTACCATGTGTTTTATCATTGCCATGGATACGTTCACCGTTGAAAAAGAAACAACCATTGTGATCAGCGAAATAAACGACGCATGCACCAAACGCATCGAATCATTTTCCCACAAAAAATATCGGGTAGGTACCAGGCCGCATTGTATCGCAAGATTTGGTTCGCGAATACTTTTGTTTGATTAGTAGGTAATTAGTAGGTAGGTGATAAGTATCAAATCAATACCTACGTGGTATAAAAATAAGATGATGGGATGAGTTAATAATCAGCCTGGTCGCTTCGGCCCATATTTCTCCACGAGGGTATGTAATTTATCCCCATAGGATGAATCCACGTAGAATTATGGAGTGGAATCGTATACTAAAGTTTGTTGAAACTCCCTACCCCAACGTGGTACAGAGAAGAATATTCGAAACATCGCACCATCCTCTACACGATGGTATGTCATTTATCTCCAAAGGCTGATTCCCACGTGGAGTTATAAGTATTTTACCAATACCGTTTTTCACTATGTGATTCCCATGCGACGATATGAAGGTATTAAAAAAAATTATATAAAGTTGCTGCTTTGACCATGAATGGACTTTAGTATAGCGAATATGACGTCATCATCGTGATGCTAACTTTGCAGGCCTAATGGCACCAGACACGTGACTTAATTTCAAAATTTATGAATGAAAAAACGTTCGCGATTGCCTTGTGATTTGAAAATAATAGTAAATGTGTTACTTATGAAGTACAGGATATTTTTTATGAATGAGCTAGAAAAAATTTATGAATGGATGACGTAATAAATCACGCGTATGAGGCCATACATGCTGGCCTCACTTTGATGTTATCGAGATTGTAACCTTATGATTTCTCTAATATGAAGGATCCATGCTCGAAGAATTGTCCCATCAAACAGTTGCGCTCCTTTACTGTTTTTTAAATGTCAGATGTAAATTATTACTGACACTGCATAAATTTTCGAAAAGGGTTTACAGTAATAAGATTTCGTGCTGTTTGGTTAATTATGATTTGTTATATACTCATGGACAATCAAGACCCGATTGGACAACCAATACTTAAAGGGGCGTGTCTTACCTGCATGGGCGTGGACTGGGCGGAGAGCGAAGTGAAGCCGACGATGTCGCTGAAGTAGATGGTGACGCCGTCGAACGCCTCGGCCGTCACAGGCTCCCCCTTGATCAGCTGGCTGGCGACGGACCTGCCGAAACCGGAACGGAGGCGATTTAGAGAAACATAAAAACGACATTTTTCAAACATTTACGAAGGTACAAGCCGCACACGGTAAAAAGGTCCGAGGGAGTACTGGATAAATGTAAAACTAGCTTGACGCGACTTACTTTCCTCTACACGATGGTAGGTTATATAGGCTGATAGGTTATATAGGCCCATAGGCTGTAGGTTATATAGACCCCCATAGGCTGATTCCGCATGGAGTTATGTGGGCCCCACTCGGAACAAAGGTCAGAGGGGTTCATGGTTAATAATCGGACAGGTCGAAACATCCATTCTTTTCTTTATACGATGGTAGGTCATTTATTATCATAGAATGTGTGAGATGTTGCTCTTGCCACTCGCAGAGTGGCGCGGGTATACCGGAAGTGACGGAATGCAAGGGAGAAAGTGTTTTTTTTTTTTTTGGCGGTTTTGCAAAAAAAGCGAAGAAAAAGCGAGGACCGGAGCGGACGAGGATTGGGAAAGCAAAAGTGTCCGGTGTTTTGAATTGTCCGGTGTCCGCAAAAGTGTCCGGTGTTCTGAATTATCCGGTGTGTTGAATTGTCCGGTGTTCTCAAGTATCCGGTGTCCGCAAAAGTGTCCGGTGTTCTCAAGTGTCCGGTGTTCTCAAGTATCCGGTGTCCACAAAAGTGTCCGGTGTTCTCAAGTGTCCGCAAAAGTGTCCTGTGTTCTGAATTATCCGGTGTTCTGAATTGTCCGGTGTTTTCAAGTATCGGGTGTTCTCAAGTATCCGGTGTTCTCAAGTGTCCGGTGTTCGGAATTGTCCAGTGGCCGCAAGAGTGTCTGCGAAACCTAAGCTTTGCGCTTTAACAAAGCTTTACAGAATGATTCCACGTTTCAAAGGGATGTGAAATGTTCCGTTTTTGACGATATAAAATCAGTCAGTCAGTAATCAGTATGGAGTACCTCGCCACACGGAGTCTCATGCTAAAAATCTACAACCGGCAAATTCTCAATAACTCTAAGTGAAATCATCCTATCGGGATGATTGAGGTTTCCCCAATGTGAGCGGCATCCTTAGTTACCCCAAACGCTATTTTTAAAGCGCACTAGTTTCTGTTTTGTAGAATCAAATCGAGCAAATAAAAAACAGAGTCACATTATGTATTTTTTTTTTTGAGAAATT
The DNA here is from genome assembly GCA_963932185.1 of Troglohyphantes excavatus. Lineage (NCBI taxonomy): Eukaryota > Metazoa > Arthropoda > Arachnida > Araneae > Linyphiidae > Troglohyphantes > Troglohyphantes excavatus. Next base: position 58,555,667 of record OZ010678.1, on the reverse strand, counting down.
TTATGAAAATTAGAAAATCAAATTCTATTTTAAATAAACCGACTTTTAAGTAATGAGTTCTGCAGTTTCCAATTTCAATTGCAAGATGTGATAATTCAATATTAAAACTATTATTTCAATAAGGCACTTCAACACATTTAATTTATTTGCAAATTAACAGGAAAACGGCGAGTTTTCTTTTTGCTTATATAACAGTAATGTCGACTTTGGTGTAAGTCGGTCACATTAAAGCGCGAACAAATAAAAGAGGTTGATTTGGTTTGTTTATTTAACGTCGCACTAGAGCTGCACAGTGGGCTATTGGAGACAGTTCGGGGCCTATCTCGAAGGAAAGACCCGGGAACACATACACATTCACACACACACATTCACTCATAAGACCCGGGAACGATGCCTCGTATTTTTGAACCATGGTCAGATGACGAGGATGACACCCGAGCTGGAACCCGACGCAACCTCAATACCTCAATAGGCGTCAGGACATTGGACCCCGATCAGATATATCGTGCACCAGTCCCGTATACACGCCAGTATAATTTGTTGGATATTCGGTTTGGTTTGTTTAATAAACGTCGCACTAGAGCTGCACAGTGGGTTATTGGGGACGGTTCGGGGCCTATCTCGAAGGAAAGACCCGGGAACGATGCCTCGTATTTTTGAACCATGGTCAAATGACGAGGACGGTACCTGAGCTGGCACCCGGCGCAACCTTAATAGGCGTCAGGACATTGGACCCCGATCAGATTTATCGTGCACCAGTCCCGTATACAAGCCAGTATAATTTGTTGGATGTTCAGGACAACTTTCTAGTATTTTTGTAACGAAGTTGGCAACCCTCCGATCGCAAGATCAGTACTTTTTTACTTTTCTTTGTCAAGTCCATCGCACGGTTTCGAACCATTAATCCTCTGATTACTAGCTGATCGCCATTATCCACTGAGCAACTGGGGCTCCAAATAGAAGAGAAGAATGTTTTTCATGCTATAATAAGCAAGTATAAAACATCCATGTCACGTTAATTATTCAAGAAGTTTGTGTATTATTGTTTTTGTTTCCGCACCAATTCTATTTTGAGCGATTCCGCTATATACGTCATTTGATTGTACCTGTAAAGTAATAAAAAAAGCGACACGCTCCTTTTCTTCGGTGGGGGGGGGGGACACCGTTGTGTACATTTATAACAGTTTTATCATTGAAATAAATAGGATTTTCCTTGATGTTATAACACGTTTACAAATGTTCTTCTTCAATTACTTTGGCTATTTATCGGTTTAGTCTGTCTAGTGGTTTAAGTCCCCCTAATCCGAAAATGAACTAAACTCGGGGACAGCCTAAGTTGAGCCTAAAGCAATTGAATATTTATACATATCATAGCTTCAGGTTCAACTTAGGTTGTCCCAGAGTATACCACCATTTTCTATGACCGGGAATCTAAATCTATTATTTAGCAAAATGACGTCGTTCCAAGCTCAATAGATACCCAATAATGAGTTGAAAATAATTCCTCCTAACATTAGGCCGCTTTTACATTTGACGACACGACACCGATAAATCGTATACGATTTCAGTGGCACGATATCGGGTTACGCAAAATACATATACGAAGCCGGGCGCTTTTTCACTAGCCGATACGATAACGATATTGTCGTTGCCGATCAGACGATACAATTTATCGGAACGTTTTATCGTGGGCACGCGTCTTCCCTACTTCATCGTGACGACATTATGAGTTTATTTCCGAAATACTTGTTGCCGTCTGCTATAGTCTACTGTGTTTTTTCTTATTTATAATATCAATATGGCTTTTAAGTTTGATATTGTGAACTTGTGTGAATTAGTGTGGGGACCTGTATTTGGGATAAGCGAGATGAATTTTACAAGAACAAGATTGTTCGAGAAAAGGCATGGGAGGAAATATTTAGTCAAACCGTCGCCAATAGCCCACTGTGCAGCTCTAGTGGTTAGCTCTAGCTTTTTGTAGACGTTCAAATAAAACATAAAAATCTCCTTCAACATGACTTTTGCTTTGATGATATCATGCACCCATAAGCGTTTTGTTATTGATCTCTTCTTTCTCCTTAAATACAGCAAATACAACAATCGCAGTTTGTTATAATGTAATTTGTTGCGATGCGCCACATCGAGAATAGACGTGCTCTCGGCAACAGACGAACACGCACTGAATGAAAAAATTGTCGTTTTCGGCGAACGATATCGTTGCAATGAAAAACTGACCATCAGACGATACGATAAAACGTTGTGTCGTCCCTTCACGATCGTTCACGATTTATCGGTGTCGTGTCGTTAAATGTAAAAGCGGCCTTACAGCCAAAGCTAGTTGCGAACTGTAACGATTTGTTAACTACGTCCCCCCTTTGGCTTTACCAGTGGCGGCGGTTGGGTGCTAAAACAGCGGGGGCAAATCCACAGCAAACGAGAAGTACACGGAGGGAGTACGCGGCTCACGTTCTTCTTCATGATGGTATGCTATTTATTCCCATAAAATGGTTCCATGGTGATGTATTGGAGCGGAATCGTATACTGCAGTTGCGGGAGACTCCCATTGCCCCTACGTTTTACAAAAATGTCATAGGGTTGAATGGGTTTGCGTCCATTGTCTCTAGAAATGGGGGAGGGAGGGGGTAAGTTTTATTTTTAAAAAGGTGCAATATTAAAAGTGAGGGGCAACATCCGAAAAAAGTTCGGGGGCAGCTTTCCCCCCTATGCCCCCCCCCCGAATCGCCGCCACTGGGCTTGATTAACCCTCTGACGCTCATGGACGCGTCCATACTGTAAAAAAAAATTTGCTTAAAATGAGTACATGGACGTGCTCGTTTTTCTTTGAGTACAATTGCATCGTCAATCAGCGATGATGTACTCGAATTGAAGTAATCATACTTTCGCAAAAATGAGCAGTATCGTTAAATATTGCTAATATCAGCTTCTGTTCAAGCCATCTTAACTAAGCGACCACTGATCTCTAACTGTAACTTCTGGATAGGGCAAGACATTTTGTTGACTTGAAGCCGATATGGGGGCCGCCATGATGTATCCCACTTTTCTTGATACCGCAATATTTCGTATATTTTTCATGTTAAAATACGCCGATATATATTACTTTTGGGTAAGTTTTTTTTGTTTTCTTTTTAAACCCATTTTAAATGTAATTTTCTATTAAAATAGGAAGTCATTTGCAAGTCAAAGTAGAAGTAGTAAAAAAGCAAGAGCAAAAACTATCTGTTTTTGGCAATATAAAAATCAACTCTATAAGAAGAAAATATAATATTTATATACATTTAATACTTCTACAATGCTTTGGTAATACAAAACACCACTAAATCATTTTTTCAAAAAATGTTGGGGCACAGTATGACAGCTTTCAATTGGTTTCAACGCGCCAGTAGAGGAAACAAGGTTTGAGCCTTCCAGCAGTTACAGTTAGAGTTTAGTGTAAGCGACCTGACACACTTAAAACAGGTGTTCAGATGTCTTAATCCACTCGGCTACGGACGCCTAATATTTTTAGGTATAACCTGAAAACGACCTCTTTACAATCAAGGCAAATTCCTGCAAAAATATAAAAGTGTTTGACTAGAAAAAAAATAATTAAAACTCCAAACAGTGAAGACAACTTTACTATTACTAAAATGACTTGGGTAATTTTTGGCGTGTTCTTTTTTACATTGGAGAGGTTAATTATAAATAATAAAAAAGGTTTAAATAAAAATAGTTAAGGTTTCTTTTTATACTCAATTTGTTTTTCTCTTTTATTTTTAAGAACATTGAAAAAAAATATCACATCGTTATTTTAGAGACTTAAAGGCGACCATCGAGTACAAATGGTTAATAAAACAATTACTCAAATGATATAATACTTCTAAATGAAATTAATAAAAAAACAACAACGAAAGAAAAGCGGTTGTTATGTTAAAAAACATGGAGTTCTAGTTCAATTTGAATAACATGGAACGAAAGAATAGTACGTTATTTTGTTGACCGAGTCCCCCCCCCCCCCCCCCTTCGCGAACAAGAGCTGAAATGTCATTATTTTTAAATTACAGCCAAGGAGAGTTCCAAATTTTAAACTATCTTAAGGCCTGTTTACACGCTACGATAAATCGTAACGATTTCTTGTCAAATATTCGTTGTCGACCGCTATCAACCGCTTAAATAATAAGCTTTTGCCATGGAGGTAGTGGTGTTGTCATTATATATCGGTTGTTTAGCGAGAAAAGTGAAAAAGTAACGAAAACCAAGAACAAAGTGGAGCTGCCAGTGGTTGCTAAAGAAAAGGGAATGCTCTCATGTAAAATTATTGAAATAATTGAGAAATGAACCAAATGATTGGCATTCATTTTCATTTTCATAATTAATAACTCATTTTCTGTAATTATAAGCAAACTAAATGTAATAATATTACGCAACGCGTGAATATACTAGGGCCCCACGCGTTACAAAGGTCACGGGGTGAATAAATGGCTAACCTGGTTGACGCGGCTCACCTATGGTATGTCCCACGATGGTATAATATAATTTCTTAGATATTCATAAAAGCATTTTTATAATTACAATATTAAAATTGTGAAGGTCTCGGGGTGAATAAATGGCCAACCTGGTTTATGGTAAGTCCCACGACGTTCTAATATAATTTCTTAGATATTCGTAAAATCATTTTTCTAATTACAATAATATTAAAATTGCGAATTACAATCAAATAAATCAATAAATCGAATGCATGTTCTTAAATCGTGAAGTTATTACCATGGTCGCAATTTACTGCCAAAAAACTAGCTCTTCTCCATGCTACAATTACAATGCCATTTAAAAAACAAAACACATTCAAACAGATCGTTACGATTCGCAGAAATTGATGCCGGCCGGCATCAACCATCCAATCCAATTCCAATTCCAATTAATCGCTACAATGTCCTGTTTAAACGCAACGATAAATCGTAACAATTCGATCGTTACGATAAATTGCTACAATTTATCGTAGCGTGTAAACCGGCCTTTAACTCGAAACTCTGTTTTCGGACTTACTCCACTTGGCAGCCAACCCACCAGTTGGTTTTATTTCCAGCAACCCACAAACGCATCCGAAACAAACATCCCCCCTAGACAAGTCCCTACACCAAACAGAAAAGGGGATTTAATCACCGCAACAATAGATACATTTTTCCCTCTTTGGAGTTGCTTATTACTCTTCGTCCATAAAACTCATTAGTAAAGAATTAGAAACTCCCGATTCCAACAACGATACAGGGAATTCTGCATTAATGAACGATAGTATGGGGGAACGACGAAAACTGATTTTTTTTTTTTGTTTCGTCGGCAATTCCCTCGTTGCTCTTTGGATTAATTAGTCGTTCTCGGGAAATTAATTTTCTTGCTCGTTTAACCGCGTTGTTTGATTTATTGAGATATATTGAAATCTCGGGTTTGTTTGACTCGCGAGATAAAATTGTATTTTGTAAGAAGAATTAAAAAGTCTAAGTCTTTTGAGAAGGTCGCATTTTTGAAGACGTGTAGCGCCAATATCAACAAACGGTTTAGGTTCAATTTTAATTTATAAATTACCATGCGAAGCAAATGCAAATACCATAAAATTATTTCTGTAGTATAAATTGTTTTTTTATGTCTCTCAGCCGTGACGAATCTTAACCATAGAGTAATGATACAAATAGAGGAATAAAAATGCTGATTTCCGTGTGTCCATCATTGAAACCACGTGATATGTGGAAATGCCAATTCATTCATGCCTTGGCGACTTTAAGAACTAAACGAGATCGAAGTATTGTAATATGGTTTTGTGCTTAATTTTGTATTTAAATATCGTTTTTTTGAACGAGTGGCACAATTTAAGGGAGTTTAACAGATATATTAAGATTTTTCTTTTGAAATAATTGCATTACGTTTTTATGTAAAAAATGTACCATAAGCAAAGTTCTTTCAATTGTTATTTTGTATACTTCAATAAGAAAATATGAACAATAAAACCTGAGAAATATAAAGAGTTTCGCTTCTTCGAGTATTGAACACAAATAAAATATTTTCGTTTCGTGAATGAAGAGGAAATATTTAGCGCATATTGTTTGAAAATAAGTAAATACGTACATATATGTTAAGAAGTTGAATACGGAAAGAACTCCTTATCACCAAAAAAGAAGAAAGTGCGCCAAACTTGAAACTCCTGCAGATGTCTGAACGCCAAATGTGGCAGCTCTATAACCACGTGATGTTGGTTTTTCTTTTCAATGTTGACACCGTGGCCTTACGAAAGTCTGGTATTGAATGAGCTCTCTAATTACTATAACAACTCTCTGATCTTAACCCTTTGCACTCCAAGAACACTTTTCTATTTGTGTTCTTTCTATGGAACAGTTATTCCTATTTACGTTCTTTTCCACTAATTTTTTTATACTCATAAAGGGAAAAAATCCTAATCTGTTTTGTATTTCAAAGAGAACAAGTTGAAAAAAAGGTGGATGTTCTACACAAGATCATGCTGTTCTCATTTATTTTAAAGAACATGGAAACAAAATCCATATCCCATCTGGATAATCGGATGTCCGAATAATTGGATAATACTTGAAAAAAGGGAATTGTTTTAGTAAAAAAATAATTCTGGAAAAAGAACTTCAGTATGTAATGTAATTCAATGACTATTGACCCTTTGCACTCCGCGAACACCTTTAACATTGCGTTCTTTCCACGAAACAGTTATTTCTCTTTCTGTTATTTTACCCACAATTTTTTATGCACATAGAGTTGAGAAAATCGTAATATGTTTCGGATCTGCAAGAGAACAATTTAAAAAAAACAACACGATTATTTTAAACACAAGATCACGCCGTTCTCGTTTATATTAAAAAACAGGGAAACAAAAGAACGGGTCGTTATGTTGGCGCCTGAGAGGCGACATCGGAGTGCAAAGGGTTAACAAGTGAGGTACTAAAATAAAGAGAATTTTGTGGAGCATTGAAAAATCGTATGTGCACCTCATATATATCAACGGTTTCTCTCTATTTTAAAAAAAAAGTAAGCCCTAGGGGGAAAAAGTAAGTACTAGGGGGAATTTTCCGTTCTTTCAATGTTATTCAGATCGTATCTCAAAATTTAAAAGTCCTAAAATTACGAAATTAAGTGAATTTGTTAAGAAATGTTTGATAAATAAGAAGAATATATTTTTGTTTCAATACTGTTATTAGTTTATAAGTTATTTAATATTAAAGTAGTCGTTGATAAAATTTCGCTTACAACTAATTTTGTCCGTCGAGTTTCTGAAACACTATTAAGAGGAGAGATCCAATTTTTTTAGGGAGTGTAGAAATAGGTTTGAACTGGAAATCCAAGTAAGCATTTTTTTAATTTCGAATTAGTTTTGGATTTATAAATTTTTGAAACATTTAAACACGCTCCACTTTTTGAAGTTTTTTCACCCTCATTTTTGAAACGTGATTTCTAAATTGCTATAAGTCATTTAAAATTACATATTCTCTTATTCAAAAAAATATATTAATGTTCGTTAAAACTTCTTCTTTCTGATGTTATAAAGATTATATTTCTATCTTTACAATTAAATTAGATATGGTCAATTAAGTTAGGTATAAAAAATAGCGAAGAAGGATAAAAATGTCGGATTTTTCGAGAAAATTTTAATTTGCGACTTTTTGTCTCATCGTTCCGCTTGCATCTCAAAAAGTAAATGTCCTAAAATTATGAAATTATGCCAGTTTATTAAGAAATGTTTGGGTAATAAGATGAATATTTTCTTTTTTCAATACGATCAGTATATTAGACGTTATTGTATGTTAAAGTCATGATATTAGAAAATTTTGAAAACAATTCATACATTTTTGGATACTTGTCTTTCAATTTTCAACAAAAAAATAAATAAAAAATTAGGGATATAGATTAAACTATTGGCTACAAATGATCCAGAGCGTTTGTGAAATTTCGAATTAGTTTTGTAGTTATAAATGTTTAAATAATTGACGAAATGTCTGAAATAATCGTCAATTATACGGGTAAAATTTTAAGTGATAAATTAAAACTGCTCTAAATAGTTCAAAAGTATACTTTTTTCCCGTTAAAAAAATATAGTTATGTTCGTAAAATCTTTCTTTCTTGAATGGTATCAATACTGAAATTCTATCTTAAAAAATAAATTAGATGTAACTATTTATGTGAAGTACTATAAATATTATTAAAAGATACTCCGGAAGGAAATGCCAACATTGGCAAAATGCCAACGTGTATTTGGCTGCCAACGGCGAATTATTATTAGCGCCAATTCTCAATTATCTTACTTTATATATAAGTTGGCGATTAAGCCTATTTATTTTTGGCGCGTTTATGCTGTTGTTGGTTTACACATGTTTCGCTTTTCAATGAGCACAATTGCGTTGAAGCAGTTCTACAGTTGAGTTTTTCCAGTTATGGGGGGGGGGGGGATTGGGGGGAAGCATGCCCCCCCCCCCTCTGTAAACTTGAAACCTTAAAAGTTGGGAATTTCGAGTTTTAAAAATCTCTGAGTTGGGAAAATTTATGCCTCGGGCAAATTAATATTATTAGCAAAGGAAAGCGACGGACTACTAGAAATTGCCCAACTTTTATTAAGATGAAACTTAAATTAGACCTCAAACCGGACCACTGCATTGGAACATGCGTGCGACAAATCAATACTTTCGAAAGAACTGTTTAATATTACCTATAAAAAAGCTGAAAATGTCTTATAAGTTGGAACTGGGATTTTTTTAGCACTGTTGTGTTGTGCAATTTCGAATAGGTAGGTGTGGTCTGGTTAAATAACGTCACACTAGAGCTGAACATTGAACTACTGGCGTTGGTTCGAGCAAAGTGCCCTTGATTTGTTATTGGTACGTATTTACTTACTACATCAAGGACGCTTTGGTTCGAGGCCTTTCTCAAAGAAAAGACCCGGGAACGATGCCTCATATTGTTAACAGTGGTCAGATAACGAGGATAACACTTTAGCTGGTACCCGATGTCCTTAGGTTGGGAATTTTGAATCGTTCAAGTTCGGAATTTCGGATCGTTAAGTTGGGAAATTTCTTGTCTCAACATACTAAAAATAAATTTGTGTGACGGCACTGCCAGTAATAATTTATATAACTAAAAAAAGTATTGTTGTTAGGACACATTGTCATTGCCTACATTGTATGAAGCCGGTATTGGTTTGCGAAGCAAACTAAAGAGGATTGCGTAGCAATCCTCCGGGGGTTGGTGGAGCGTTAGCGGAGCAGGGGGCGGAGCCCCCTAGTGTTTTAAAAAATGCTTTAAAAAGAATTACTTCATAATTGATCATAAATAAACGTATCTAGCTAGAGTGCGACTTTATAGTGCGGTCGTTAGAGAACAGGTTTGGTTTGGTTTGGTTTGGTTTGGTTTGGTTTGGTTTGGTTAATTAACGTCGCAGTAGAGCTGCACATTGGGCTATTGGCGATGGTTCGGAATCTATCTCGAAGGAAAGACCCGGGATCACATACACATTCACACACACATTCATACATGCACCACGTTATTTTAGAACCATGGTCAGATGATGAGGAAACACCTGAACTGGCACCCAACGCCTTCAATAGACGTCGAGACTTTGGACCTCGATCAGATTTATCGGGCATTAGTCCCGTATACACGCTGTTCATTTTGGGGGATGTTCTGGACGACTTTTCTAGTATTTTGTACTGTTGAGCACAAGACTTCGGACAATAAGTCGTGGGTTCGATTTCAGAAGTAATATACAATATTTTACATGGATAAGGCATTCTGTTTCACTCCCACACATTCCCACCTAGAAATGTTGTGCATTTTCCCTATGTCAAGTAGTGAACGTTCTTTTTAAAGCAATAATTTTATCCCTATAGGGAAGAATCCCGCTACACACACTCATTTCCTTTCCCCCACAGAGGCCTCCGTTTCCGAGTGGATTAAGGCGTCAGCCGGGAATCCAAAGGGTCCCCGGTTCGAACCTTTGCGCGGACTAGACTAAAGAATTGTAAAAAAGCAGTGATATTGTGATCGGAGGGTTGCCAACTTCCCTACCAAAATACAAGAATGTCGTCCAGAACATCCACAAAAATAATCGGAGTGTGTACGAGACTGGTGCACGATACATCTGATCGGGGTCCAAAGTCCCGGCGTCTATTGAAGGCGTCGGGTGCCAGCTCAGGTGTTGTCCTCGTCATCTGATCATGGTTCAAAAATACGAGGCATCGTTCCCGGGTCTTTCCTTCGAGATAGGCCCCGAACCGTCGCCAATAGCTCACCGTGCAGCTCTAGGGCGACGTTAATTAACCAAACCAAACCAAACCAACCCTTCTCCCACATGCGGTACATAAATCCGGAGGAAGAGTGGATTAATGCCAAACTGGATCGACGCGGCTTAATTTTTTTTTCTACTTGATGGTTGGTTATTTACCCCCATAAGTTAAATCCAACTGGAGTTTAGGGGATATTTTATATGTGAACACATTTTTATCTCGCACAAGTTATTGCCAATGACTGCTGTATTCGGACCAATTTCAAAGATGTACAGAAGAATTCCAATTAACCGAACTCGGGGTTATCCGGATGAAAGGAAGCGGATTCCTAATTATCCGGATCCGAAACGCGTTGAGAAAAAAATCCGGAAAGCACAGCAAAATTCGCATTTTTAAAGTGTCTTTTAGAGGTATGAATGTTTTTAACCCTTTGCACTCCAATGTCGCCTTTCAGGCGTCAACATAACAACTTGTTCTTTTGGTTCCCTGTTCTTTAAAATAAACGAGAACGACGTGATCTTGTGTTTAAAAAACATCGATTTTTTTTCAAATTGTTCTCTTGCAGATGGTTTGGTTTTGTTTGTTTAAATAACGTTGAACTAGAGCTGCACAGTGGGCTATTGGTGACGGTTCGGGACCTATATCGAAGGAAAGACCCGGGAACGATGCCTCGTATTTTTGAACCATGGTCAGATGACGAGGACAACACCTGAGCTGGCACCCAACGCAACCTCAATAGGCTTCAGGACATTGGACCACGATCAGATGTATCGTGCACCAGTCCCGTATACACGCCAGTATAATTTGTTGGATGTTCTGGACGACTTTGTAGTATTTTTGTAGCGAGGCTGGCAACCCTCCGATCGAAAATCACTACTTTTTTTTTACTTTTATTTGTCATGTCCATCGCACGGATTCGAACCACCAATGCTCTGATTTGTAGCTGAACGCCTTATCCATTGAGCAACTGGGGCTCCGTTCTCTTGCAGATTCGAAGCATATTACGCTTTTCTCCCCTCTATGAGCATAAAAAATTGTGGGTAAAAGAACAGAAAGAGGAATAACTGTTCCGTGGAAAGAATGCAATGTCAAAGATGTTCGCGGAATGCAATGGGTTAATAGTCATTAAATTACATTACATACTAAAGTTATTTTTCCAAGATTATTTTTTTTACTAAAACAATTTCCTTTTTTTCGCGTTTTATCCAACTATTCGGATATTCGATTATCCAGATGGGATATGGTCCCGATTGGTCCGGATAATTGAAGTTTAACTGTATTCACAACAAAAGCAAAGCATTTAATACCATACATTTTCTTTTATTAGTTATGTTACGATAGTTTAAAAAGCAAATCACGTATAAATCTCAAATGGAAAAATAAAATAAAGCGACTTCCAAATTCTTTAATATTAAATTAAAGGCGATGCGAGATATTTTATAACCACTCCCAAGAAGAAAATATAACACCTTTTATCTTTAATATTAGTTCACTAAACAAAAGAGTTTAATTTTTTTTTTAGCGTTTCCATTGTTCAAATTAGGAAATTTATGTAAAGATAATTACAATTCCTTTGGAAAAATATTTTTTATGAAAGTGAGTAACTAAAATACAGAAAACTAATATAATTACTCAGAATTTACATATATTCCCCAGTGATTCCACATATAAACGTGAATAAAATAAATGTATGTTTTAATCTAAAATACAAATTTATTCAAGTATAATACTATTTTTTTTTAATATTATTAGATGTTCAAGTGTTTATTTTTGGTATTTTATTTATAATTATCTGACTGAAAAAAAGGGTTTAATTAGGCTTCCAGCTTTTAAAAAAGAAAAACGTATTTTATTATATTAGTACAGATTACGGAGTAAAGAAAAAGGTGGAGATGATTTGGCGAGATTTCATGAGACGTAAGTTAGCAACCCCAAACTAGGAACAAACAAACCTAGTTTGCAGTAGTTTTCCTACGAGGGATACATTATTTTCAAATTAAATTATCGCCAAGTACTGGTACAAAGTAGCGCCAAATACTTCGCCAGTTCCTACTTTTTGAGCGATTGCTTACTTCACATTGCAAACCGGTTTTAGACTTGTTCGCACCTCCACCTTCTTCTTTACTCCGTGGTACAGATGGCTTTCACATGTTTTCCACAATGCTTTCCATTTTTGAAAATAAATGCATCAAATATCGATATCTCTCAGAATTTTTTTAAATATGAACATTTAAAATACATTAAAAATGTGATTTTACATTGCCATAAATAATACTAGTTTTCATACTATATATTATTAGTAATCATGATTTAATTTAATCAGGGAATACCGTACGTTAAATATAAAATAAATACGTCAACTGGAAAAAATATGCCAAATGGGACGGCTTTTGAAAGAAGAAAAAATATTTAGTGCCCTGCCAGGTTCCTGATCCAACCAACATATTTATATATATGTATATCAAAAAACGCTATTAAATTGTCATTTTTTAATCTGAAACATTAAAATTACTAATTACCTATAATCCATATAGGACACTGTCAAGTAAACAAATGTTTACTCAAAACCACAGTTGTTGCTTCTTAAATGTTCACAATATATACCCGACAAATGTTTTTTTTTAATCAAACCAAAAAATAACGAAACATAAAAAAAAAACTTTTCTTCTCTAAAAGTCAAGCATTTTCGCGATATTAATAACAACATTTCTTTCACCCACTTTGGCAACAGCTGGTAGAGTAAATTCTCGGCTCTCCTCTTTTCTTCCAGGTAATCGGCAGTCCGCTCCTCGACTAGACTCTCCAGGTTATTTGCATACTGCTCCATCCGGGACAGCAGATTATCCAGGATGTTGCCACTCTCGTTTTCCCTAATAACAACAATGCCAAACAATAAAATCGTATTTTTTTCTGTTCGAAATTCTTTCTTTCATTATGCACTGTTAAAAAAAGTCGTTTTTTTTAAGAGTTAAAGAATAAAAAGTATTCTTTTGTTATGTTTATTCTTTTTTGGGAGGATTGTCAATGTTATTGTGAAGAATGATAATAAGTTAGAAGGCCGTATAAAAAGTTAATAATTCGATTCTTTTGAAAAAAGATCACCAGAAAGTTAAATATAAAATAGAAGCACAATGTTTTTTTTTAGAAAAATATGTGTATCATTATCTAAATTAAAAGTATAAGAAAATGAGATAAAACAATGGCAGAAACTTTATTGATTAATATATATAAAGATAATATTACGTCACTGTGGATTCACATTCTGCATTTTTTTAACTAAATAGGTTATTTTTATTGTTTCATTTTGATTCTTCCATATTGATTTTTCTAAACGTTTTAATCAGAAAAATAAACATATGTGTCTAAATTAATGGTATTAGGAAAAAAACGAAATAATTCATTGAAGCTAGGCACATTTATTTAAATAGTTGTGAAAATATTTAACAAAACATAATAAAGATAACTTTAATTGTTAATTATAGAATATTTCTGGTAAATCTGCGTCAATTCATGTTTAATATGATTGAAATATTGTAACTCTTAACATATTAAACTTGTTTTTTTTAGATAATATACTTTAAAGTATATTTTATATGAAAAACAAAATAATATCGTGACGATGATTTGTATGTTTAATATAAATGATACTGCTAAATAAATTGACATTTTTAATTGTTATGATATTTATAGGATATGCTGTATAATTATTTAAAAAAAGTATACAAATATTTTGATAATGATATTAGTAACAATGATGTTATAGAAAAGGGTAATATGACGTCAATCATAGATAGCGCTGTACCTTAAAGAAATCATCAAAAACTCCAGACATTCAATTACAAATAATATATTTTCTCAGAAGCGGTTAAATATTATTTTTATTTTATGCAAGCTACTGCAATATTTCAATGGGTGCGCCGTTTATATCTCGAGCCACATTCAACAGACTTCAGTTGCATTCACGTATTCGTGTTTCGAGGCCTTTTTCTGGTATTTTAAACATACAGCGCCATCTATGAGGGATAACTGGAACTAACATTTTTATTTACTTAAGAAAAAAACTTTTTATTTTAGTCCAATTCGTTCCTTTTTACGCCAATTACTTAATTTAAAATTAAATATTAAAATGTGACAGAAACAGTTGACCCACATATCGTCGGCTTAGTATTAAAACCCCTTACTATCTTCAAATCACAGATTTAGCAGCTGGCGATGTCCTTGGCGCCAATATGCTTGGTGACGATATCCAGCGATTCACTTCTAATTGCGGAATTATTTAAACGACAAGAAGTGATCGGAATACCCGAGCTTGAATTTCGTCGCCAAGCAGCTTTCGCTAAGGACCTGTTAAATATGCGGTTTCTTTATATCTGATTTGAGTAGCGCTTTTTCTCACTTGTTGAGCTTCCTGACGATTGACTTGAGCGTCTGGAAATCTGGTCTCTCAGTCGGTTCCTCCGACCAGCATCTTCCGATTATGTGCATCATTCCGTCGTCGCAGTTCTCCAGGAGGGGGCGGAAGGGTGGTTTCCCACCGTACGTCACGTTCTGGATGACCTCTGGGGTGAAAAAAGGAAGGTAAAATTAAAGAATAAGAGGGCACTCCGCCAAATCAACATTCATCGCCAAATTAAGCGTGACAGACTTACGTTTTCTATTTTCAACATCGAGATATCGATGGCTCGCAAACACGTGGGTGGAGCTATATGCTGTAGCTCCTCCTACTTGTTTACGTGAAAAGTTTCCAGCAGCTTTTCCTTTCCATTTCTCTCAGACCAACCAATGAGAAAAACGGAATGGAAGTCTTATATGACGTCATTTTGGTAATTGTTTATAACTTATTATTTCGTATATTTAGTAAAACTTCTGTATGAGTTTTAAATCATCGCCCATAGCGTGTTAAAAATGGGTGATGAACGTTATCATTTAAAATCAACATTTATCAACATTATCATTGATATCTCGCCAAATCTGGTAAACAATGCCAATGTGTTTTATAACAACCTTCTGAACCCTCTTAGCGAATATCACCAACAAATATAGTGTTCAAGCATTGTAAAATGATTAGTCTCCATTATTTTGGCGATAACTGTATGGTAACACTGTAAAAGGAGAAACAAAAAAGTGTTTTTCAGCCATTTTTTCAACTTTGGAATTCATTTAAGCACTATTTTCTTTTGCCGCTTCACTGTTTTGCTGTTGTCCATTAGCTTTTAAAAACTAAACAGTCCGGTCAATGTCAATAATTATTTTTATTTTTTGACGATATACGATGATCAAAAATTCGCTGAGCATATGCAATTGGAGGTATGTAATCTTTAGGTAGCCTTGGGGGATAGTAACATGTATTACACTTATATCATTATTCCTAAAATATACTTTTGAATGTTATCTAAAGTAAAAATATCGAACTATTTATTAACAATATTAAATTTACATAAAGTTTTTTACTTATAAAACTTGTCCACTTGAAAAGTTTTCCATTTTTATATTATTACTTTAATGTTTCTTCTAAATACGCAAATAACATATCCATGTGTAAATTTTTTAATCTATAGATTAGTATAAATATAAAAAATTTAAAAGTTTTCGAATAAAGTTTTTCGATTTTTCTGTTTTATGTTATTTTTAAAACAATTTGAACATTTTCTACTAATAATTTTTTGAGAAATTCATTTTTTTTACGTCTTATAAAAATTAATTTCGTCTCTATTTATCTATACGCTGGCTTATTGCATGTTTCTTTAAATGATTATAACAGCACATGGAGCGCCAGTTGTCACCCTGATGGGTACTTTCAGAACTATTTTTCCATTATCACAGATTGTCGTGCGATGGTTATTGTTTGACTGTATCACATTTAGCAGTATTATCATAATAAAATATTATATTTGCCCAACTACACTTGATCGATGTTTTCGGATATATAACAGCTGGAAAATCGATAAATAAAAAATTGCAAAAAGCGAATTTTTTTCTATTTAACAAAAAATAAATAAAAAATAATTGTTGGTTTGGTTAATTAACGTCGCACTGGAGATGCACAATGGGCTATTGACGACGGTTCGGGGCATATCTCGAAGGAAAGGCCCTAAAACGATGCCTCGTATTTTTGAACCATGGTCAGATGACGAGGACAACACCTGAGCTGGCACCCAACGCCTTCAATAGACGTCGAGATTTTGGACCTCGATCAGATGTATCGTGCACTAGTCCCGTATACACGCCGATAATTTTTTGTGAATGTCCTGGACGACATTCTAGTAGTTTAGTAGCGAAGTTGGCAACCCTCCGATCGCAATATCACTACTTTTTACTATTCTTTAGTCTAGTCCATCGCAAGGTTCGAACCGGGGACCCTTGGATTCCCAGCTGATGCCTTAATCCGCTCGGCCACGGAGGTCTCAAAAAAGAATTGTTGAAAAAAAAAGGTCCGGTTAATTAAGAATTCCGGATAATTAAATGCCGGATAGCGAATATATTTTTTAAAAAAGGTCCCCAAGTGAGACATCCCCACAATATTTTTTCCCTCAAAATATCTTAATTGGTCCAGCTTTGAGGCCTTAAAGAAGAATTGTTGAAAAAAAAAAGGTCCGGTTAATTAAGAATTCCGGATAATTAAATTCCGGATAGCAGACTATATTTTTTTAAAAAAGGTCCCCAATTGAGACATCCCCTATCCAACATTTTTGCCCCCCCTCCAAATATCTGAATTAAAACAGAAAGTTTGCGCGAACATACACAAAAAAATACATAACAGTCGAATTAATAGCCCCTCTCCTTTTGGCGCGCTTTTTAGTCATTTAATAATGGATTAGGTATAGTTAAACAACCAATCAATGACAATCGTTCATTCTAACCACCCTGCACACAACCGTCCCGTCATCTTTTGTGAGGCACTCTTATTTACCTTTGGGCGAGTATTCGGAGTGCGTGTAGAAGACCCCTTGACGCACGACGATCTCGTGGGCAATAATGGCGAACGAGTAGACGTCCCCCTTCTGGCTGCCCTCGTGCGGAGGGTGCTGCATGCGGAGCAGCTCCGGGGCTGTCCACAGCTTGCCTGAAACAACGACATGCACAGTGAGATAACACGACAGTCATGTTAAACACGATGATTGTCCACTTTTTAATGATCACAGTGTCCACTTTTTAATGGCCAGTGTCCACTTTTTAATGACCAGTGTCCACTTTTTAATGACCAGTGTCCACTTTTTAATGATCAGTGTCCACTTTTTAATGACCAGTGTCCACTTTTAAAGATAAATATTCACTTTAAACAATCAGATTTTAATGATCAGTGTCCACTCTTTAGCAATCAGTGCCCACTTTTTAGCAATCAGTGCCCACTTTTTAGCAATCAGTGCCCACTTTTTTTATGACCAACGTCCACTTTTTGTCGACCCATATCCCTTTATTTGACTACCAGTATCCACTATTAAACGTTGAGTGTCTGTTTTTTTAACGATGCATGTCCACATTTTAGCAATTGTCCACATTGTAACAGTGAGTGTCCACATTGTAACAGTGAGTGTCCACATTGTAACAGTGAGTGTCCACATTGTAACAGTGAGTGTCCACATTGTAACAGTGAGTATCCACAATGTAACAATGAGTGTCCTCATTTTAACAATGAGTGTTCACATTTTAACAACGAGTGTTCACATTTAACATTGATTATCTGCATTTTAACAATGCGTGTTCATATTTTAACAATGAGTGTTCATATTTTAACAATGAGTGTTCATATTTTAACAATGAGTGTTCATATTTTAAGAATGAGTGTTCATATTTTAAGAATGAGTGTTCATATTTTAACATTGATTATCTACATTTTAACAATGAGTGTTCATATTTTAACATTGATTATCTACATTTTAACAATGAGTGTCAACATTTTAACAATGAGTGTTCACATTTTAACAATGAGTGTTCACATTTTAACAACGAGTGTTCACATTTTAACAACGAGTGTTCACATTTTAACATTGATTATCTACATTTTAACAATGAGTGTTCACATTTTAACAATGAGTGTTCATATTTTAACAATGAGTGTTCACATTTTAATATTGATTATCTACATTTTAACAATGAGTGTTCACATTTTAACAATGAGTGTTCATATTTTAACAATGAGTGTTCACATTTTAACATTGATTATCTACATTTTAACAATGAGTATCCGCATTTTAAAATTGGATGTCTACATTTTAACAATGGACATTTTAACTTGGTGTCTACATTTTACCAATGGATGTCTACATTTTACCAATGCATGTCCACATTTTACCAATGGATGTCCACATTTTACCAATGGATGTCCACATTTTACCAATGGAAGTCTACATTTTAGCAATGGAAGTCTACATAATTTTAACGTGTAGTGTCTACATTTTAGCAATGGAAGTCTACATAATTTTAACGTGTAGTGTCCACATTTTAATGACCAGTGTGCACTTTTTAAAGATAAATGTTCACTATTGAAGTGTATCGTCTTTAAAATCGCTTCTGAGTATAGGGTGGTGCATGTAGGGCGAACTGTAACCGTAGAGAAAACTTGACATTTTAATTTGCTCATAACTTTATAACTGTTGGCGATGACGTTGTGATATTGATCGTGTTTTCATCTTTGTTGATCGAACAAACAACCCTACACAAACTGTAATTATCAACGTCAAACTGGCTTGTATGGAGAGAGGTGGATGCACGCGCAGAAAACATGTCAATTTAAATGCTGTCCTTTTCAAGATTTTTTTTATGATATCCCAGCGATACAAACTGCAGCATCCAGGTAAGATATTACAGTTTGTGTCGGTTAATTAAAACTTTAGTTTGCATTTATGTCAATTTGCATTATGTTATAATAACATACATTTCATTCCTGTTCGTACTTGATCATTTGAAAATAATTTAATACTAACTGCAAATCAGGACTTTTATAAAAATTTAATAGCATTGAAACAAGCTGCAAAGTTCCCCAATCACATCATGCAACTCGACTTTCCATACTAATAATAAATCGTTTGCTTTTATGGAACCATTTGTGATATTTTTCCCTTTTGAAAAAGATAATATAAAGTAAATTTACCATACACGAGAAATTTCAAAAGGAAATATTGTAATGGAATTTCGGATCGTTCAGATAAAAGCTTATTACATAATATCGAAATTGAATTGGAAAAAAAATCAAGCGTATGGGAAGCTTTTGGAATAATGTTCTATATGAAGATCATAATACTCGAAGAAAATGATCTTGAGAATGGAGAAAATAAAGTAATTTATTTAAGGAATGTATATCGTTTTTCGTTTTGACAATCGTTGAGATAGGCTTTGTTATTTGGGCGAATGGGTTTTACCAAGGAATATCAAGTTTATGTGAAGGATACCCAAGAACACTGATGAGGGTCCGCGTGACGTACAGAGCTGTACTTTCGCAGTACCAATATGGGTACCGGGAAAAACGAAGATAGTAAGTAAAAACGAAACAGAAAAACATCATTATGCCACTGTGAAAAAATGTACTTAAAAATGAGTTCTTGAACATATTCGTTTTTCTTGTAGTGCAATTGCATCGTAAAGGAGCGATGACGTACTCAAATATAAGTAAAAGTACTTTCTCAAAAATGGGCAGTGTAATTTAGTATAGCTAATCTCAGATTCTGTTCAAACCATCTTAACAAAGAGATCTGACACATTTAAAATAGGTGTTCAGAAGATGGCTTTATACATCATTTGATGTTCATTGCTTAACTCTTTGCACTCCAAGAACACTTTGCGTTCTTTTTACGGAACAGTTATTCCTCTTTATGTTTTTTCCCCATTTTTTTTTCTTGTTCATAGAGGAAAACAAAAGCATAATCTATTTTGGATCTGCAAGACAACAAGTTGAAAAAAGATCATGTTTTTTTTTTAAAACGCAAGATTTTGTTGTTACCGTTTATTTTACACAACAGGGAACCAAAGAACTAGACGTTCTGTTGGAACCTGATAGGCGACAGCGGAGTGCAAAGGGTTAAATGAAAACTGAGTTAATACAACTCAATTATCTTACTTCACAATCTTTTGGCACACATTTTTAACATTCATTCTGTTTATAACTTATTCACGTCGCCGTGATAATGCAACGGACAAGGCACTGCACGGTGCCTGGGTTCGATTCCCGGTAAGTCTTGGTTGTAATTGTCGATATTTATTGAAAGTGATTTATTAATGCTGTCTATGTAGGTTATCATCTGCTATTTTTATTCATTTTTGAGTACATCTCTTTTTCAAAAATTAAACTTATGCATTCGGAGCTATGATAAGCATCGAATGTATACAACAATTATTACTTTTTATTTATTTTTCAGTAACTATTTTCTAAAGTGGATGTATAGTCTTCCGACAGTTTTGCATATCCTCCAAATAGGGATGAGCTTAACAGTTATTCTGAAATAACAGTAGTTATTACGATATTACTGAAAAATAAGTTACTTTTAACCGTTATTTAGGTATTATTTCAGAGAAAGTTTGTGACAAGAAAAATATAAGTGCACGCTATCCACGAAATTGAAATAATGATATATTTTAACTGTTATTCAAATATCGATCAACACTACCTCCAAAGCACTTAGAAAAGTCCTCATTGATTTAACCCTTTGCGCTCGAGGAACATGTTTTTTATTTACGTTCTTTTTTAGGAACAGTTACACCCCGTCCATGTTCTTTTTAAAAAAATATTTTTCGACGTGTTCTTTTTAACGTTTAGGGTGGATAATTATAAAAATAAATAAGCAATGCGTAAAGCTGAATATTATTCTCCGTATATCAAACGTATATTTAGTGGTTTATGCCATTATCAAACGTTTTAAAAAAAACTGGAATTGTGAAGAATTTTAAGCTGAAGAAAGTATTAGATCTATAACATACTGATTAAACGACAAACTCAAGCACTTGAAACTTAAAAAACATAGAAAGAAATAACACGTTGTTATTTTGGCGACACTCCAGCGCAAAGGGTTAGTAAATTATAATAGATACCGAAGTGATTTACTTTTAAATAGAGTTAGATAAATATCAGGCTAACGAAAGAAAAGCGTTTTTAGGTTCACATTCAGTTTTCATTCATTTTAAACCTTTTCACTCCGCGAACATATTTGGCATTGCGTTCTTTCCACGGAAAAGTTATTCCTCTTTCTGTTCTTTTACCCACAATTTTTTTTATGCTCATAAAGGGAGAAAATCGTAATATGTTTCGGATCTGCAACATAACAATTGGAAAAAAATCGATGTTTTTGAAATACTAGATCACGCCGTTATCGTTTATTTTAAAGAACAGGTAACCAAAAGAACAAGTCGTTATGTTGGCGCATGAGAGGCGACATCGGAGTGCAAAGGGTTAAATAACAGGGAACAAAATAACGGATTGTTAATTTAGTGCCTCTCGATCGCAAAGACTTTAGAGTCCGCATTGTACGCATCCAAGCACTTTAGAGTGCTTCAAAATGCGTACAATCACAGAGTATTTATTAGTATTTTTTGCTGACTTTTTTAGCTGTATGTATCTTATAATTTTCGAGATATTTACTAAAGTTGACGAGGGCACTTAAAGGTGACGAAGACACTTAAATGTGACGAGGGCACTTAAATGTGATGAGGACATTTAAAGGTGACGAGGGCATTTAAAGGTGACGAGGGCACTTAAATGTGACGAGGGCACTTAAAGGTGACGAGGGCACTTACGTCTCCAGTGTGCGTAGGAGTCGTCATCTTCGTCGTCGTCTCTGAGACAGTGGAGGCCGAAGTCGGTGACCTTCAGCACGAAGCGGCTGTCCACCACGCAGTTGGTCGATTTGAGGTTACCGTGGGACCGAATCTCGCTGCTGTGGAGGTACGACATGCCCTATTGGGTGAAATATATGAATATGGACTGCACAGTTATCAGTTCATTTTAGTATAACTTGAACTATTCTAAATATTCATTTTTTTTTACAGATCGGAAAATTTTATAGAAAAATTTAATATACAAGGTGTATGAGAATTGTCTTTACAACTTGAAACGCATTTGGCTATAGAGGTCTACTATGTAATCAAGTTGTCCAGGTTGTTGTAAAGACATTATAATAATAAAATAAGTAATAAAAATTATTATAGTTGTCTCCATTTATTTCAAACACACACCTAGTTCTGTAGTTTTTTTCAGGTCAAAATTACAATGAGTTTGCACTTAGTCTTAAGACCCCTAACATTTAATTTAGTAAATTCTTAGTTAATACCTAAAATCATTTAAAGTTATTCTATTTACTAGACTTATTTAGATGAAGGTGTAAGGACCCCGGGTCGAAGCACCGTAATGTTAATTCCGATTGTAAAGACAATTACCATACAATTTGCATAGGGATTTAAGCATTCAGGAGACTTGTACGAAAAGTTCACGTTTCTTTTTGCACAGAAAACTTTTTCCTTAATCAGGAAAATGTAAATTTTATATATGCGGTTAGGAACAAGCACGACACTAATATCAATTCTACTCCGCTTTTTTTTAAAAAACTATTTTGATTATATAAATTTTAAACTTCTAAACCAATTTCTCCAGGTTTCTCTATACCTTCAAATCAAACAATTTCGGGATTTTTTAAAAAAAACTTTAGTGTTTGGTGCTATCTAGATCAGATAGCGGCTGATATAAACAACTTTGAATTTTAAAAATCAATTTGAATTCACATGTTAAAATATATATACTTTTAAAAATAAACAAATATCACAACAAACGTTACCTTAACTACATCGTGCATTAGGCTAAACCGGAACATAGAATCCAATTTTATTTCTTCGTTCTCCAAAATATCCTAAAAAAAAAAAATGTTAGTTTAATGTTAAAACATCTTTTGCGATTTTTTAATTTGAGGTTATACTATCAGCGATTTACATGAAAAATAAAGTTTAAATATGTTTTATAAAGTTCCGAATGCATTAAAAGTCAAAAGGTACTAATAGGATTTATTTCTTCTAATGGAAATCCTTTTACAACCAAAATCTAAACTAAATCCTTAAAATAGAATGAATAAAAACAAAAGAAAAACCTTTTATTTAAATCAATGAGTAAATCCATCATTTGTAAACGTTTCCCTCAAGGCTAAAGTTAATGGGTATGCATAAAAAATGCCTTTTACATTGATATAAGAAAGAAATGCTACGAAAACAATACATCTAGTGCAAAATGAGAGGTTGTGTTTGTGCAATGGCCAAGTTAGTTAACGGTGTGGAATACGAAAAACATTATAATCCTTGTTTAAACCCCACGTACTGAGGACTTGAGAAGTTTGCTTCGATTTCGAGAAGAAAATATTCATTGGTTCTTCGACATGTTTTTAGTTGAAATCGTAGAAGATCGTGGTGGTGTATCACCTTCATTTAAAAAAATATAATAATAAAATCTTTTTTAAGATATCTTTCTGATCCGGGAGATCACACAGAAATCTCGGCCAAACAAGTAGCCCGTGGTCGAAAATGTTAGTGCAGCCGAAATCGCGAGACATCCTTACTTTCCACAACCATACATAAATGGACATTCTTTACAATTTATTTCTCAAACTCAATCAAAGTTTCTTTTTCAAATTTTACGAAAGATAACATGCGAAAAAAAGAGAAAACACTTATTTTTTGGAAATTAAATCAATCCTTCTTTCTTTTAACTTGCGAACATGTCAATTTTAATATTAATTTAAGTAAAGAAACAACAACAAAGCTGATCACGAAAACTACTTCCGTTTGGAGAGATTCTTGAAAATTCTCGGTTTTCCCTCAGCCCGCCCGCCGATTCACGCAAGGATCAATCATTTCATCGAAATCTCAAGTATAGCAGATTTAAAATATCCTTTTGGGCTGCGTTTGTGTCGTCACATCCTCCATTTTTGCGTGTAGAGGAAGCCATACTACGCAAGGTTGTCATGGCAACGATGCAGCCGATTTGGAACTTCGCTTTTTGGCTGCTATTTATCGGAGATTTCTTTTATTTACAGTAGAAATTTCGTCTTCATTTCCAATTCTAATATTCATTTAAGAAAATTAGTAAAATATATAATTTTAGTTTTAAAATACACTAATAAAATTAGGTGCAGCCCGGCTGTACTTGCGCCCACGAGCCTCCATTGATCCCTTACAGTAATAAATGTGCAATTTATAATGCTTCTAAAAACGAGGTGGGGAGTATGTTCGTTCACCTGCAGGCTCCCCTTCTGGCAGTACTCCGTGACGAGGCAGCAGTGCGGCAGATCGACGCAGCATCCCACGAATCGCACAATGTGCTCGTGCTGCAAATCCTTCATCTGCAAAGAGAAATATACCATAAAATTAATATTCGTCCGATTCGCTACTTTCGTTATATTCATTCGATTCGTTATATTCATTCAATTCGTTATATTCATTCGATTCGTTATATTCATTCAATTCGTTATATTCATTCGATTCGTTATATTCAGTCGATTTGTTATATTATCTCGATTGGTTACATTCTCTCGATTTGTTATATTATCTCGATTCGTTACATTCTCTCGATTCGTAGTATTCATTCGATAAAAATACCATAAAATTCTATTCGTTCTATTCATTCGATTCGTTATATTCATTCGATTCGTTATATTCATTCAATTCGTTATATTCATTCGGTTCGTTATATTCATTCGATTCGTTACATTTATTCGATTCGTTATATTCAGTCGATTCGTAGTATTCATTGGATTCGCTGTATTCATTCGATAAAAATACCATAAAATTCTATTCGTTCTATTCATTCGATTAGTTATATTCATTCGATTCGTTATATTCATTCGATTCGTTATATTCATTCGATTCATTATATTCATTGAATTCGTTATATTCATTGAATTCGTTATATTCATTCGATTCGTTATATTCATTCAATTCGTTGTATTCATTCGATTCGTTATACTCCGGCCCGGATTTAAGAACAGGTTACGTGGGCTGAAGCATACACTGTGTAAAATAGGTACTCAAAAATAAGTAAAATATACTCATTGTTAAGTATAATCGATGCTTATCTTAGCTCCGAATACATAAGCTTAATTTTTGAAAAAGACATGTACTCAAAGATGAGTACAATGAGTAAAAATGAATAAAAAAGGCAGTTGCTTGCCGACATAGGCTGTCTTCGTGAATCACTTTTAATAAATACAATCAAGGCATACCGGGAGTCGAAACCAGATCGTCAAGCATCGCAGCCCAGTACCTTATCCTTTTGTACTACCAGGACGACGTGAAGAAGTAATAAACAGGATAAATGTGTATGTTTAAAAGTCGTGCCAAATTAATGGGAAATGAAATAATTGAATTGAAATAACTCAGTTTCGATATTAAACAATCGACATCAAATAAAGTGGAAAACCATCTTCTGAACAAATATTTTAAGTTTCTCAAGTCGCTTTGTAAAAATGGCTTGAACTGAAGCTGAGCATTTCAATATTAAATCACACTGCTCATTTTTGAGAATATACGAATATACGAAAATAAAATTGTACTCAAAGAAAAGCGAGTAGGTTCAGCTACTCTTTTTTATGTACCTTTTTTTTATAGTGTGGGGGGACCTGTACCACGCACCAAAACTAATATAGATTACTGAAATAAATGGGTGCCTCAACACTTCAAAATTGCGACAGCGACCTGTTTGAAAATAAATCACTCAAAGACAAAATGTCAAAAATTTTATAACTGGCAAACAAATTTATTTTGAGCGGAAAACTCGTAATGGTGAAGTAATAAAACGCTGACATGATGGGTTTTTTCGCGAGTGATGGGCATGTATACTGTTTGTGTGTGTGTGTCAAACTCTTTTTTCTCAAATACACACACAATTTACACATACATGGTATTTTTATTAGAAGAATGTTGTTTGTTGAAGAATTTTGCATTCAAAATATCCTAACGTGAAAGTGACGAACATGCTTGTCAATGATGGTTACCAAGAGCAATGGTGAAAGGTCATTTTCTAAGTTGAAACTTATTAAAAATGTGATCCTTAGCACCACGTTTTCTTCCGATCTTGATGAAATTTGCACGCTTCACCTCCAAATCAAGGAGAAAATGACTGTCTACAGGAAATTTCTAACAACCAACCCTCTGCCCCTTTATAAACCCTTAATTCACTTAACCCCTTTGACTTATTTTACTGAAACCTATTTGTGTAATAATGCAATACTGTAACAACGGGGTACTTCAACATTGTAGCAATGTAACATATCTTACATAGTTAGCTGTGAGGATGGATGGATGATACATTATGATTGGCTGATGAGTAAATATCACCAAAACATTAAAAATGTCGCCAAATGATTAAACATGTCACCAAAT
Source organism: Troglohyphantes excavatus (assembly GCA_963932185.1). NCBI lineage: Eukaryota > Metazoa > Arthropoda > Arachnida > Araneae > Linyphiidae > Troglohyphantes > Troglohyphantes excavatus. The sequence goes on along the minus strand of OZ010678.1, from coordinate 58,529,037 downwards.
CAATAAAATATCTTCAAAATTGACTGCTGAGTAAACATCATTAATAATTGTTAAAATGTTTTCAAATGAATAAAAAATGTTGCCGAATCAATAAAAAATTCTCCAAGTGGAATAAAATGTACGTAAAATTAAAATCATAATGGCGATATTAGTGTCAAAAGGATAAAAATTAATATTAAAATGTATAAAATACGTATTGTAAAATAATTTCAAATTGGTGAAATTAGTGGCAAAAGCGTAAAAATAATATTCAAATTATCAAAATATGAAAGATAATGAGAAAATGATTTTGCAAATGTTATGAATATTGTTTAAGATTACACCGCCACCACAGGAATATATTGCCTAATTTCAACTTGATTTTTACACATAAAAGAGAAGAATATATATATATATATATATATATATATATATATATATATATATATATATATATATATATATATATATATATATATATATATATATATATATATATATATATATATATATATATAATATATATATAAGAGTGTGTTTTGGTTTGTTTTTTACGCAAATCTACACTTTTATATAATATTTTACGCACTTGCAATTCAAAATAAGAGGTTTGGTTTGGTTTTTGGTTTTTGTTAATTAACGTCCCACTAGAGCTGCACAGTGGGCTATTGGCGACGGTTCGGGGTCAATCTCGAAGGAAAGACCCGGGAACACATACACATTCACATTCATACATGCACCTCGTTATTTTAGAACCATGGTCAGATGACGAGGAAACACCTGAACTGGTACCCAACGCCTTCAATAGACGTCGGGACTTTGGACCCCGATCAGATGTATCGTGCACCAGTCCTGTATACACGCCAGTATATTTTGTTGGATATTCTAGACGACTTTCTAGTATTTTTGTAGCGAAGCTGGCAACCCTCCGATCGCAAGATCACTACTGTTTTACTTTTCTATGTAAAGTCCATTTCACGGATTCAAACCACCAATCTTCTGATTAGTAGCTGAACGCCTTACCAACTGAGCAACTGGGGCTCTCAAAAAACAAGAGGAAGGTCACTATCTGAATGAGATTTCGAAAAACCTCCTCAATTCCCCTTCCCACCCCTTAAAGGAGACTTGACTTCTTACTGAAACCGCTAGATGGCTCCACGGTGACGAAATCGGCCAACATTCAGCATTTATCCTGGGCAACGCCGGGTACACTTCAGCTAGTAACAAATAAAAACCCATCCCCCCAACTGATGCCAAAATCAATGACCTAAATATAGAAAATAATATCGTGACTTATCACACCAGAGAACGTGCTTCGGAGCAAGCAAATCGTCTGCAAGAAACTAAGAATGGAGCGATCAAAAGAATAAAATTCGATAACAAAAAAAGTATGAAAGATAGTGGAAAGCCATTTTCTAGACACTGTAGCGGCAAGATTTGATGGAAAATGATATTTTAACTTTTACAGATAATACTTTGGTCTTGAAGTTGATTTTTTTTTCTCGTGTAATCAATTCTTAATGGTGATTTTGATGGGACGATAATCGTTTGGCTGAAAGAGCGGAGCGGAGTTGAGTTGATTTTATGCTTGCACGAAAAGGTCGGATATTTTAGAATTTAATAATGAAAGGAAATATCTAAATGGCTTTTTGAAAATGTATAGGTCGGTTATTGAGATGGTTCGGAAGAATATTATGATCTTAGTTAAATATTGCAAAGAGTCGTCCGTGGGGTGGTGCGACGTGTGCTATCGCACAGAGCCTCGCTCTTTAAGAGAGCCGTCGCGCTCAGTTAAAACAATCCATAAGAGTATTTTAGATGGGGTTGGTTTGGTTAAATAACGTCGCACTAGAGCTGCACATTGAGCTATTGGCGACGGTTCGGGGTCTATCTCGAAAAGCCGAGTGGATTAAGGCGTCAGCTGGGAATCCAAGAGTCCCCTTTTCAAAACCTTGCGATGGACTAGACTAAAGAATATTAAAAAGTAGTGATGTTGCGATCGGAGGGTTGCCAACTTCGCTAGCAAAATACTAGAATGTCGTCCAGAATATACACAAAAAATTAACGGCATGTATACGGGACTGGTGCACGATACATCTGATCGGGGTCCAAAGTCCCGAAGTCTATTGAAGGCGTTGAGTGCCAGCTCAGGAGTTGTCCTCGTCATCTGACCATGGTTCAAAAATACGAGGCAACGTTCCCGGGCCTTTCCGTCGAGATACGCCTCGAACCGTCTCCAATAGCCCACTGTGCAGCTCTAGTGCGACGTCAATTAACCAAACCATCTCGAAAAGGAAAGACCCGGGAACACATACACATTCACACACACACACACACACACATTCATACATACATACATGCATCTCGTTATTTTAGAACCCTGGTCAGATAACGAGGAAACACCTGAACTGGCACTCAACGCCTTCAATAGATGTCGGGAATTTGGACCCCGATCAGATGTATCGTGCATCAGTCCCGTATACACGCCGTTAATTTTTGCGGATGTTCTGGACGACTTTTCTAGTATTTTGTAGGGAAACTGACAAACCTCCGATTACAAGATTACTACTTTTTTTATAAATAGTATTTTAGAGGAAAATGAATTACCGTTTTTTATTTTATAACTGAAAGATTTTTGTTTAAATGTGCGGTTACTCATCAATCTTAGGACATGCATGTTTACTGAGCATTTGGGTTTTGCATTTATCTTCGATGATCTGCATAAAAAATGGACTCTGCACTTTACTTTGCAACTATAAATTGAAATGTAATTAAAATAGTTTATTTTTTTTCCACTGGCAGGGGATTTATCTCAACACTCCAAACTTAATGAATCAGTGGTTATTTTTACAAAGGGATAAAAAGTTTTGATTTTTAGATTTTGATACTTTCTATCTAACAATATATTAATTTAAAGGAGCCACTTGCTTTTCTTGAATATAAATATTGGTATTTTGTTTTATAGATAACCCTTTCGCGGCCGTAATAGTAAAGAAAATGTGTGCTACATTTTATTATCATTGATTTGCTTATAAAATAATTCAAATGTATCACATGGTGGCAACAAAATTCTGGAAAAAAAGTTCCCTGATTGCCATGATGATGTTACACAACTTTCCCTGATTTTACAATTACATTAAAAAAATTTGCAATACGTTTTTGTGTAGAAAAAAAGTATACATGCTACAACAATATATTGCATTATAAATGAAAAAATATAAGCAATACTTATTGCCAGTTAAAAAAATAATGCATGGATACAACACAAATTATGCAATTGCAACAAGCATAATAGTAATTAAACATGTTCTCTGCAAGCAGATAATGCAAAAACAGCAAAATTTTCCAATTATTTCTTTAAAGATGCATATGCTTTATATTTCCTATTCCAATCTTCAATAAATCTCGTGTTCATTAACCCTAAGATATTGCTCCAACACAGTCCAACACACTTTGCTTTTGCTGCTTCCTCCAACAGTGGTTCACATTTTCACAAAAATAAAAATACGAAAGTGCGCATAACCATGCTTTTTTTTTTTAATTAATTTTCAGAACCAAAAGGAAATATTGGCAACTAAACAACCCAGAATAAAGGGCATAATAGACAATAATTGCCATTTTAATGATTCAAATATGAAAATTTCCCTGATTTGTTGTGAAATTTTGAAAAATTCTCTGACATTTCCCTGATATTTCCAAAATTAAAAAAAATCATGAAGATTTCCTGGTTATGTTACCACCCTGCATCAAAAAGTATTGAAATTTTGACCTTCCACCTGGTGAAGTTTCACAATTGAAATAAAAGACTTTCACATTCACTGAAAGAAGTCAATATATTTTTTCCTGTGAAGATTGGCAACCCTGCTGTCCAACGGTATGCCTGTTTTTTCCTTCGCTTTCTGCTAAGGATAGTTACAGCTAGGGATGTATAGGTATAACACGCGTTTTCTTCCAGAGGGAAAAAGTTGTATATTTTACATTTAACCAAGCGTAAGTAATAAGGTACCCCTGTGCCCTTTTGTGTTACGTAACAATTTAAAAATGTGCTAATGGGCTTTATGTAATTTTGCTTCAAATTCAGATTACAAATCATTTAGCTCACCAACCTCATTCCAATCCAACATTTGAGGTTACTTAACCTTTTGCACTTCGATGTCGCCTCTCAGGCGCCAACATAACGACCCGTTATTTCGTTTCGCAGTTCTTTAAAAAAAACGAGAACAGCATGATCTTGTGTTTAGAACGTCAATCTTTTTTTCAACTTGTTCTCTTGCAAATACAAAACATATCAGGATTTTTTTTTCTCTTTATGAGTATAAAAATAATCTGTGGAAATGAACGTAAAGAGGTATAACTGTTCCATAGAAAGAACACAAATAGCAAAGTTTTCTTGTAGTGCAAAGGGTTAAATAGTAAGTTGAGTAAGCTTACTCCACCAGTTAAATCGAAGTAAACCTTACACAAATAAAGTAAACCTCTTAGTAGAAACCTTAATATTTTTCAAATTTACTGGTCAAGCAAAAATATAATTAAGTTACTTACACATATAAGATGTTTGGATGACAGAAAGAGAAGAATTTGCATTAAAGTGTGATCTTTTAAAAAATATATATATTTTGAGTTTTCTGTGTATTTTAATTTAACAATAAAGAAATATATTATTTGAAAAATTGGGCCATCAAATCAATCCGAATTCGTCACTTGTTTTGAAAAATAAAATGGAAACTTTAAATTATTCCTGAAGTTTTTTAGTTTTTAAAATTATCTTTTAGGCAGTGGAATTTTTTTTCTTCTTTTGGACAACAAAAATAGAACACACATTTTCAATGGCGCTTAATAAGAACCGAGAACCGATGCTTAATACTCCAACCAAGTTTCATTATTGAATAAAGTAAATTTTTGACATTGGAGTAAAACATTTTACTAGCCGTTTCCTACTTCACTCCACAGACAAAAAAAAATAGTAAACAAGCTTACATTTAAAAAAAAAAAGAGAGAGATTATTGGAATTTTCAGTTATCACAGAATATATTGATACCCAGAACATAATTTTTAGCTGCACTACATGATACTCAAACACTTTACTAAAGTTGGGAAATAATAATTTAAAAAAAAAAAAATGGAGTAAAATAACTCCCGTTGAATTTATTTAAAATTTTTGTTAGGAATCTTTGTCGATATTTGGATTTTGATGAAAATTGCAATATTTAAGTTTCGATTTCAATTTCTTTCACATTTTCATCGAATACATAATTATGTTTTATAGTTTCGCAATATTTATAATTGTGTACCCTATTTAGCGAAAGGGTAAAATCTTGTGAAATGAATTCTTCCGAAGTATGGTGACCCATCGTGCTGCCATCTACCGTGCTTTTTCAATATGAAAGTTTCGTTATTAGATGAATTGAATCAGTATCGGCACCTAACAGTCATCTTTTAATAGTTTAGGCAGTAATTTAATTATAAGCTAATATGTTACAATAAGTGCTAAAAAGTAACGTATTTGTCATTAATTTATTTTTATTTTATTAATGTTTATTTTTACCTTTAATTACGAAGAAAAGTTGTTATTAATTTAAGCATGAATAACTGTAGAACTTTCATAAATATCGTGCACTTAAGACGTTGTACGAAATAATAAAAATATGAACATTAAAACTGTGTATAATGCGCAAATAAATGTAAATTTAATTTAAATTAGAATACATATTAAAAAAAATTCATGTTGGAAGAATTAATGTAGGAATACTAATAAAATTAACGTCATTATTTTTAATTTAAAAAAACATTGTAAAACGACAATACAACTTCTAAAACATATTATAGAAGAACAAGCCCGTTTGCTTAAAAAAATATTAAGTTTATCTCAATACAGTAAAACAAATATACTATATACCTATAAAACCCATTACTATTACAAATTTAAAAAAAATATTTTTTATGATTTTATGAACAAAATTTTTAAGAACAGAAACAAAAAAAAAAGTAAACTTCTATTTTTGAAAGTTTGATTCATTCAAAATGTTCGTTTTTGTCAACATTATCTAAGGTATTTAGAGTTCTAACTAAAATTAATTAAAGTATTATATAAAATAATTATAATTTTGTGTATATAAGGATTATTATATATCCAACCGGTCATAGCCGTTATGTGGGTTGTGAATGAATCCGATGACATGATGAATAAAATATACTGACCTTTTTTAGTTCTAGTAGTAAGGACCTCGTTATATCAACTCTTGCTTTGTTAATTGTTTTAATTGCAACCACCATTCCCTGCAAATAATATGCATTTTTCGAAAATCAATTAAAAAAATGTGTATCTTAAATAATGCTGTAAAAATATAGTTAAGAATTTTAGTAAGAAAAAACAGTATATTTAAAACACTAACTACTAGAATTTTGTATTTATTCACATAATAAGTATTTATTTCATAAAAATCAGAGAGTTTATTAGAAAAGGTGCATGATTAAATAGAGTGCATGGTGCACTAGAATTTTGTATTTATTCGCATAATGAGTATTATGCTTTCATAACTCTAAAGAACACTCCTCAATGCTATAAAATTGACAGACGTGTTTTTAAGTTACTTAATGATTGAAAGCACAACGTCCTTCCGGAAGCGTACTTCCTGTAGGACGCGACTTTATGATTATATTAGAGCTTCCTCCTTCCTTCTGACAGAACGGACGGTACTATCACAAGAAATCTAAAAAAAATTATAAATGGACGCAGAAATAATAATGAAAAAAAGTTTAAAATATCCAACAAATGGGATATATTTTTTACGATAATTTGAAAATTCGGAAATTTGTTATCTGACAAATGTAAACTCAGCTTGCAAAGTTCTTTTCGATAACGTCGATATTTTTAAATCATGATTCCAAGTTCAAAATGAGTAACAATTCACCTTTGACATAAAATTCAAGTTAGTAAATCTAGATAAAAAAAAACTGATTTATACAATAAATACAAATATATTTTTAAATAATTTTTGAACTATTCCTCGAACGTAGTTAACCAAATCTGTTTCTAAAAACTTTGTACGCGTCGCCACATTTTGTGGTAAAGCCAAATGCACTTTTTTTTTTGTCTTACAAATGTAAAATGAATTATTTATACTTTAAGCCTTTCATCTCGGCATCTGGTCGTAGAGACTCTTATTGCATTTTGTGTACGACAAGAAAATAACTGCGCTCTCAAATTGCAGAAGCTGAAAAATTTCGTGCTGCCATCTGGTGGAGTTAATGTGTACTTTATAAATATAATTTTCAGTATTGCTATCATGAGTTTCGCAAACTTTTTATGCAAACAGCAGTGTATCCCCACTAAAATCTACAACGGTTTCCACGGAGGTATTACCTTCCTATTTCTGTAATTTATTCAAATTTTATGATTACATTGTTCAGATAACAATTACATTTTTAGGCAAATTATTTACCTTTTGAAATTCAGATCCACAGACGATTTTCAAACCCACAAACGGCCGATTATGAGCCGAATATTCCCCGATCACATGTTTTATCAATTAACATAGTCTATGCCTACATAACTGAAATCTTTTAAATACACAACTTAAATATTTTTTACAAACTTTTTTCATATTCCAAAACTATCACAAATGAGCGGTTAATGACATTTTAAATATAATAAATTGTAGCGCTCTTGTTCTACGATTTATCCGCCCTCTACCGGTTCGTGAGATGAAGTCATAGTCGGAGCCTTTGCGCGGATTGGGCACCAGTTGGAGTGGTGAATACCACTTAGACGGGTTCTTCTAAGACAAAGGATTACCAGTTTGTTATTGTGGTTCAACCTTTTGCACTAGTGGAACGTTTGATATTTCGTTCTTTTTACGGAACAGTTACTTCCCATGTATGTTCTTTTTAAAGAGGTATTCTATAGAGTGTTTTTTTTTTTATGAAGAACATCGAAAATAATATTTTGTTTGGTATATTGAGAGCTGAAGTCTATGGTATCTACTGGATGTATTTCTTAGTAGGATTGTCTCAAAACAGAAATAGAATTCAAAACTTCTCAACGATGCTCGACTACAGTGCACCAACATGTGTGTACAACTAAGGGAACTATATGTTTTTGTTGTCCAAGTCGAGACTCGAACCCACAACCTTCCGATTATGAGCGCACTATTGTAACAGCTCGGCCTCCGCGGGCTTCTATTTAAATGAAATTAGGTAAAGAACAATCTTACAGAAAAAAATTCTAATTTACAACTTTTCACACGCAGTTCCCTTTCAATTTGAAAAAAAATAAATACAAATAACAGGTTTATTTATGAGAATGAGTGTCACATTTCGAGTGCAAAGAATTAACCCTTTGCACTCCGATATCGCCTCTCAGGCTCCAACATACCGACTTGTTCTTTTGGTTCCCTGTTCTTTAAAATAAACGAGAACGGCGTGATCTAGTGTTTAAAAAAAAAAATCGATTTTTTTCAAATTGTTCTCTTGCAGATCCGAAACATATTGCGATTTTCTCCACTCTATGAGCAAAAAATAAATTATTGGTAAAAGAACAGAAAGAGGAATAACTGTTCCGTGGAAAGAACGCAATGTCAAAGATGTTCGCGGAGTGCAAAGGGTTTAACCCTTTGCACTCCAATAACCCTTTGCGTTTTCCGTTCTTTCAACGCAACAGTTATTCATCCTGCTGTTTTTTTCCTTAGAATTTGTTATGCTTATAGAAAAAAGAAACCTAATCAGTTTTGGATCTGCAACCGAACGAGCTGAAAAAAATATCAATGTTTTTCAAACACAAGGTCATGCTGTTCTCGTTTATTTTAAAGAACAGGGAGCCAAAAGAACGAGTCGTTATGTTGTCGCATGAGCGGCGCCAACGGAGTGCAAAGGGTTAAAATAGTTTAATTACTTTTAAGTTACACACGGGGCAAACATGTAATTGATTACGAAATTAGGAGATAAAGCAACCATTCGACCGAGCAATGGTGAAAACTCGGCTCCCGGCTCAATGACTGCTTCATCTCACAAACCGGTAGATGGCGACACAACCGTACAACAAGAGTGCTATAAATTAATTAACTAAAATTGTTCGTTTTGACCCATCTTCTGAAATAGATTTCATGCATACTACATGAAATATCTACTCACTTTGTAATATACATTTCGAACGAATATCTGTCTGTTGTCGGCCATGGACAGAGCTTCCGAGGGACACGAACTCTGGCAAAGGAAGAAACAGAAATATATAAAAATTCACATATTAGGAAAATATTTACGACGAGGGAGCTTCGCTCGCCAACTTGTCGCTTGGTTTGGTTTGGTTTGGATAATCAACGTCGCACTAGAGCTGCACAGTGGGCTATTGGCGACGGTCCGGGGTCTATCTCGAAGGAAAGACCCGGGAACGATGCCTCGTTATTTTAGAACAATAGTCAGATGACGAGGAAATGGTCAGATGAAGGCGTATATAATTCTGTATATATGCCTTCAATAGACGTCGGGACTTTGGACATCGATCAGATGTATTTTGCACCAGTCCCGTATACACGACGTTCATTTTTGCGGATGTTATGGATGACTTTTCTAGTATTTTGTAGCAAAGCTGGCAACCCTCCGATCACAAAATCACTACTTTTTACTTTTCTTTGTCAAGTCCGTCGTCTGGCATCGAACCACGAATCTTCGAATTCGCAGCTGACGCCTTTAACCGCTCGGCCACGGAGGCCTCAACCCCCCGCAGGATTACTACGCAATCCTGGTGAACGTCAGCTTACGAAGTTTTTGATAGGTTGGTATGGCGACACGATCGTAAAAAGTAAAATGTAGCTTATTTTACATTTTGAAATAAAACAAGACGGAGGCACATACATTTGTAAAACCGGATAAATATGTATTCCAGTCACAAAACAAGTAATGTGAAAATTCATTGTTTGGTCATTTAGAGCCATGGTCACATGCCAAGGACAACACCTGATCTGGCACCCCAGGCAATTTTCATAGACGTGAGGGCATTGGATCACGTCGGATTAAGCGCGTATGTGTCCTGTATATACGGGTAATGATTTGGGTAAGTGATGTGGAACGCAGCTGGCAATCCTCCGATAGCGAGCTTGCTACACTGTCCAAGGTGATATTCGAACTCACAACACAGCGATCTGAAGCGTTTGGCCTAATTCTTTACCAATGGTATCTAAAAAACATTTTGGATAAGGCAAGAAAATACTTAGAATTGAAGCTACATTGCTAATTGAAGTTACAGTTCTAATTCAAGTTACATTTCTAAACGGTATAGTGGAGACTGCCTATCTAGGGCCGTCCTTAGGGGTGTGTCTCAGGTGCCTTGCACTTTGGAACTCTGCACTTTGGGAGGGGCACCATGCTGACAGAGGTGCCACGGATACCATTTAGTGGTGAAACGTTGCACCAAATTCTCGGTATTTTCACTACACCATTTTCTGGTAAAACGCTGGACCAAAATTCATGTTTTCGGTACCCGGTATTATAGTGAAACGCCGGTATCGTTTGTTGGATGTTCTGGACGATTTTCTAGTATTTTGATAGCAAATCTGGCAAGATCACTATTTTTTTACTTCTTTTTTATCAAGTACACCGCATGGGCAAGAACTTGCAATCTTCTGATTACCAGCTGAACGCCTTTATCCACTAGGAAACCGGGCGCCTAATGCAAGAGAATTGAAGAGATTCCCCGGTTTGTAGATTCAGAGAAGACTTCGGTTGCAGTTTGGATATTACACCATTTTTTGGTAGTTGCTGCAGAACACCAAGAAATGGCGCAACGTTGAACTGAAATTTTTCTTCTACTTTTTTAATCCAAAATTAGTTTTTATCATGAAACGTCTTTAAAATAATTTACTGTGGAAATCATGATAGTTGGTTGGTTTGTTAATTAATGTCGCAACTAGAGCTGCACAGAGGGCTATTGGCGGCGGTTCGGGGTCAATCTCGAAGGAAAGACCCGGGAACACATTCACACACACATTCATACATGCACCTTGTTATTTTAGAACCATGGTCAGATGACGAATAAATCATGATAGAATGGCCATGTTAAGTTTTTTTTTTTGGAGGGGGGGGATTCATTCCGACAAACAGCAAGATTGACAGAAATTTGACTTATTGTTTTGAGTTGCATTTCTAATTCAAGTTACTTTTCTAATTCGAGCTGCTGTAAATTGTTTAAGTTATATAATATACTGGTAATATATTTTATTATATTAATTACAAAAATGTGTAGAGAGTAAAATATCTAGAAAAGATTGACGGGGACACTCATTTTCCTGATGAAAGCGTTTATCACCAAAAAGTTCCAGAAAAATAGATTTTCGGTGAGCTTTCTCGACCAGAGAATAATTGAATCATGACACCCGTCGGTAACTTTAATATCTCTGAATCTACTGGACCGAACAGGAGTTCTTGTTCGACTCTTCGAAGAGTGACAGAGATTGTATCTCTTATTCGTTATACCTTTTAATCTTGGAGAGAAAATTGGATGGGTTGTTTCCTTCACCCTCTACTGAATGTTGAGTCCTCAGAGGACCGAAATCGGAAAATGCCATCTGAAGATAATTAAAACAAATCCATTCGTAACTGGACAGCAATTCTTCTAATTCCCTAAACACCTGCTCTTTAGCTACTAAATAACAGCACATGTCAAGAAAGAGATTTTTTGGTTTGGCACTCCACATTGCAACATGTTACGGCACATGCAGGGTGTTTAATAGTTATCTTTACAACTTTGACACTCAATAAGAGGCCTCCGTGGCCGAGCGGTTAAAGGCGTTCAGCTACTAATCCGAGGGTTGGTGGTTCGAACCCGTGCGATGGACTTGACAAAGAAAAGTAAAAAAGTAGTGATCTTGCGATCGGAGGGTTGCCAGCTTCGCTACAAAAATACTAGAAAAGTCATCCAGAACATCCGCAAAAATGAACGGCGTGTATACGGGACTGGTGCACGATCCATCTGATCGGGGTCGAAAGTCCCGACGTCTATGGAAGGCGTTGGGTGGCAGTTCAGGTGTTTCCTCGTCATCTGACCATGGTTCTAAAATAACGAGGTGCAGGAATGAATGTATGTGTGAATGTGTATGTGTTCCCGGGTCTTTCCTCTTCAAAATAGACCCCGAACCGTCGCCAATAGCCTACTGTGCAGCTCTAGTGCGACGTTAATTAACCAAACCAGACACGCAATAAAACCTACAATAAATAAGGCAGAAAAGGTAGTTGCGTTATGTTGCTTGTGCATGTGACATCAACCAACACATTTCATTTGTACGCAGGTAACCCTTTGCACTACAAGAACTCTTTGCTTTTTCCGTTCTTTCTACGGAACAGTTATTCGTCCTTACGTTCTTTTCATCAGAATGTGTTATGCTTATATAAAAAAAGAAACCTAATCTGTTTTGGGATCTGCAAAAGAACGAGTCAAAAAAATATCGATGTTTTTTAAACACAAGATCATACTTTTATCGCTTTTTTTAAAGAACAGGGAACCAAACGAACGAGTCATTATGTTGTCGCCTGAGCGGCGCCAACTTTGTGCAAAGTGTTAAAAACTTTAAAAAGTGTGTAAATAAAATTTATGTGGTGTTGCTGTTACAACTGCAAACAACAGAACTTACTTGCCTTATTTTTAAAAAAAATTATTGCGTGTCATCGTTGTAAAGATAATTTTCATACACCCATCTCCTCAGGAAAAAAGTCAGTGCGCTGACGTGTATTTCTACATTAATGAATTTATAATGCGACGATGAATGTTCGTTAATGGTTTCTAAAAATATCAAACTTTGTACAAATAAAATTTCATATAATTGCTGTTACATTAACAAGCAGCATAACTTAACTGCCTTATTATTTTGTTTTGTTAAATTGCGAATCAACGTTGTAAAAATAATTTTTAAACACGCTGTACATCACTTATCTTGCTTGTCAAATAAAATCATTGTATCAAAGTACTTAATTAACATTTTTATACTATGCAATATTGTATGTAATTTTTTTTTCTTCTAACTTTAAACTGAATTATTTCATTTACAGTGAGAATTTTCAACGCCCTCTGGGTCTTCAAAACCCATTTGGGGTCGTATGTATCGATTTGATTGTCAAAATGTTTAAAAAAATATTTTTCAGGTATCTGGAAGATATTTTGCATGCACACTATATTTTATAAATAACACGAAAACGGGCAAGGGGATGCTCCACACCTCACGGGAAGTGATTGTATAAATTTCCTAACTTCCCTTATTTCAAAAAGGGTCAAAGCCAGTGTAGCTGCTTCAATGTCACCTTCTAAAAGGGAAAGTGTGTGAATATTTTTTAAAGAAAACAATGTGTAAATACATACTTAAAGAGATTGAAAGAGCTGTTCAAAACACAAACAAAATGAGGAGCTTACCGAAGACGCAAGAAGGAGCAGGAGCATGTACAAGGGTTTCAGGAACCAAACCATACGGTATAACGGTATGGTGGGAACTATGCCTACACAATTTTTTTTATCTAAAGAGGGCACTAAACATCAGATACACAAAACGTTTGATATAAATATTCTTATCATCCGAACAACCCTTATTACACAATTTTTCATTAAGTGCGAAAAAACAAAATCATATAATATTATGTTCTGTAAAAGTACCAAAACTTTTGAAGGGAAAAAAATACCTCATTTTTATAGCTTAAGTAGGTTAATAAAAATAAATACAAATGACATCCACAAATCATTTGCCGTTGAATGCATTGGAGAAACTTCAAAAGAAAATCGGACGCATCGAAGGAAAAGATCGATTCTGAAACTTCTCAACCGAGTGAATAATCGATTCATTCTGCTCATCGATATTGTTTTAATATGATCATCAGATCACCAAACCGTAGAATCGTATCCGTAACTTTATTTCGATATACAGTGCACTAAATTTTCTCAATTCTGCATGAGTTTATTTATTTTGTGTCTCTATACAAGAATCTAGTACTAAATCTGAAGGTCTTTATATAAATATATCTTTAAATAAAGTAAAGTTAATTGTTTTCGGATAAGTAACGGCATAAGATAAAAACTCGTCTTATAGAAACATTGCGTTATAGAATTTTTAAATACAAATAGAACGTTAAAATACGCAATAGAAATCCATCAAATCTGGACATGTTTCGGGAGATACGTCTCCCTTCATCACCAGAGAATGAAAAAGTCATTCTCTGCTGATGAAGGGAGTCGTTTCTCCCGAAACATGTCCAGATTTGATGGATTTCTATTGCGTATTTTAACGTTCTATTTGTATTTAAAAAAAAAGTAACGGCATGTTAATAACTCAAGAAGAAATTAATAGGAAATGGGACGGAATCGAAATAAGAGGACGTGGTACGGGAAACGTCTTGTGCGGGCTTGATGGGTGCATGGGTACCAAGGCACATAAATGACGTAAACAGAAACACAACTTACATTTATTCAAGCATTACAAAGCTTAAATGTTCATCTTATGTTACATCTAGTACGAAGGTCTTCATATAAACATCATAGATACGTTACTGTGTTGTTAAAATAGATGGACGAAATTGGCATCCCTCTCACTGAGTATTTTCACGCCATTTCTGGATATTACATGCCAAAGCCGCCACGTTTATGTAACAAACGACACACTTGTAATTCTTATAACACCTGATGAGGTTTGAGTTCAATGGATTATACATCACAAGAGCGAGTTGTCTCTCAAACGCGACTACTCCCGCTTGGATCGACAAATATACTGCTGATCTACACCTTTGTGAACGCCATGCGCAAGGATAAATTTAGCTCTGATTGCATTACTACGCGGGCGCCATCCACGTAAGCGACACAAGTGTAATGGAATATTGACTTCATTCCCCAACACTACGATACCAAAGTAAGGCGCGTAGGTAGTACAGTTCCAGAGATATAAGCGATATTAGTAATAATTTTTTGTTGTTGTATGCGTTTTAAGCAACGGACTCTCCTATTAACCGAAATGGTTTGGTTAATTCACTTCGATCTAGAGCTGCACATTTTTCTATTTGTGACGGTTTAGGGCATATTTCAAAAGAAAGACCCGGGAACGATGATTCGTATTTTTGAACCATGGCCAGATGACGGGAACAACACCCGAGACCCACGTCTTCAATAGGCGTTAGGACTTTGGTCCCGATCAGATGTATCGTGCAACAGTCCCGTATACTGTAAAATTTGTTAGATATTCTGGACGACTTTCTAATATTTTTGTAGCGAAGCTGGCAACCCTCCGATCGCAAGATCACTACTTTTTTTTTACTTGTCTTTGTCTGGTCTACCCGCCATGGCTCGAACTAGCAATCCTCTGATTACCAGCTGAATACAGTCACTCCACGTGCTCTTTTCCATCACACTCTTTGTAACCGTGAAATGCATTGCAATTGACTTCTTGAACAAAAAAATAAACAAGTTGTGGGCCCGTGGGGGGCGGCTCAGCACTCTGGCTGGTCGCACTTGCGGTTCGGAAATAACATCGCTCCGCTGTCTGGGAGGGGGGGGGGGGGGGGGGGGGGGGGAGGGCTGATGTCGTGGCGGCGAGTTCTTAATGGAAACCTGAATATCTTTCGAGATGGGCATCAAACACCTTATCCGCTGGGCCACTGGAGACCCCATTGACCGAAATGAAATAAGTTTCACGCAAAACATAAAAACATTATTATTTTTCTTTTCCCTTTGTTACTGGACCACTCACTGCCATGCTTTTGTTGAGGCTCTGTTTGGATCCGGACCTCTGCTTCCCTTTGCCGCCCTGCTGCTGCTGCTGCTTCACGATGTCCTCCCAACGGATCTTCCACGTCATCGACGCCAGTTCCGCCTCCAACTGGAAGTGCCTGAAACAACATTACAACAGTCGACATTATCACAACCATCAGTTTCTTATCTACAACGATTGGTGGTTTGAATCCGGGAAATGGACTTGACATAGAAAAGTAAAAAAGTAGTGATCTTGCGATCCAGCTTCGCTACAAAAATACTAGAAAGTCGTCCAGAATATCCAACAAATTATACTGGCGTGTATACGGGACTGGTGCACGATACATCTGATCGGGGTCAAAAGTCCCGACGTCAATTGAAGGCGTTGGGTGCCAGTTCAGGTGATTCCTCGTCATCTGACCATGGTTCTAAAATAACGAGGTGCATGTATGAATGTGTGTGTGAATGTGTATGTGTTCCCGGGTCTTTCCTTCGAGATTGATCCCGAACCGTCGCCAATAGCCCAGTGTGCAGCTCTAGTGCGACGTTAATTAACAAAACCAAACCAAAACTTATCTACAACGATCACCATCCTGTTCGACAAATACTCAAAAATGGTTTGGTTAAATAACGTCGCACTAGAGCTACATAGCGGGCTATTGGCGATGGTTCGGGGTCTATCTCGTAGGAAAGACCCGGGAACACATACACAGTACACACACGTTCATACATGCACCTCGTTATTTTAGAACCATGGTCAGATGACGAGGAAACACCTGAACTGGCACCCAACGTATTCAATAGACGTCGGGATTTTGGACTCCGATCAGATGTATCGTGCACCAGTTCCGTATACACGCCGTTAACTTTTGCGGATGTTCTGGACGACTTTTCTAGTATTTTGTAGCGAAGCTGGCAACCTTCTGATCACAAGATCACTACTTTTTTTTACTTTTCTTTGTCAAGTCCATCTCACGGGTTCGAACCACCAATCCTCGGATTAGTAGCTGAACGCCTTTAACCGACCACGGAGGCCTTTACTCAAAAATAAGTACAATGAATAAAAATAGCAGTTGCTTGCCAAAAATGGCTGCCTTCATAAATCCCTTTTAATAAATATCAACAATTACAACCAAGAATTTACCGGGAATCGAACCCAAGTCCTCGGGCACCGCAGTCCAGTTCTTTACCCGTTGTACTATCAGGGCTACGTGAAGAATTTATAAACAGAAAAAATCTTAAAAGGTGTGCCAAAATGATGGAAAGTAAAATAATTGAATTGTAATAACTCGGTTTCCATTTAACCAATCGACATCCGATAATGTGGGAAACATCTTCTAAACAACTATTTTATGTTTGCCAGACCGCTTTATTAAGATGGCCTGAACAGAAGCTGAGATGAGCAATATTAAATCACACTACTCATTTCTGAGAAAGTACGATTGTTTAAATTGAGTACGTCATCGCTCATTTAAGATGCAATTGTACTTAAATAAGTATGTTCAGGTACTCATATTTAAGTATTTTTTTTACAGTGAACTTAAGGGCCGTATTATTAGTTCCGCAAGGGGCCCCGCAGTAGCCAAGGACGACCCTGATTTGTTGCAAACTTAAACGGGACCTACTTTTTTGCAGTCTTGTAGGCTTTTAGGCTATTTTACGAAAATGCTCCATAAGGATTTTTTGGGGTTTTTGAGAAATATTTCGAATGATTCCTAGACTATTCTGAAAAAATCAGCTTCATATTTTTTACCTATTTTATTTCCTAAACCTTAAAACGTTCAACGTCCTACCGGAAGGACGTTATGTACTGCAGATGGGACTCGGCTTTTCGGTTGTACCAGTGTTTCCCTTCTCTCTGACAGAACGGTATTTTCCTATTTAGAAAATTTAGAATAGACTTGGCGAAAAAAAAATCTGACTATTAAATTTTTTTACTTACAAAAGTGCTTACAGAACTTGCCCTTCTAACAGGACTTCCTTCTGTATGTTCCAAGATAATACCACCAGATTACTATACAACTGCTAACTGCTTTCCATGTCCCACTTGGTTTTGAGTTAAGTGCTTTCTTTAAGGGAGACCCGAGCCCCAAATCCTAATTTGTTTATTAATATATTCAGACATACCATTTTTTTTTTTATTATTAGAACATCTTTTTCTAAACAATAATCAAAAACAAAAATATATTTTTAAAAATTATTTTTGTTATTTTTTGTATTTTTTAAGTTTAAAAAGACTTTTTTTAAAAACACTACTCCTCTTTTAATTTTTAATGTTTTTAATTTTTTTTAATTGATTAAATAACGTCAAAATACATACTATAAACGTATGTATAGACTTTTGCAGATGTGTGTTTTAATTGTTTTCAAAAACTTATTTTAAGTTCAAAGCCCAAAAATTATTAAATTTTTTAAGTTTAATAATTTGTAAAAAAATAACTTATAACTTAATTTAAAAAAGCGATACATACGTTTATAAAACAAATATTAGAGCTTCAAAAACTATTAACAGTTTAGTTTCAAGTTAATTATTAACAAAGCCTTAGCATTTTAAACGTGACAAAAATTAAAAATATATATTTTGAGTAAATGACGATTGTTACAGACGAAAAGTATGTAGATAGATGATAAATGGTATATAAACATCTAAAAAACGTATGTTATGTTTCTTTTACTGTTTTGAAATTTTGTACACACCTTCTTAAGAACATTTAGCATCGTTTTATGAAGAAAAAAAATTAGCAATTTTTCCGGATTTTGGGGCTCGGGTACCCCGTAAATAGTTTTAATTTGATTGTATGCGATTTGTTTTTACGAACACATTAACTGTTATTATTTGCATTAAACGTTTCACCGATGGAAAATAAATATATAATTTTTCTGTATTTAATCCTGAACCTAATTCAGGAATTGCGATATCTCAAAATGAATTCAGCAAACACGGAATGTATTTCTCCAGTGATAGCCAATCAGCTAAAACAACAAGTCACGTGTCTCGTAAGGGTTTCGGTGATTTTCTTGGAAAACTAATTTAATCTGCAGAATTGGTTTTGCGGAAAAGAGAATTTCCGAATGCCCTCAGGGAGAAGAGAATATTGAAATGATTATTAATAATAACGGAATGGATGACATTCAATTGGAATGCGATGAAAGTTAAAGAATTTAAATTGTTTCTTGAAAGAAAATGAATTTTGTAGAAGCTTTAGTTGATATGGGCTGGCTGTCAGCCATATGGGGTAAGTCACAAAATTCCGAAAACGAACAACAGTTCGTAATTGCACTAATGTATGCTGATATTTGACGAAACTTTTGCCAGTTTTGACGAAAAAGACGCCTGATATATGCTCCGATTAAATATTTCGCCAAACTCAGGTAGTTCGTCTCAAACCTCGGACCTCTCGTTCCAGAGTCCAAAGCTCTATCCACTCATCCAAGAAAACTCGTTTGAATTCTGACAATATAAGTATAAGAACCAAACAGGAACTGATGCCCTACAAAAGAGGAATTTCAGTAAATGACTTTCATTCAAAATTTGAGGATTCCTGTTTCGTCAAAAGTCAATGACGGTGATTCAAATGACGGAACGATCGTCAAACATGACGAAACGATCGTCAAACATGACGAAAGTAGCCTTGACGACAGTAAATTTCTAAATATCTAAAACGCGAGTATTATTTACGAGAGTGCGGCGGATGAAGAAGTTCCAGAGGTAATACAGCCCGATTGCAGGAGTGAGTGCAAGAGCAAGGCAGCTCCACTTTTTTCTGATCAATACTTTTTCATTTATTCCTATTAAGAAAACCTTTATCGATTAGTGCAAGAACCAGACAGCTAAGTTCTAAGCAATGTCTATAAAGGAAAATGTCTATAAGTAACGTCTATAAGTAATGTCTATAAAGGAAAATGTCTATAAAGGAAAATGACTATAAGCAATGTCTATAAAGGAAAATGTCTATAAAGAAAAATGTCTATAAAGGAAAATGTCTAAAAGCAATGTCTATAAAGGAAAATGTCTATAAAGGAAAATGTCTATAAAGGAAAATGTCTATAAAGAAAAACGTCTATAACAGAAATGTCTAAAAGCAATGTCTATAAAGGAAAATGTATATAAAGGAAAATGTCTATAAAGGAAAAGAACCATACTTTTTATTTATCACACGATGCAAGAAACGCGTTCAGTGTTTTTCATCCTTCCTCAACAATTTTGAAAACTGGAATTGATTTGTTCTTTCAAACACGTCTTCAATAAATTGAAGAAAAAAAAATGTTGAATGAATTGATTTGCAGCCTGCAAAGCCGCACAACAGTTTTTCAATCACCCCTCCCCCTTTTACAACCAACCTCAAATCTTTTCAAAATACCTCTTTTATCCTTACTAAGTGATAAATCCCTTTAAGTAAAACTCCATTAATTCGACTCCATTGAATTTGTATTGTAACAAAATTCAACACAAACATCGCCACACTTACAGTTTATTGTCGTAAACACAACATTTATCTTAATCTTTAGAGCTACTTGTAAAAAGGGGCTGTCCTATAATTAAAAATCGTGTAGGAACAGATTGCACTGTACGACAAAGTTTGGTCCGTGAATACTTTTGGGTTTCACGCGGTACAGACTACGGAGGGGTAGTGTGTAAATGTAAAACCTGGTTGACGCGGTACACCTTTCTCTACAGGATAGATCATTTATCCCCAAACGATGATCCCTCGTGGAGTTACAGGATGAAAGAACGTGCTGCTGCCAAAGCCATCACTCCCCTCCACCACCCACAAATGTCAGAGGAAGTGATGGGTTAACAATTGCTCTGGTCGACGAGTTCCACTTCCCTCTACACGGTGGTATGTCATTTCCCTTATAGAATGATTCTACGATTTGTTATGTGCCCGGAAGTGTTTACTGCTGCCAAAGGTGGCATTCGCTCCTAGAGGTACAAAGGCTAAAGGAGAGAATGGGTTAACAAAGAGCATGGCCAACGCTTTTTTTTCCTCTACACGATGGTTTGTCATGTATTCACATAGTCTTTTTCCATAGAGTGATAAGGATATTACAAACGTCGTTTTTCACTATGGGACTTTGTGCAACTGTGCAGTGTACCCGTAATGAATGGAAAGATGCATTATTGTTAAAATAAAGCAAAAGGTCTCATTTTTCACACTTCAGGACAAATGAAAGGTTTTAGTCGGGTATAATTGGAAATTCCACTTGCTTGCACTTCATCATGGAAAGTCTCCAAGATCGAAACTTTAATTAGTCATTTCCAAATACCAAATTTGAGTAAAGATATCAGCTATGGTGGGGCGTTCCATTAGAAGACTTATATAGAATTAGTGGGTCTTTAGGCTGAATATGGGGAACGGGCCCCCACCAACTACAGGGGGGGGGGGGGAAATGGAATACTACCAGTAAAACAAATGAGGGGGGAGTCGGAATTTTTTTGAAACATATATATTCCAGAACTTCAAATAAAATAATTTTTAACTGTAACTTCAAATAAAACAGGGATAACCTGGTTTTTGTAAATTTCCAATACTGTGTTACAAAATTTCAACGGTTTCAAGGAATCTCAAGGTGCTCTACACTATTTTGGAATCTATGAAAAGGATAATTAAATATTGCACTCTTATTACAAACAGATCCTTCAAAAATAAAAATTTTAAAACAAATAAAAAAACCACTGATTTCCAAAAAATAAATATTGCAATGTCATTTTAATTATCACAAATTAAACATTTGTTTTAAGGATAAATGCATATTAGGGAATATTTATATTGTACAAATCTGTTAAGAAAAACATAATTTTTCTCCATCATAAAAGATTGTAGTATCCTATTTTCATTGGGATTTGGATTAATTCAAATAATTTTTTTACAATTTGACTTTTTTTTGTGTGTGTGGTGCGGCCCCTAGGCTGCAGCCTATGTAGGCAATGCTTAAATCCGTCCCTGAGGCGTCCACTAAAGACTTTTCCCACCCATAGAGTAATAATACAAATAGAGGAATAAAAATGCTGATTTCCGTGTGTCCATCATTGAAACCACGTGATAGGTGGAAATGCCAATTCATTCATGCGCCAATATTACTTGGCAGGCCTTGGCGACTTTCAGAACTAAACGAGATCGAAGTATTGTAATAGGGTTTTGTGTTTAATTTTGTATTTAAATATCGTTTATTTTGAACGAGTGGCACAATTTAAGGGAGTTTAACAGATATATTAAGGAGATTTTTCTTACTTTGTAGTTTTGAAATAATTGTAATATGTTTTTATGTAAAAAATCTACCATAAGTGAAGTTCTTTCAATTGTTATTTTGTATACTTCAATAAGAAATTATGAACAATAAAACCTGAGAAATATAAAGAGTTTCGCTTCTTCGAGTATTGAACTCAAATAAAATATTTTCGTTTCGTTAATGAAGCGGAAATATTTAGCGCATATTGTTTGAAAATAAGTAAATACGTACATATATGTTAAGAAGTTGAATACGGACAGAACACCTTATCACCAAAAGAGAAGAAAGTGCGCCAAATTTGGAACTCCTGCAGATGTCTGAACGCCAAATGTGGCAGCGCTATAACCACGTGATGTCAGCTTTTCTTTACAATGTTGACACCGTGGCCTTACGAGAGTCTGGTATTGAAGGCGCTCTCTATTTAATATAACAACTCTATGTTCCCATCCCTTTAATTTTTACAAATGTCGTTTTTTTTACTATGCGATTCGTGCAACAATGTAACCCGTACCGTAAGAAAAGACGTATTCACGTGATAAACAATCCGATAAAAAAAATGTTTTTCCAGAAAAAAACGATTTTTTTATGCATACGGTCCCCCCTTGAGTTCACTTGAATGAAGACTTCTTAAGCTGCCATTTTATGTGGCTTCCCAAACATTTTTTAGAAGGTTTTTAGATAATACTAAAATATTTAACTTAATCCTTTCAACTCTCATTCACCAAAATAAGGAGCAAATTCTTTTGTTCCGTGTACTTCAAGAACGTGCATTGTTTGTTTAATTTGAACATAATAAAAGCTTGTTCTTTTTTTTATATTGTTCTTTATCCAACTCTATTTAAAAATATTACATACTTTATTTGAGTATCATCGGGGGACATTGAGACATTGATTGGGGAAAATAACAGGAACGGGGTGTAACTGTTCCATTAAAAGAACATAAACGTGAAACAAGTTACTCGACTGCAAAGGGTGAATTATAGAATTTGCGATAACTGGCAATTTCCATTTATAATAAAAATGGAAAATTTAACTGAATATGAGAACTAGATCTCATAAGATTTATGTATGCATCGAAACACATAAGAAAACATATAGGTTAATTTAAAAAAAATCTTATTTTCTATTTTAAAAACTTCAACAGTACTAACGAAGCAAATTACTTATAAAAAAAATGCTTTGATAGTAGATTAAGAGGACAAAATTTGAAACGTTATTTTCGATGTTAGTCCAATTTTTCCCTGATTTTTTAAAAAAATTACAATTGTGTTATAAAAACGTTCATTTATTTATTGTAAACATTATCGTATACTTTTATTTAATTAAAATACCTTTAAACATTTTAAATAATTATTCTTCTAATGTAACCTCATTCGATTTATTGATTGGGTATTTTTTTTAAGGGATTCATGGGCATCTTTGTGGCATGTAAAATAAAACAATATTTTAGTCAAATTAGTAGCTTGAATAAAATAGACTAAATAACAATCATTCATTTATAAAACCTCAAATTGAATAATTACATTGCTTCCTTATTAAGGGACTTTTTGCAGCTTTCTAAATATTTTTCAACCATTGTAATCCATAACGTTTAAAAATCGACTTTATTGTTTTCGACTTTATTTATTCGGTGACAACCACGGAGTAAAGAAAAAGGTGGAGATGATTTGGCGAGATTTCATGAGACGTAAGTTAGCAACCCCAAACTAGGAACAAACAAACCTAGTTTGCAGTAGTTTTCCTACGAGGAATGCATTATTTTCAAATAAAGTTATCGCCAAGTACTGGTACAAAGTAGCGCCAAATACTTCGCCAGTTCCTACTTTTTGAGCGATTGCTTACTACTTCACATTGCAAACCGGTTTTAGACTTGTTCGCAAATTCACTTTCTTCTTTACTCCGTGGTGACAACTTGTCATCTTGCGATCGGAGGGTTGACAGTTTCGCTACAAAAATACTACTACTAAAATACTAAGAAAACTATAATTTTGAGTTTTATATATTATGTAGTTTATGTAGTTTTAGTACCACTAAGCCATACGTGGTTGCACCGTAAAATGGTGAAACTAAGCACCAAATGCTGGTTGCAGCTAAATGGGTACCAAAGTTTGGTGCAAGGTCGTAATCATTTTTAACAGTGTACTCATTTTGTTGTTGCTAAAGGTTAGATAATTGCTGAAAACATAAGCAAAGTAGTTGGTCAATTGTAATGCTTTAACATGTAATGTTTTAACAGGTCTTGCACATGGGACACAAAAATGGAAAGGTTTATTATTATCTGCAAAGCTCTGAGATTATTGCCAGTGGTATTGCTAGTGATATTGGCGTTTCGGTAAATAGGGATTTTAAATGGGGACATCGATGTGGGACAGCCACTAAGAAGCGAATAGAATGCTGGGATTTATTAAAAGAAATGTATCATCTAAATGTAAGGAGGTAATTTTACCACCATATAGGAGTTTGGTTAGGACTCATATTGAATATGCAGTACAATTCTGGTCACCTTATCTTAAAAAGGTTATTAATATATTATAGCCAGGGCCCGATTAAGACATCGAAGCAAGGGAAGCCCGACTTCAAATGGAGGCCCCCATTGCTCTCAAATCGACCATGAAACATAAAATCAATCTTTTATATGTTCTAAAATCCTTTCTTCTGAATGGCTTGGCAATAACACACATTATAAATAATATAATAAAATATATTAAAATGTCATGAATATTCCTAATATTCTGTATGTTTGATTTTTTTCCCACTATTCGAACAAATTTAACTCAAGTAACAAGTTAACTTTGTAATTCAATTTTTTAAGGTAAATTTAGTAGCAAATTTTGTTAAGGATGTTAAATATTTATATAAAATGTGAGATTTTGGGGCTCCTCAAAAATGTAAAGTGTAAGCCTGGGCTTCACGGGCCTATTCGGTAATCAGGCCCTGATTATAACGGGTTCAGCACATAGTTACGAAAATGATTTAAGGTACTTTTGGAAGGAATTATGGATAGAGGCTTAGAATTCTAAATGTGTATACACTCTGGGAAAGAAGGATTAGAGGAGAACTTATTCAGTTATTCAAATTTATCAAATTGAGTGATGGGAAGGGATTGGGATTTATTATAGCCAATGTGACTATACTCAGGGACAACCCAAGTTGAGCCTAAAGCAACTGAATATTTATAGATATCATAGCTACCGCTTCAGCTTAGGTTGACCCCGAGTATAGAGGTCATGGATTCAAATTATACAAATCACAGCTTAATCGGGACGTTGGAAAGCATTATATTTTTTAAAGACAAATGGAACAGCTTGTCTAAGTATGTTGTTAATTTCTTTGAGTGTGGGTAATTTTAAAATGCATATAGATGGATATTGGAGAATCGTGGTTTGGTTTTGGTTTTGTTAATTAACGTCGCACTAGGTTTGCACAGTGGGCTACTGGCGACGGTTCGGGGTTTGTCTCGAAGGAAAGACCCGGGAACGATGCCTCGTATTTTTAAACCATGGTCAGATGACGAGGACAACACCTGAAATGGCACCCAACGCCTTCCATAGACGTCGGGACTTTGGACCCCGATCAGATGTATCAGTCCCGTATACACGCTGATAATTTTTGTGGATGTTCTGGACGACATTCCTAATATTTTGTAGAGAAGCTGGCAAAACTCCGATCACAAGATCACTACTTTTTTTGCTTTTCTTAGTCAAGTCCGTCGCACAGTATCGAACCGGGATCCCTCTGATTCCCAGCTGACGCCTTTATCCACTCGGCCACGGAAGCCTTGGAAAATCGCGAGTGTGTTAAATTGACAGGGGCAACCTTGCTGGGCCTAGAGCATGTAGTTGGTCGACATAATTTGTATTTGTATTTATTATGCAATTGCAGCTGAATGCGATACAACCAATCAATGAACGTCGGCCAACAGTGTGTGACCACCCTGTGCATTCAGCTTAAGGTAGGTTCCGAATTCTCACCTGTATATGAAGAAGGACATGACAGTGAAGAGCACAATGACGCCGCACAGCACGGACGAAACGATTACGTATTGGGGAAAGAGCTCTGCAAATAAGGAAAACAATCTCAAAATCCGTTATAAACGAATAGTTTCCCTAGAGTACAATATTTCCTTAAATAGTTTTAATGGAGGAGTTTCACGCCGAGAAGAAGAAGCCCATTGTTCCAATGGAACATGGAGAAAGTTCCGCGACGCCGAAGAAGTTCCGTAGGGTTAGCATGGAGCTTTATCTCCTGTACTATAATTTTAAGTTTTAGTCTTTAAATTATACCTCAAAATAGAAATATTTACTACATACACCGAAATAGATTGCAGTCATCGTTTATCAAGTATTTTTGTGTTGAAATAAAAGTATTTTTCCGTATTTTGTTGTAATTCCATTTATTAACACTGGGGGGGGGGGGGGATAACACTAAATAACACTGACTTAAAGGCGACACTGCAGTGCAAAGGGTTAATAAGAATATTGATACAAAAAAGTCATACTTTTAAATGGAGTTAGAAAAAAACAAGTTAACAACAAAAAGTTTTTTGCGTTCAAGAACATGAAGTTCTGGTTTAACCCTTTGCACTCCGCTGTCGCCTGTCAGGCACCAACAGAACGGCCAGTTCTTTGGTCAACTGTTCTTTAAAATAAACGAGAACATGATCTTGCCTTTAAAAAAAAAAAACTTTTTTTAACTTGTTGTCTTGCAGATCCAAAATACATTATGATATTGTTTTCCTCTATGAGCAAAAAAAAATTATGGGAAAAAGAACGTAAAGAGGAATAACTGTTCCATAAAAAGAACGCAAAACGCAAAGTGTTCTTGGAGTAAGTATTTCTGTACTTAAATTTATTCATATATGATATAAAAATATTACTTACTTGGAAAAAAGAATATTATAAACAAACTTTCCCATTTTATTGCAAGCGTAGCGACTCAACAAACAAAAGTAAAGTTGTCTGCTGTAGGGAAGAAATCGAAACTACTAGTTACCATGTTAAAACGTCTCGTGAAACTCCCGCATTGAACGAACGAAATGTGCGCTGTCACCCGGGACAACTCGGCAAGGTAGAACAACTTCGTCTTTTTTTGAAAAATATCATGTTTGGCGCCGTACCAACTTTCTGTACCAACCAATCATTCAATGTTTTATACGTACGATGATGTCCAAATTGCTTGAAACTCTAACTGTCTGAACTCTCACGGACATTACTATAAACTCCTTTTCATATAGGTTAACAGTGACACTCAAGTCTATTATTTGAATCCATGGAAATGCTCTGATAGTGAACAATGAGTTTATCAGTCACTCTTCGGTACATCCCTGTTCTTGTATAGAATTTAAGTTAGTTATTAAGTCTTGTATTTCCATGCATATTTTTTCCAGGTACGCCTCCATATGTGGGCAACCACCCAGCATTGTTGTAAAATTGTATTCTTAAAATATCTTAGGTTACAAATATTTCGAGCGTGTTGCTCACACTCACTAAGTGCTCGATATTTACGAGTACAAAATGTTTATGGAGAAAATTACTTTGAAATCACAACAGGTAGCCCGAATATCCTTAGGGACAGGACGGGCCAATTAAATGCAATATATGTACGATGAAAACATTGGTGTCTCTATTGGTTGGTTCAGGAACTTGGCAGAGTGCCAACCATAATATTTTACAAAGTCGTATCACTTAGGGAAGTTGTTCAAGGTAATTAAAGTCAAAGTTATACACATTATATAAAATTTCAAACTTATTTCATTGGTACTCACCATCTTCGCAAAGTGAACCGTCGAATCCGCATTCAGGAACGTCTCTAGGGGGCGTGTCTCTGTTCCCCGACCAATGAATGCGCCTTCCAGGAACGTCGACGAATTCCTGGCTCACTCCATAGTAGTTTGCAACCACCTGACATTGGCGAAAATAATTATATCAATCAAAGAAAAAATTAAATCTGCATACAACACAAGACCACAATACAAAGTTAAATTTATGCATGGATGTACAGGTATTAATAAATAACCGAAGACGGTGACTGTGCCGGCACCGTTGTCGGTGCTTTTTTCACACGCCGGTTAAATCGGAGCTTGTGAACAGGGACCGACTTACAAGCTTAGGGGCCCAGGGCTAAAGAACATTAGGGGGCCCCTCGACGTAACACAAAATAAAACTGCCAAATTTATGCACAAGCACACAATACAAAATGACGTAATCAGTCAGCTTTATTGCAAATATAATTTTTTTTAACTACTAATTTTCTTCTTTTGAGAATTTGAATTAACATTAATGGTAAATTCTGCAACAGAGTTTTTTCATAGGTTTCTAGTTATGTTCTTTCTTCCTTTTTAGGTTTTTTTTAGTTGAGCCAGATTCGTATGTTTTACCCATTTTACAGCTAGCAAATCCCTAATGATTACAATATTAGGAAATTTGGTATAGGAAAAAAGTACAGCTTGTTTATGGTCTTGGACCTTGGTCGTTAATATAATTTTACTACTGATCCAAAGCACATATCTTTGAAAAACGTGATGCAAAAGGTGGCATACATCATGAACGTGCTGAAAAGTTAAATTGATTTAATTGGGTAAAATAATATAAGATTTGCAAAAAAAAAATTAACGATTTATTTTTAAAAAAAATAATTTTGATTAAAATAAATTTAATTGATTTTTAAAAAAATTCGTTATTAAATTTAACTTTAACTTTTTCACATATATTTAGCATTAAATCATTTTTGGGGGCCTCTTTAAAATAGGGGCCCTGGGCAAGTGCACCGAATGCCCTCCCGTAAATCAGTCTCTACTTGTAAAAAGTTCTCTGTGTCAATGTTATTTTTTCTTTTTTTTTAATTTATAAAAAGGGATTTAAAATTTCGGCGTTTTGGTGATTATCAAAATTGCAACTGCTAATAAATACTTGGTAATATCATTAATATGCTATTTTCTTATGAAAAACTTTTTAATGTATTTAAAAAAATATTTATAATATAATTAATTAAAAATAAGTGAATTTTACTTTAATTGATTGCGTATTGCGTATAATGTGTATTTCATTTAGAATTTTACAAATAGCTCAGTTTTCCAATTTAAGTCTCCTGCAAAATTAAAAAGGAAAAAGGAAAAATAACAATCTTTTTTCAAAGGAAAACCGACTTTAAGGAAAGTATGCTAAAAAGTAAAAAATACTTTTTAAATTTACGAACTAGTAAAAAAAAATTGAATTATTTAATATCAATTTTATACTTATTACAACTTTTTGAAGTGGGTACCAATTTACAAAAATCATACCTAAATTTTGGCGCCGATTTCAAAATTTTTTAAAAAGTATAACATTGATATTAAATAATTAAATTTTTTCAACTTGTTCGTAAAATTAAATATTATTTTTTAGCGCATTTTCCTTTATTTAAAATTATTTTATTTTGAAGTCTAAAACTTTTATATACCCCCAAAAAAAAATCTCTATCGATCTGTTTACGAAACATATCCAACCTGTCGCAGGGATTTTTCTTTCCTTAGTCTTACAGAGGAATTTGCTTTAATAGTTAGGAAATATTTTATACAAAAACAAAAACTGTCGTAACAAATTTAATTATCACACATACCAGGAATGTGCCGGACACAGCTTGGATACATGAACAACATTCGGGAAATTTATTAAAGAAGTTGCTAATAAAGTGTGAAATAATCCGGTTTTCGTTGAAAGTGAAAGTTTTTTGGCGAATAGCCAGACAACAAAAAAATTGGGTCGGGAAATAATTCCACGCGATTTTTTAATGTTATTTTTCCTTTATAAGTTATCAAACTTGTTTTAGTTTTCGATTAGCGAGAGTTAGCTTTAATTTTGTTTAGATAGGGCGATATGCTCCACATATCTGAAGGCATATTAACTATTTTGTGTTAACACATTGAATTCGAAGAACATGTTGTATAGTTTGCGTTATTTTTTTTATGAAACAATTACATCCAATTCCCATTATTTTTAAAGCGGTATTGTTTAGCGGCTCTTTTTACGTTTAGGGAGGGTAATTATTAAAATAAAAAAGTTGGGCATGAATTGGAATATTAATTTCAGTATACCAAACATACAGAATTTAGTGGTTTTTGCGAAAAAAAATGTTTAATTTGTATTTGTGATAATTACAAATACATTGTTTTACCTTTTTATCGGAAATTAGTTGTTTTTATTTTTCTTATATTTTTATTTTGTTTAGTGGCATTTAAGGGTAATACGCAAACGAGTTCAATAATTTATTATCATTTTCATCAAGGATAGTGAAGACCATATATATATATATATATATATAAGGTGTGCTCGTTCTCGCGCTGCCTGACGGAAGGCGGATAGAGCAACTATTTGACATCATAGTGACGCCTACTTCGCTTTCTGTGGGCGTGTCTAATGCTCTCGTATGAACCAATGGCAAGGCTGAACTAGATGCGGGCGCGTTGTTTGATGGTGCTGTCATCTATTCGTTTTTTTTTGTGAACTATTAAAATGTGATAAGCTAACTTTATTTAGTTACTTTTACTGCATTTTATGAGTTTAAATTATATTTTAAGGATTGCATTTAGTGTAGAAAAATTGCAAAAGAGTTGCTTAATAAATTAAGCGTATTAAAATAATATTAGCTGCCACGAGGGCATGTCCATGAATTTTGAAAGAGTAAAATAGTGGTCGGAACTATCCGGTCAATGCATTTGTATTGGACATATTAAATGAGTTACAATTTCAATCAAGTAAAATACGGGGACATAACAAAACAAGGACGGATTAGTAGTGAAGTTACCTGAACACAATTATTTACAGATATTTACATTATTTTGCTAATTAAAAATTAAATCACCAGTTGTTACCCAACCGGGATCAAACCTAAGTAGCAATGCTTGAAACACACAGCCAATGAGAATGATCAAAAACCGATAGTAAGGCGGAGCTAAAATGATGTCAAAAGTAAGGCGGAGCTAAAATGACGTCACTTAGTTGCCTTTCCTTGCCCACTTTCAAAAAGCGAGAAACGAGCGCACCTTCTTTATATAGTCTTTACTATCCTTGCATTTTCATGGATTACAGAATGCCATTGCACCTTGAGACTCCATGAAATCGTTTAAAATTTCGTAACAAAATATTAGAAATTAAAATAGTGCATCCTAATTTCATTTATACACTAACAAATTATTTAATTTGCAGTTATGGAAATATATTTTTTAAACAATTTCCCCTCTCCCCCTCGTTTTACTGGGAGTATTTTACCCCCCCCCCCCTCCTTGTAGTTTTTAGGGCCCGCGCCACATATTCACCCTAGGGCCCCACCAACTCTAAATCCGGTTCCGCTACTCCTGATTTATTAAATTCCTCTTCAGGCAAACTATTCCACGCATCGATTACTCTATTAAAAAAATACTGATTTCTGCCTTCCGGATTAACTTTTGATTTGTGTAATCCGTACACATATCTAATCCAATTTGCTGTAATAAATGTTATGCCTTCAACATCATCCGATTTGATATGTTTAAATAGTTGGATAATATCCTCTCTAGTCGTCCTCTTCTCCAGTGCTGTGGCGGCTCGCCCACTACAGCAAGTACAGCCGGGCTGCACCTAAATTCATTAGTGTATTTTAAAACTAAAATCAGATATTTTACTAATTTTCTTAAATGAAGATTAGAATTGAAAATGAAATTTCTACGGTAGTAAACAATATATGAAATTCTTTATTATTTACTACTCAAATCAAAGTCGCCTTTCAATTTTTACGAAATGATAACATGCGAATGCAAAAAAATAGAAAACACTTACTTATTTTTTTTTAAATTTAAGCAATCCTCCTTTCTTTTAAACATGCGAATCGGTCAATTTTAAAATTAACTCAAATAGCAAAACAACAACAGGACCATGTCTTGAAACAACAGCACACAGTAAATGTATCACGAAAACCATTTCCGTTTGGAGATATTCTCGTATGTTATCGTTTCACCCACCCATCCCAGCGCTTCACGGACGAGCCAATCAGCATATCGAGTCTCAAGTGCAGCTAAAACAAGAAAATTCATTTCGGCTGTACCTTCTTACAAATGCATTGCATTAGTATAGGGGGAATCTCCATACTACGTAGAGGTTGCCATGGCAACGGTGCAGCAGGTTTCAAATTTCGCTTTTAGGCTGCAATTTTGATTGAATTGAGTTTTTTCCCCTCCTGAATTGTGCATTACGGTAACAGGCTTACTATTTATCGGAGATTTTGTTTACTACCGTAGAAATTTCATTTTCAATTATAATCTTCATTTAAGAAAATTAGTAAAATATCTGATTTTAGTTTTAAAATACTGAATTTAGTTGCAGCCCGGCTGTACTTGCTGTAGTTTACGAGCCGCCACTGCAATGGGGAGGGGACGGGGTCGGAATTTTGTTGAAAAATGTATATTCCAGAACTGCAAAAGAAATCATTTTTAAGTGAGTGTACAAATAAAATTGGGATACACGGTTTGTTTTGTAAATTCTCCAATATTATGTTACACAATTTCAAAGGTAGCAAGAAATCTCAAGGTACAATAGCATTCCGGAATCTACGAATATCACTGTCAAACGGCTCTAATTAAAATAAATATGTTAAGAAAATAAAAACAACCGATTTCCAAAAATAAAAAACAACTATCTATTATTTAAAAGAACAAAAAAGAATTAGGGTATATTTACAAATCTGTTAAGGAAAATAATAATATTGTCCATCATAAAAAGATGGTACAATATTTTATTTCATTAGGATTTGAATTATCATTCATCGAAGTAATTTTTTTCAGCATATAATTTATTTTTTGTGCAAGACACGCACCCTAGACTGCAGCATATGTAGTCTGTGCCTAAATCTGGTCTTGAATCAATGTTTTTTTAAAGAAAAGGTTGCCAAAAATGACCTGTTTACCCAACCTCATTTACAATGGCAATATTCCATCTTTAAAATCATACGATACATTATTTTTAATAAATCCCAACATTCCTTCGTCTGTTTACTTGCTATTCTAATGATGTCTCCTTTTAAGCCCCATTAACCAACAGTTTTTAGTATTATTGCAATTTATAATTATAAAGTTATTGAAACATATAATCGCATAAGTGCACTACGTATCTAAAAATATTTTTTTTTTTAATAACAAAGAAAAAAAATATTAATATTTTATCAGCTGATAGACCAAAGAGTAGTAATACAAAGGTTTTTTTTGGTTAATTAACGTCGCACTAGAGCTGCAGAGTGGGCTATTGGCGACGGTTCGGGGTCTCAAAAGAAAGACCCGGGAACACATACACATTCACACACACATTCATACATGCACCTCGTTGTTTTAGAACCATGGTCAGATGACGAGGAAACACCTGAACTGGCACCCAACGCCTTCAATAGACGTCGGGACTTTGGACCCCGATCACATGTATCGTGCACTAGTCCCGTATACACGCCGTTCATTTTTCCGGATGTTCTGGACTACTTTTCTAGTATTTTGTAGCGAAGCTGGCCACCCCCCGATCACAAGATCACTACTTTTTACTTTTCTTTGTCAAGTTCTTCACCTGGCATCGAACCAGGAACCTTCGTATTTCTAGCTGACGCCTTTAATCGCTCGGCCACGGAGGCCTCAGTAATACAAATGATTAATCTTCAAAATAAAATGAAAGTAATTGAGTATCATCGAAAACATGAAAATAACAAAATGAAGTGGAGATGTCTACGTTTGCAACTATGCAGCCCTGACCTTACCTCGAATGTCCCCGTGTTGGGATCCATGTCCAGGAGAGAGTAGTCGACGTACCTGTCTCCCTTTTCGTTGATGCTTACGTTTCCGGTGATGCCTGTTTTTCGAAATGAATTCAAGAATATTAGGAATTGCATTGAAACGGTAAACTAATAAAAATTATAATCATTAGTGAATTTTATTATAAAATTATAAAATTCATTATTTCATTATAAAATATAAAATTCATTATTTCATTATAAAATTATAAAATTCATTATTTCATTATAAAATTCATTATTTCATTATAAAATTCATTATTTCATTATAAAATTATCTCATTATAAAATTATCTCATAAAATTATCGCATTATAAAATTATCTCATTATAAAATTATCTCATTATAAAATTATTTCATTATAAAATTATCGCATTATAAAATAATTTCATTATAAAATTATTTCATTATAAAATTATTTCATTATAAAATTATCTCATTATAAAATTCAGTATAAAATTATAAAAGTGTTATTATTGCGTTTACTGGGAAATTAATAATATTTTCTACTTATTAAAATTTATTTCAAAAATATCAAAAGTACAACTTTTTAGCATTTTTATAACTATAACTCAAAATATACACATTAGTCTGATAAATATGGGCATTTTAAAAGTTATACCAAATACTAAAATTATTGCATTTTGTAGTACCTGGGTAAAAAAATATATTTTCAGCTAAAATTCCGCAAAACAACATCACAAAAGTTGTAATGTATCAGTTATTTAGAACGTTAAATATTGTATGTAGATACATTAGAAACCGCTATAAAACCAGCAATTTTGAAATTTAATGCTTGAAACACCAGACATGAAGATTTTTGTTGTGAAATGCAGTGTCCAACACTAAACGTAAATGCGGATGTATGTCACCAATACAGTGTGTATTTTAAAATAGTTTTGCTGGTATTTCTAGCTTGTTGAATTTTGAAATTTATATAAATATAGACTGCGAAAGATAAATGTTAAGGGAAGGAAGTATTCATCGACAAAAAAAATCAGTCGTATTTGATGCAATTTAAAATTGCTCCAAATCATTTCAAATTTGATATTTTATTGAATGAATTTAATACAGTTAAGAACTAAAAATTTGTCGTGATTATTAAACAATGTTTTTTTTCTTCTCAAAACTGATATTTTCGATACATTGGTACACTTTTCTCATATCCTATCCAATATTTTCATTTAATTATTTTTGCAATAATAAAAATACATATGTTTTTAATAAGTAACCTAAAATGTTTCTTAATTTATGAAAAATAAATACTTCATGTGAAATTTTATGTTGCGAAAAATATAAATATTTGTATATGCAAAATAAATTACTTTTTTCATATACACTTTTAAATAATATTGAGTAACAATTAAGTTTACTGTTTGAGTTAGAGTGTTTACTTGCATTTGGTAAAAGTTTTATGTTAAGTTATTGTATATTTATTCTGAAAAGTGTACCAAACTAAACCTTATCAAGTTGAAAATTGAAAAATTAATTGTGTAAATATAAAGTTTATAATTTAAAATTGATATCCTTAATAGTGACATTGTTATTAAAAAAATTGATACTTATGATTTTGAGAGTTTATTCACAAATATACCACATCAGAATATTTTGGAGGTTTTTGATTATATTTATGAAAAATTTAGAAATATATTAAAATGCAGTAAAGTTAGATGGATTGGTTAAATTAAGTTTTGTGTTTTTAACAATGTATTATATAATGGGCAAACATATTTCTTGCAGAGGAAGGGTATCCCCATGGGTAGCAGTTTTTGCAGTTCTTTTGCAAGCATATTTTTATATTTTTATGAAATAAAAGCTATAGAAAAATACAATATTAAAGCAGTACGATATATAGACGATTTGTGTGTATTTGATGAAAATAGGTTCAACGAAATTTGGAAAGATATATATCCTGAAGAATTGAAATTAATTAAAACTAACACAAACAGTAATAGAGTTAATTACTTAGATCTAAATATATCAATTGTTAAAAATGACAGGATTATTATTGGATTATTTGATAAAAGAAAATAATTTTGCTTTAATGTTATTTCTTTGACGGATTGGTCCTCAAACA
Source organism: Troglohyphantes excavatus (assembly GCA_963932185.1). Classification (NCBI taxonomy): domain Eukaryota; kingdom Metazoa; phylum Arthropoda; class Arachnida; order Araneae; family Linyphiidae; genus Troglohyphantes; species Troglohyphantes excavatus. The sequence continues at coordinate 58,493,263 of OZ010678.1, read as the reverse complement.
TAAGTAATAGGGTACATAGAAATATTATTATTTCTTATTTAAATCGAATTAATAAAATATACAACTCCAAACAGGGTTTGATTTCAGAGATCGAAATTCTTAAAAATAAACTAAAATTAAATGGTTTTCCTAGTGGTTTTGTAATTTCAATCCTTGATCCTTTTATGCTTTCGATCATTGATCCTTGTGTAGCGAAGGCAAAGGCCTTGGTGTGTTAAATTTTTGTTTTATGTCTTGTTAAATTTTTGTATTACGTCATGTTAAATTGTTTATTCTTATTACAATTTTTATGTTTGCTGTCTTTTATTTTGCATTTTGGCAACGTGTGGCTTCTCTTGTTGGGTGTTTGTTTTTGTCTTGTTGTCTGATTTCGTAGTTCATTTTTGCTGTTCATTTGGTTTGTTGCTTTTCTGCTTCAGTAGGCGTCGGAGGTCTGGCTAAGTTTCGGATATATTTTACGCTTAGCCATCAGAAACGCCTGCTAGCCTTTGTTGTTCTTCTCGGCCTCCTTGACGAAGAGAGGGGAACACTTTGGCATGTATCTTTTTTGTATTTTATCTTTTTTATACTCTAGCTTATCTTTCAGTATTTTTACTTGTATTTATATATATATATATATATATATATATATATATATATATATATATATATATATATGTAATGATTATTATTTAGATTTGCAGTCGTTAGTTATTTAATGATAAGTACCATGATGCAGGGATAAAACTGAGGGCCGATGATCAATTCAAACATTTATTTCTCCGGACTTCACAGCCCGACTTGCTAGCTCGAGGTTACATCGTGAATCTGTGTATCAAGATGGAGATTATGAGAAGGAGACTGGACCGTGGACGCCTCTGATTGGTTCATCTCGGTTTTGGTTCGCATTTTTAGGTTTGGGTTTGGGATTTTGAAGTGGCGTGGGTGGGAAAGCAGTCATATGAGGGATGTTTTTGTACTGCGAAAAGGGGGCGATATCCATAGTTAAAGAAAGTTATTTAAAGTACATTTTAAAGGGGGAAATAGTTATAAAATATATTACATATATATATATATATATTACACATATATATATATATATATATATATATATATATATATATATATTACATATATATATATATATATATATATATATATATATATATATATATATATATATATATATATATAAGGTGTGCTCGTTTTTCGCTTTTTGAAAGGAGCAAGGAAAGTATATTTTTGACATCATTTTTGCTCCGCCTTACATGGGTTTTTGATCATTCTCATTGGCTGTGTGTTTCAAGCATTGCTACTTAGGTTCTATCCCCGGTTGAGTAACAACTGGTGATTCAATTTTTAATTTGCAAAATAATGTAAATATCTGTAAATAATTGTGTTCAGGTAGCTGTTCAGGTAATACGCTTAATTTATTAAGTAACTCTTTTGCAATTTTTACATACTAAATACAATCCTTAAAATGTAATTTAAACTCTTAAAAATTAGCAAATTCTAAATAAATTAGCGAAAATCACTTTTCACAAAAAACGAATAGATGGCAGCACGTCACGAACCATTGGTTCAAATGGTTTTCGAAATATTTTAATAACTAAACGACTTTGCAAATCGATTCAAATTGTTTTTTGAAGCAAATTTTAACTGTTTTCTTTTAAATAAATTCATGATTAGTTAAAAACAAGAGTTCTTGTTAAATTAAGTAGATTCCTAAAACGACTGTACAAACGACAGCATTAAGCACGCCCACAGAAGGCGGAGGAAGGCGTCCTTATGACGTCAAAAATATTTTTTTCCCCGCCTTCCGTCAGAAAGCGCGAGAACGAGCACACCTTTTATATATACTCTCCACTATCCTTGGTTCTGTGTTGTGTACCTTCGAACGTCCTGTTCCACATCTTGTGCGTGATCACGGTCCCGTTCTTGAGCGTGAGGCCCTCCCCCAGGGTTTCGTTTACAGCCAGCGAGTAGAGGATGACGGCATCGTGGAAAGCCGTGACGTACGCATTCACCTGCACACGAACACACTATATTAAACATCATATTATTATACATTTTTATAACATATATACAATTTTTGTAGGTCCAGATCCCTTTTACACGTCTTACACGCGACGAATCTTAACAAATAAAACCCCCCATTACCTACGTGCCTGCATACACCCATCCTCAAGCGAAAACTCAGTGCGTTGATGCTTCATTGGTGCGTTAATGGTTTTGGAAAGGTGCACAGAATGGTTTGTTAATAGTTTTGGGAAAAAAACCGCGTTGCAAATAAAAGTTTATATGTTGCTATTACATGTACAAGAAGCTATCTTATTTCTTTAGCTATCTTATTTCTTTTAATTTTTATTGCGTCTAATCCAGTAGTTAAAAAAGAATATATAAAAAAATACAAAATTTTGGAAATTAAAATAAATTAAACACATATTCAAAGAAGAAGTCAATTTTTTTTTTCATAAATACACTAAAAGAAGTTTAATATTAATAATCTTTTAAAAGGGTGAAAAAAAAACTTTGAATTGAAAAATCGCACCTTTCCTACCCATTTCACCCCCCAACTTACTACATTTATTCAATTTTTTTTTTGCAATCGCACGTCTTAACGTGGACTCCGAAACCTTCCCAGCATACCTCTTCCTTTCCGTAGGACTTCCCGAAGTACTGCATGGAGAGCCCCTCCACTCCCCTGGAGAACTCTGCCATCTCGGCTGTCTCCGGAATCCGGGCGGTCACAGTGAACAGGGCCTCGAACGCACGCCTCGCCCTCCGATTGGTCGCCTCGGAGTCGCCCTCGCGGTACCAGGGGCGGCTGCTCACGTTCCTGCTGTGGGGGAAAAAAACAGTTCAGGACATTACGTCATTGTTAAATAAACTTCAAGCATTGTTATAGTGTAGTTATATTTATAAAATTCTACACTATTAAAAAATTTAGCACGACCTTGCACCAAAATGTCGTACCCATTTAGCTGCAACCATTATTTGGTGCTTAGTTTCACTATTTTATGGTGCTACCAACAGGGCATATTTTAAAATAGAGTTGGTGGGGCATTTTCCCCCACCATTTCAAAGAAAAGCCCCACTGCTCATGAGGATTTGACGCAAAAAATTTCTTTCATTTGTGACATTAATATTTTCTAAAGGGAAAATATTAATAATTTTTGTTAAATTTAGTACATTAATTTAGTTTGAACTGACAAAAAATTTAATTCTGGCACTTGAGGCCCAACGTTATTGTTACGTAGAAAAGTATTTGCTGCCACCAGTAAAAACTCCTTAAAATATGCTCTAGCTACCATGGGTACTATTTAGTGAACTTTGCACCAAAACTCGGTATTTTCACTACCCCATTTTGTGGTAAAATTTTGAAGCAAAATTCGCGTTCCCGCTACCCCATATTATGGTGAAATGTCGGTATAATTTGTTGGATTTTCTGGACGATTTCCTAGCATTTCGGTAGCGAAGCTGCCGACCTTCCTATCGCAAGATCACTACTTTTTATTATTTTTTTTTATCAAGTACACCGCACGGGCACGAACTAGCAATCCTCTAATTACCAGCTGAACGCACTTATCCACTGGACAATCGGGCCCCTTAATGCAAGAGGATTGAGGGGATTCCCAGGTTTGTAGATTCAGAGAAGACTACGGTTGCAGGTTAGGAGATGGCAACATTTTTTGGTAAAAGCTGAAAAACACTTTTCTGTGTCTTTAACACATACCCTTTAACTGTTAACTATCATGAGGATGAATAGTATGTGTATATACATTTTCAGCTTTTTATATGGAGAGGAAGTAAGAGTTTTGGCGACTCACAGACAGACATTTATTTTTATTATGGCAGATATACGCATGAGCATTTATTTTGCTATACCTAAAATACAAACCATCACAATTACAAGATTATCCCTTTAAACTCCGAAGGCGCCTCTAAGGCGTCAACATAACGACCCGTTCTTTTGTTTCCGTGTTCTTTAAATTAAACGAGAACAGCAGGATATTGTGTTTAGAACATCAATATTTTTTGCAACTTGTTTTCTTGCAAATACAAAAAAAAGATTAAGATTTTTTTTCCATTTATGAGTATAAAAAATCTGTGGAAAAGAACGTAAAGAGGAATAACTGTTCCATAAAAAGAACATAAATCGCAAAGTGTTTGTGGAGTGCAAAGGGCTCATAAATTAAAACTACTCCCAAATAACTGTTTTACCTCTTCCAACAAATAAAACCTTAACTTATTTCCACAAATGCAGTTTCTCCATTTGGACCGACTTACTTGCCCCCCCCCCCCCCCCCGTTCGCTTTCCCGTGTCATTTACACATGCCATTTAACCCCGAATAGCTTTTCCCTGCGGATTATGGTGAACACTAAAATCCGATGAACACGTGAAATTCACGATCGGTGGGTAATTAAATGGGCATGCTGTGATTCTCACGAGGTACTTCGTTTCTTGCTGCTGAAGATGCCATTTTAGAATTTCAGTGTTAATCAGGTAATTTCAGTTAACATTTCGAAAATTACTTGCTTAAGTCAGTATTATAACTAAATGTGTGTAATTTAAATATTAGCTGTTACCTGCCGTTTCAGTAGTTTTATTTTTTTTCTCTCTTATTTTCTCGAAGGCAAAATAACTGTCTTTTGTTAAGACATCTCCGAATGTTAACTTTTCAGTTAGTTTTCCAAGTTAAACATAATTGTCAGAATTGTTTACTAAAATATAGATAATTTAACTTATCTGCATTAACATAGGTTCACACGCATTCCAGTGACCATATAAGGACATGGAACTGAGTTTGTAAAAAAATAGAACGTTACAGCTGCGCAGAAATGATCCGCAGTAAAAATCTGAATAGTAATTTAAAAGATTATTGTTATTTAGAAGAAAAAAATATTTTGGAATCGGTGAGGCTTGGTTTGTTTAATTAACGTCGCACTAGAGATGAACAGTGGGCTATTGGCGACGGTTCGGGGCCTATCTCGAAGAAAAGACCATGGAACGATGCCTCGTATTTTTGAACCATGGTCAGATGACGAGGACAACACCCGAGCTGCCACCCGACACAACCTCAATAGGCGTCAGGACATTGGACTCCGATCAGATTTATCGTGCACCAGTCCCGTATACACGCCAGTATAATTTGTTGGATGTTCTGGACGACTTTGAAGTATTTTTGAAGCGAAACTGGCAACCCTCCGATCGCAAAATCACTACTTTTTTTACTTTTCTTTGTCAAGTCCATCGCACGGATTCGAACTACCAATCCTCTGATTAGTAGCTGAAACCCTTATCCACTGATCAACTGGGGCTCTGGAATCGGTGAGGAAATAAAAGAAACACGGGAACATTACATATAGAAAACTTGCAACATTTAAATATATATCCTGACAATGTGAGCAAACGTTTTACCAATATATAACCCTCCCGAGAACCAAGCCTGAATCTTGTATATTTTACTATCCATAAAATACAACCAAACACCAATCACAATTTAACCAATTTGCCGATTAAGCATGAAAACTACCCTGAACCTCAAAACAATCTCGTTCCACAAACAAAGCCCCAACTTAAATCCCTCCCACATAATTTATCCCTTTAATCCCTCTTGCTACTCGAATCCCGTCTCATTAACCCAGACTCATTAAATGAGAAGAACTTTTCCCTCCCTGGAATTGTAGGGAACATTTAAATCTGCTGAACATCCGAAAATTCGCGATCGGTTGGCGATGAAATGGGGCCGCATTTTGTCGAGATATCTAGTACGCTTTGGTAATGAGAAGGAATAAATGCATTTCGGATAATGCGAAAGGGTAGTGAAATAATTTCTTTAATGACAGAGATGAAATGAAGTAGAAAATGATGCATTTGATTTGATGGACACAAATGAGGCGTTTATGTTCGTTGTGGAATGAATCCGATTATTCGAAATAATCGATTTTGTTATTCCCAATTCTGATGTGTACATTATACATCGGTAATATAATTAAATATTTATATGGAATATTATTTCAGATGTTTAAGTATTTTATTTTCATAATAATTTCATTTTAAGTTGAGTTGATCATGTATTGCTTTAAACTTTCATTTTATTTTATAACTATATTAATAGTATATTATTTTGTTGAGTCGCTATAGCGAAACATAATTTGTAAATATGTAGTGTGATTCTTAATTGAGTAGTTTTTGTATGAATTAAAAAATGTGAATTGTAGAATATCTTAAAACAGTTTTCGGTTTTAATATGGGATTCTGGTTGAAATATCAGCCACCCTCTTAAAGCAAAGGTTAAAGAAGTATTATTTAGCTTATTATTTTTTTATATTAAAAAACAGTTAATACAGTTTATATTTAAAAGCTACTCTCTGTGCATAGGAGTCTGAAAAATGTTGTACAAACACATCATTCGAAATGTATGTATGCTCCTCAAAGCCAGAGTTTTAAAATATTATTTTGTTAACGCTTTGGAATGCAGTATCGAAATTGAGCCATTAAAATAACGACATCTTTTTTTTTTAATTATGAATTTAAAAATTTAGTTTTTTCATGTAGGAAAACGCCTTAAAAATAGTGATGAATCCTTATAAAAAAAACCTGAATAAAATAAAATACTAATTAGCTAATTAGCATTTTATATGTTAATTAGCATGTTTTTTCAAACGTGATTACGCAAGTTATAATTAATCTAGAAGAATAATTTTTGTTGGAAATTACTCGCAGTATATTTCTTAATGTTATGACCCTCCAAACAGTTTATAGCATTTAAAGTTTTTTTAAAAATAATTTTTTACCTCGACAGTTCCTAAAAAAACACTTTTTTTATTCAAAATTTCAACTTTAAAATAGTATTAAAAATTAGTTTATGAACTAATCGTTATGATGGAAGGTCATAACATCTTACAACTAATACAAATTTGAAAGAAAAAATAATTTTCTCCAAATGTTTAATCAAACTTGAGTTATCATGTTTCGAATGAAGGGACATATGTTAAAAATACAGTTCTTCAGAAATTGAGTGCATAGTTTACAAAACATATTGCCATTGCAAGCGGGGCCATAAAAGAACTTTTTGTAAATAAAAAAGTTTTTGGAATATTTATTCAATCTTGGTATCATCTGAAAGATACTGTATGTGGAATACTATAAAACCCAAAAAATATTTTGGAATTTTTGGCCGATTTTAATTTTTTATAGTGTGTATGTACACCTTAACACAATCCCTGTTCTTCAAATTGAACGATAACAACGTGTTCTTGTACATGAAATACGCTTTTATTTCGCTAGCTTGTTCTTTTTATAACTATATTTAATAGTTTTCAACTAACATATCCTTGAACTTCAAAAAGTTATTTTCACAAAAATTTAAAAAAAACTATTTTGGTCATCTAGAAATACCAAGTATATGGGTGATCAAAAACTTTCTTCAGAAATATATTCGTCACAACCCCTGTTTTTTTCAACACTTAACAAATGTCAAAAACAACTAATTACCAGAAACACAAAAGACCCCGTACGATTCATCACGACCCCACATGGTAAGATCTGTACAGACTTGCTTGTCAATTTGACATGTCAAGCTCGGCAGCTGCTCCTCTGCAAGTAGCCGGGTTATGTTAATGTCTTCAATGTTGTGAATTTTGCATCTTATAATAATAAAATATGTAACCCAAAGCACATGTTGTGTCCATAGAGCAATGATACAAATAGAGATATAAAAATGCTGATTTCCGTGTGTCCATCATTGAAACCACGTGATATGTGGAAATGCCAATTCATTCATGCGCCAATATTACTTGGCAGGCCTTGGCGACTTTCAGAACTAAACGAGATCGAAGTATTGTAATATGGTTTTGTGTTTAATTTTGTATTTACATATCGTGTTTTGAACGAGTGGCATAATTTAACGGAGTTTAACAGATATATTAAGGAGATTTTTCTTACTTTGTACTTTTGAAATAATTGCATTACGTTTTTATATAAAAAATTTACCATAAGCGAAGTTCTTTCAATTGTTATTTTGTATACTTCCATAAGAAAATATGAACAATAAAACCTGAGAAATATAAAGAGTTTCGCTTCTTCAAGCATTGAACACAAATAAAATATTTTCGTTTCGTTAATGAAGCGGAAATATTTAGCGCATATTGTTTTAAAATAAGTAAATTCGTACATATATGTTAAGAAGTTGAATACGGACAGAACTCCTTATCACCAAAAGAGAAGAAAGTGCGCCAAATGTGAAACTCCTGCAGATGTCTGAACGCCAAATGTAGCAGCGCTATAACCACGTGATGTGGGTTTTTCTTTTCAAAGTTGACACCGCGGCCTTACGAGAGTCTGGTATTGAAGGCGCTCTCTATTTGATATTACAACTCTCTGGTTGTGTCTACTTATTTCTTACACACACCAACTACTGATTTTTTTTTTCAGAATTATTAAAACGAACTCGTGTTTAGCCTTGGGCTCCCAACCTTTAATTAGTAACTTCTTAGTTAAAATTAAACCCTGCTTAAAGTTATTCTGTTTATTAGACTTAATTTGATGAAGGTGTAAGGACCTCCGGTCGACACACCGTAAGGTTAATTCCGATTTCCAACTAATTTTACCTTTGGAATACTGATATTAATATCCGGTTTTACGCAAAAGTTTAACCCCAAAAGAACGCGCTCAAGAATACCACTTTAAAAAGAACAGGAACGTGATATATTTGTTCCATAAAAGAAACGTGCATAGCAAACGTATTCTTCGAGTACAAATGGTTACAATAATATTTTAATTTAAAGGCATTTACCTTTCACAAACCTCACCATTAGCTATATATGAAACGCCATTTATATATATTTTTTTATTTATAGTTTATTACAAACCAAAACTAGTTCAATATAAAGTTTAACCCTTTGTACTCCGATGTCAACTCTCATGCGCCAACATAACGACTTGTTCTTTTGGTTCCCTGTTCTTTAAAATAAACGAGAAAGGCGTGATCTCGTGTTTAAAAAACATCGATTTTTTTTCGAACTGTTCTCTTGCAGATCCGAAACATATTATGATTTTCTCCCCTCTATCAGCATAAAAAATTGTTGGTAAAAGAACAAAAAGAGGAATAACTGTTCCGTGGAAAGAACTCAATGTCAAAGATGTCCGCAGAGTGCAAAAGGTTAAATTTGTATTATTGAACATCGCATATGCTTCTCTGAAGTAATCTATACAACTGTAGGCCCAGAAAAAATATTATTTTCTATACTGTATAATCTGGGGATGGGTACTTTTACAAGTTACATACGAAAAAAAATCCTCATATACTGTGAGTAAAGTAGACTATTCAACGATTTAAAAGTCCGTCTAGCACGTAATTAAGACACACCAATCAACATTTCCCTAAACCCACTCAACCAATCACACGCCACCACCGTACTATCCTAAAAGTCACCCATAATTACCACTCAAGAAACAACAATTAAAAGACTTAAAATCTTAAACTCGACCACTTTAATGGCTAAAGTTTGTATTATTATGTAAATTTGTATTATTGAACATCGCCTATGCTTCTCTGAAGTAATCTATACGACTGTAGGCCCAGATTTTTTTTTTCTATACTGTATAATCTGGGGATGGGTACTTTTACAAGTTACATACGAAAAGAAAAGAATCCTCATATACTGTGAGTAAAGTAGACTATTCAACGATTTAAAAGTCCGTCTAGCACGTAATTAAGACACACCAATCAACATTTCCCTAAACCCACTCAACCAATCACACCACATCACCGTACTATCCTAAAAGTCCCTCGTAATTACCACTCAACAAACCAATTAAAAGACTTAAAATCTGAAACTCGACCACTTTAATGGCTAAAGTTTGTATTATTAAACATCGCATATGCTCCCCGAAGTAATATATACGACTGTAGACCCAGAAAAAAAAATTATAATGTATAATCTGAGGAATGGGTACTTTTACAAGTTACATACGAAAAAGAAAAGAATCCTCATATACTGTGAGTAAAGTAGACTATCCAATGATCTAAAAGTCCGTCTAGCACGTAATTAAGACACACCAATCAACATTTCCCTAAACCCACTCAACCAATCACACGCCACCACCGTACTATCCTAAAAGTCACCCATAATTACCACTCAACAAACACGATTAGAAGACTTAACATCTAAAACTCGACCACTTTAATGGCTAAAGTTTAACAAGAGTTGGTTCCTGGATGTCCAGTTGCTCGGATAAAGTGGCCTTTGATCTCTAACTTAGGAGTCTTGCATGTCTCTCTTGTAATGATGAAACTCGCCAGATTATCTGCAGAAATGTCTTCGTTGGCGGTAGACGATTTTGCCTAGATTTGGAGAGGTTTCAAAATCGTTTCCTAATCAAACGTTCCCGAGTAAGTTCGATTTGGGGAAATTGCTTTTAAGACTGGGGACTTTCAAGGGGAGATTTCTAGTTTGTGTTAATCGTTTTGGACTCGAGTAGGGATTGTTTTGACCCTTTAAGATGAAATATTGTAAATTGTGAAGTAGTTTCCACTTCCATGGGTTTAGTTCGTATCTCTAACGCATATATTGTAATTTTAAAGTATTTGAACTATTTGCATTCATGTGTATATATATTTTTTTTTACATCTCTTTCATGTTCTTTTTAAAGATATATTGTTTAGTGTGTTTTTCTTACGTTTAGGGTGCATTATTAAAAAAAAAAAAAAAAAAAAATTATGCTTGGAGGTGAATATTCTTCTCAGAATGCCGAAATATATTTAGTGGTTAATGATATGTCAAATGTTTAAAAACAAACAAAGTTTTTGAGGAATTTCAATATGAAAAAGTTTTAGATCACCAACATAGGAACATAAAACTATTTCCAATAGAACTCAGGTGCTGAAAAGAAAATGTCATAATTTTGGTGACCAAAATAACGACCTGTTCTTTTGTCCAATGTTCTTCAAATGGATCGAGAATTAACGGAAAACAGTGTAATAACAGAGTAATAACGGAACACATATAAAATACATAAATGTACACTGTTAAAAATTTCAGTTCAACTATGTATACCTTGGTACACCATATAATGGTGGAATCTAGGTTGAACCAAAAATCCTTTATAAAAGAACCTGAGGTTTCACCGATAATTGGTTCACCCTCTTTAAATGCATCCGAAATTTTCGCTGTAGCTACATCAACAAGTACCTCCAAGAAAGACAACGTGGAACATGGGTATCCGAGACCCAGCGGATGAAGGTGTACAGCTATGAATCAGAGGATTCCTAGTTCAATCCCGATCGGTGACAATTTGTTATCTAGCGATCGGAGGGTTGCCAGCTAAGAAACCTCGAACTTTGTGTTTTATGAACCGTTATAAGTTTTGGTGCAACGTTTCGCTACTAAACCATCCGTGGTAGCACAGTAAAATGGTGAAACTAAGCACCAAATGTTGGTTGTAGTTAAATGGGTACCAAAGTTTTGCGCACGGTCGTAATAATTTTTAACAGTGTAATAATTAATATATAAAAAAAAGAAGTCATCCATTTGAGTCGTTTGATTAATTTGACAGCTTATCTAAAAATGACTGCCTAACCAAAATTATATTTTTTTTTATGAGAGAAGAGGTACTCATAAAAGTTTTATCAAGGGGAAAATGAGAGAAAAAGTCTCGAATTTTTAAAATTATTATTATTTAAACATTTAACAAATATCATAAATAACTGAATACATGTCTGATATATTTAGCTTAATATTTGGATTATCGTCGTTTTTATTTTAATTACAAATATTGACGACCAACAACAGGCTCCTCAAGACCCAGCAAGATTGGTCCAGCTAGTATCAACCTTGTTGGGAACTCAGCCAGTTGTTAGTCGTCAATATTTGCTTTTTTTAATTTAATTATTTTTATAATTATCCATCATAAACGTAAAAGAACACGTTAAACAATACATCTTTAAAAAATAACAGGAACAGAATGTAACTGTTCCATAAAAAGAACGTAAATTTTAGCTAAGTTAAACCATAACCACCTAAAAGCATGACTTGTTCCCTGAGTGTAAATGCTTGACCTATTTCATTATTTCTAAATTAAAAAAAAATTACTTTATTCATATAAGTAAAGAATTTGCCCGACTCACATAAAGTTAGATTTCTCACTCAGTTGGTTTGATTAATTAACGTCACACTACAGCTGCACAGTGGGCTGTTGGCGACGGTTCGGGGCATATCTCGAAAGAAAGACCCGGTAACGATGTCTCGTATTTTTTAACCATGGTCAGCTGACGAGAACAACACCCGAGCTGGCACCCGACGCAACCTCAATAGGCGTCAGGACATTGGACCCCGATCAGATGTATCGTGCACTAGTCCGGTATACACGCCAGTATAATTTGGTGGCTATTCCGGAAGACTTTCTACTATTTTTGTAGCGAAGCTAGAAACCCTGCAATCGTAAGATCACTACTTTTTTACTTTTCTTCGTCAAGTCCATCGCCTAGGGTCGAACCAGGAATCTTCGAATTCCCAGCTGACGCCTTTAACCGCTCGGCCACGGAGGCTCATATCTCGAAGGAAAACCCCAGGAACGATGCCTCGTATAACCATGGTCATATAACGAGGACAACACCTGAGCTGGCACCCAACGCAATCTCAATAGGCGTCAAGACATTGGACCCGGATCAGATGTATCGTGCAGCAGTCCCGTATACACGCCAGTATAATTTGTTGGATGTTCTAGACGACTTTCTAGTATTCTAGTAGCGAAGCTGTCAACCCTAAGATCGCAAGATCACTACTTTTTAACTTTTTTTATCAAGTCCATCGCACGGATTCGAACTAGCAATCCTCCGATTACTAGCTGAAAGCCTTTATCGACTGGGCCACTGGAGACCCTATTTCTCACTCAGATTTTTGTAATGTATATGCGTTAAGGGGATCCCCAGCAACTAGGAGCCGAACATCTAGTATTGATTTATCATCATGGTTATAAACCTAATTTTCATTTAATTTTCTTAATAAAGAAAATGATAAATTCCTGTAAGCATTTTTTTTTTACTTATAAAAACCGCAAGCGAATAAATTCGATTGCACAATTGCTTTACATTCTTTTAAGCGAGAATTTTCCTTAAATGGTTTTCGGCGCCCCTCACAAAAGAATTTCTCGATTTTTGGCGAACTCTTGACGTTGATAAATGACTTAATTAATTATTACTATTATTATTACTAAAATACTTATTAAATGCTGTTTTTATGGTGTTCGTACAGAAAATTGCGAAGTGCTGTAATTCACTAAAACGTGAATGTAAGTTTCTAGAAGAAAAAAAAAAGTTTGATTAAAATTTATTATTTTATTTATTGTTTTGCTCTATCTAAGGTGAGAATTGTACATCCTAATTAGTGGAATTGTAAATGTTTTTGGCGCCATTAATCAAAATGTAGAAATGTGTTATGTTAATGTAATAAAAATTAAATAAATAGTTACTGTCATCAACAAGCATAATGCGCGACCCCGCAAACATTTTTAAAAAACTTTTTTAATTAAAATTTTAAAGTTTATTATTTAATGCTGTTTTAATGAGAAAACAATAATTCACACAAAAATCCGTTAATTCATCATGCTGCTTTTAAATATTTATATTATTTATACTTTTTTTTTTCTTCTGATCCTTTTTCGTTAAAACTCAAATTATTTTACTTCAGTATTTTATAAAAAAAAATACTTTTAGTAGAGCTAGTTAATGCTCCACGCATGCCAATTTATAATATACACATATATTACACACATATTTCGCTTAATATTTAGATATTTCCTAATTAGCAATAAAAAAAACCCTGAGCATTTCTAAGAACTTAATATCAATAAAACACTGAAAAAAAACGATTTAAAATATTCGTGCCTAAGACATAATGCATTCTCCAGCTTAAAATTAAAAAAAATCATAAAATATAAATACAATTCTAGAATTTTTCTATCGTATTTAGAAGTTTCCAATTTATAAATTTAGCAAATAAAAAAAAAATCGTTAATTTTACAATTTGTTGGGTACAGTGTGCCCTTAACGCCGTTAAAATAAATCCAATAATAGACGGTGCAGGGAGAAATGTCGAATAATTAATAGCGACCCTGGATATCTCGGGGCCTTGGGAAAATTCTTCAAAATGTCGCATCTTCGGCGAAAGTTTTATCCGAAGTTTGTGGACGGAATATTGTCTGGGGGCCGGTTGATTTATGTGAAAAACGGGATGACTTTGCATTAGATATGTGGTTTTGCATTAGCTATTTTGGACAAGCTAGAGCTACACAACGGGCTGTTGACGACGGATTGGTATATATCCAAAAGGAAATACCCGCAGCCTCATTAATAACACTCCTTTTGCGATTGTCAAGGCTATTTTCGTCAATTTTTAATATTTTATTTCGTCAATCCTGAATCTTTTAATGATGTCATTTACTCCTATTACTTTCCAGTTGTATCATCTCATTCGGTTCTTACATGTATCTTGCCACAATCCTGAGCGAGCTTTTTTAGCTCGATCGGTAGCACGCGCGAACGCGTACCAACAGATACGTGGTGTGAGTCATCCTTGACTTTGGTCCTCATTTTTTTAAGGTTTTAATTTTGGTTCTAATTGCCATGGTTCATAAAAGCTTTTCAGGATCGGTGAAAAACACGCGAAGCTTCAGATCAAGAGATCTCTGGTTCTAGTAGTGCCGTCGAATTTGATTTAAACTCGCCCTCATTTTTGACGAAATTTAACCTTTAAACAAAGACGATATAAATGTCCTTTGTTTGACGAAATACTTAATTGTAGCATTTCGCAAACAACTGTTTCGTCAAAAATTACGAATTTGTTGAATGATCATCTATTTTTAACAGTGTGCTGCAACATGAATCTTATAGACGACCTGGTGTCGAGATTAAAATAAGTTTGGGGTAATACAAGCTGATTGGTGAATAAAAAACCACATGATTCCAATCAACCAATAATATCTGTGCGTGACGTCACTTATATCTAAACATGATGTAACATGTAATATCGATATCCCCCAGGTCGTGTATACGATCTATTGACTCATCATTTGGAACCATGGTCAGGTGACGAGGGGAAAAATACCTAAACTGGCGCCTCACGCAACCTGACATAGGGATGAGGACATTGTCCACGACAGATTTAACTTGCGCTTGTACCCTATGCACATCAGGCCATCGGATCAAAAACCACTAAATATATGTTTGGTAAACTGAGTCATTCATTCATTTTTATAAATCAAATAATCATTTTTATTTCATTATTTCACTCACTATTTTTTATAATTATCCACCCTAAACGTAAAAGATCACGCTAAAGAATATATATATTTAAAGAACAGGAACGGGATGTGACAGTTCCGTAAAAAGAACGCAAATAGTATATAAGTTCATTTAAAAGCATGACTGTTTCCTCGTGTGTAAATGGTTGACCTATTCCATTATTGCTATATTAAAAAAATAGATTTATTCGTATATGCAAAGAATCGACCAAGTTATTTATGGACCATATGAAGCTTAACCATTTTCACTCCAAGAACATTTTGACATTTGCGTTCTTTCTAAAGAACAGTTATTCCTATCTCTGTTTTTCCTAAAGAATATTTTATGCTCACAGAAGGGAAAAAAAATCATAATCTGTTTTGGATCTGCAAGAGAACAAGTTGGAAAAAAAGATCGATGTGTTTTACATACAAGACACTTTTCGAGTTTATTTTAAAGAACAGGGAACCAAAAGAACGAGTCGTTATGTTGTTGCTTGAGAGGCGCCAACGAAGTGCAAAGGTTTAAAACAAGATTGAGACCACTTCTTCTGCAGAGGAATTCCTCTGCCACATCCAATAGTTACCAAACGATATAAATAACCTACCACTCTCCCCTTTTAAGCCGCTCTACTCCCCTCTAAATCGTTTTGTTTTTCTTTTCCTTCGACCGCGTGATTCGAATTTCCAAAACAGACTCGAACGCTTCGAATAAATAACGCGGTTTTTATTTGGGCTCTATTTGGCGAACAAGTTGGCTGGTGTGCGGAGGAATTCCGAGATTTATCTTCGCGCTGCTTGTTATGGCTTCGGAGAAAGGGGGAAAAAAGAGCCAAGACTGCGTTTAAAATGGAGTGGGGATTTCTTAAGAATTCTATCATTTAATGTGCTTTAGTGAACGGCAGGACCATCGCTAAGGGGGAGGGGCGGCAGAGGGTGGCTCTTCCTATGTTGGTACGCTGCTAAAAATAGGTACTTAAAAATAATAAAAATATACTTATTTTTGATTACATTCTATGGTTATCATAGCTCCGAATACAAATAGAAATACAAATATTGACGACCAACAACAGGCTCAAGGCCCAACAAGGTTGGTCCAACAAGCTAGTACCTCTTAACTATCCCCCAATACCTATCTAACTTCTTAAAATCCGTTACTCCTTTACAATTAACAATATTCACTGGCAGGTTGTTCCATTTGTCTATTACCCTATTATAGAAATAGTGTTTTCTCCCTCCCCGATTAAAATGGGATTAGTTTAACTTAAACCCATGACCTCTCGTTCTATCACTCATATTAAAATCTAAACCCTTCACATCACCTTGTTTGATAAATTTGGACAGTTGAATAAAATCTCCCCTAACCCTTCTCTCTTCCAGAACATACTTCATAATTTTTGCCTGAAAACCCTTGAACCATTTTAGAAGGCCTGTGCTGAATTTTCTCTAACAATTTCATGTCTTGTTTAAGATATGGTGATTACTTACAAGATTTTTTAAAAAATCCCAATGTGTGACTTTATAATTTCATAAGAATATACATAGGATAGTTTTACATTCATTAAACCAAATGTTTGAGCTTCAAATAAATACTTTTCAAGAAATTTCATTTTAAAATATTAATAAAAAAAAATTGCAAACTAAAAATCCTAATCCTACATTTCCTAATTATATTCATATGAAATTTTAAAGTCATACATTGAGATTTTTTTTAAACCTTGTAAGTAACTTTTATTCAGGCAGTACTTTTTCTTATTACATGTCATGCCACAAAATGTTTTTAAGAATAATTATATTTAAAGTAATTAAGGTTTCCAAAAAAAGAAAATAATTTTATACTGTCCATAAAATGTTAAATAAAAATATTAATATTTTTTTTTTCAAATGTCAATCTAAACATCGTGGAAAAAAGCTGCCATGTAACCTTCTGAATGGATGATATGCGATGAGCATACATGTTGTATACATAGGTGATATGCGAGCCGCATACATGTGGCATACCACCTCCGTTTGCCATAGTAATATGGGATATTCTCACAGGGCATACGAAGGCATATTTCTGGCATATTAGTTGCATACTCATGGCATACATATGCCACATGTATGCGGCATATTCGAGGCATACTAGATGCATACTCCTTTATTTTGTCTCGGGGTTTTTACTTTTACTTTGATAGAACTACTTCGTTTGTTGCACTTAAAGCTATGGTCTTAAGGATTACTTGTTTAAAATATAAGCGAAGTATTTGGGCGAAAATAACGTTTTTCTTTGAAATGACAATTATTCAGTTGTCATTTCAATACATAACCCTCAAACAATAATCATCACCCAACAATTTGTATCCTCGATATATTTTTAAGTTCCAGCCAATCTCGCCAACCTGTATTCTATTACTAATTTAATATTAAACAATACAGGCCCTACTTGAAATCTTTTAGTAATTTCTAAAGTGTAATTCCTTATTTTAAAAACACTTTTCTGAAACCTTTTAATAAAATCGAATATAATATTGCACTTTATCAGATTTAACGGCCTTCGAAACAATTTTTAAGATAATCATATTCAATAACTTCATACACAGTTTGCTTCATATATTTTCGAGAAGCTATCCAAGGATATAACGGGAAATTTTTTATTAACTGTTTATATATTTCTAAAATAGTCGCATGCCTATGCATTAATTTTCTCTTAAATATCCATTAAGGTACAGAATAAAAATTTCAGATTTTAAGCTCGATGATGTTGTTTAAATTAAAACACCCATCCTGGGTCTCTTATAACAAATAGGCACATTACCTAAAAATATATAAAATTCTCGATTTATTTTTTACTTGTCAAAATTATAGTTTGGAATCTTCTATATAGGCTCGCAAAATTCAAGAACTGTATCCATGTATGAGTTACTCACAGATTAAAGAAAAACGTGGAGATGATTTGGCGAGATTTCGTGAGACGAAAGTTAGCAACTCCAAACTAGGCACAAACAAACCTAGTTTGCAGTAGTTTTCCTACGAGGGATGCATTATTTTCAAATTAAGAAAACGCATGCTAAAACTTAAAAAATGACTGTTTGTGCAGTTGTGGGATGCAGTACAAGTTCCAAATCGATAAAGGATGCAATTATTTCCAATTCATAGGTAAATTAAATTATAAAATAAATTATCGCCAAGTACTGGTACAGCTTTAGAATAGCGCCAAACACTTCGCCAGTTCCTACTTTTTAAGCGATTGCTTACTTCACATTGCAAACCGGTTTGAGACTTGTTCGAACCTCCACCTTCTTCTTTACTCCGTGGGGTTAGGTTACTGGTATTCATTATTTTTTTGAGAATTGTATTTCCCTTTTAATGAGTTATTTCAGATTTTATTCTGGATGATGTGTTATGTTTTTGAAGGAACGAGAATGTTAAATAGTTTTTTTTCGGTGTTTGGTTATTAAAGATATTCAGATTTTCAAAAAGCAAAGACTTTTTTTTATTGTTAATGGTGAATTGGATAATTTCGTTTAGAATATTGTAAAATATGTTTATATAACATTTGATATCTAAGGAAAAAATACGCGTTGGTTGGAATGTAGATATAAGGATTTTTGCTTCTTGAAAGCTGTCAGACAGTTGCAAAACACGTTTTGCAAAAACTAAAATTTAGATCCTAAACATGATAGCGACGCGTACATTTGTAGAAGCAGTTACGTTCTTCATTCAGTTGCAAATGAAGCATTTTGAGATTTCTAACAGGCTATAACGATGATACGAGTAGACCAGATGCAAAACCGGTTATATCCAAAACTCGAAAAATGAACTTTTGTTATCAATTGGTATTTTGTAATTTCGGCTAAAGATCATAATGTATTCAATAATCAGAAAACTCTAATATATTGAAATTTTTGGTAAATTCCTAGTGTACGGTGTCTCCTTGGCGCGATTCTGATAATTGGCGCCAATGCCTTGACAAACAACGTGAAACGGTGCAAGAAAAAAAAAAGTAGGGTTGCCGTAGATTATGACATTGCTAAGAATGTCATGAAATAAAGTTGCCAATATAAAATTTATCGCTCACCAATTATCGTCAAATCACTTTTGGCGGGGGCAACGTACACTAGGAATAAACCAAATTTTTTACAAAAATTAAAAAAAAAAAAAAAAATTATATAAACAACTATGAAAAAATAATATTTTCCCGCGATTTACTCAAAGAAATTCAAAGAAAAGCTGCTGTTGCATCTGGGATAATTAAATACTTTATCACTCCGTAATTTCTACAAAACAACAGAAAATAAAAACCACTTTCAAAAACGTCGTGTTTCAAAACCCCAACACTAAGCTCTAAATTAATTGCTCCAAAGACAGCAATTATTGTCAAAAGAGTTTGTCATAAACCCCCCATTATGTTTCTACCTTAATTAATTGACTGGGGGATAACATGAGAACCTCCAAGGGAAACTCTTAAAAGCGTTAATTTCTTTTCAGAAACGGAGCGATATTTTATAAGCGAGCGGATTCAGGTTGTTTTTGTTAACGTCAATGAAGATTAGATTGCTTTGTATGGGTTAATAAAAGGATGTTGGGTTGTTAATTAACCCAAAGTTTGCGGTTTTTGAGAAATTAGCTAAATAAGACGGATTTTAAAGTTTTTTTTGTTTGTTTTTAAGTGAATTATTTGTGTGTTTTGATTAATGCCAGGTTACGTACACATTAATCAATGGCTTGCGATGTATAATCATAAATGACTATTTAGGCAAATTTTAATCTTTTGTACAGAAATAGTATTTTTTGTTAGATTTTTTATTAAATTCAACTAACGATGGGTAATTAGTAATTATTTCGTATACTTAGTTAATAGTTATAATTAGTAGTTATTTAGTGATCTATCTAGGAAAAAAGAATACAGGAATTCATAATTTTGAACCAGAAGTTTCGCTGAAAGAATGAAAATGTCAAAGATGTTCTTGGATTTCAAAGGGTCAATCTTTGGAGGACTTAAAGGACTAAAACGCAATCTTTTATTTCAAATAATTTTTTCTTAAACTGTTTAACAAAATTTTTATTATATTCAACATTAACAGATGCAGCTGATCAAATCTGACCAAATCCAGGTTTCTTTGACAACTTTGGTGTGGAAGATCCAGGGACTTCCATATCGATGCCATTTAAATGTGATCATGATGTGAGTGGAATTACTTGCTGAGTCACGGAATGGAGTCACGGATCAGTCACCGAGAATGAAGTCACGGAATGTAAATCCTAGCTGACGTTATTTTGGCGTCATAATTTATACGAAACTTATATTAAATTTATGAAATAGCATAATGTTGTAAATTCTTGCGATTAATGTACATACTACTAATTAAGTAAACAGTGTTAATATGCGTTATGGTCGTCCTAGAGTTCTTCCACACACATTAATTCCTCAAAACAAATAAACGTCAAATCGACTTATCGATTAATCGACAAATATATTAATTGATAAATATTGTAATCGACAAATATAGTAATTGACAAATATAGTAATCGGCAAATACAGTTATACAAATATAATCGATAAATATAGTTATCGATACATCGATTAACCGTCACATCGATCAATCGTCACATCGATCAATCGTCACTTTGATTAATCGTCACGTCGATTAATCGTCCCTTTGATTAATCGTCAATTTGATTAATCGTCACTTCGTTAAATCGTCCCATGAATTAATCGTCCCATCGATTAATAGTCCCATCGATTAATCGTCCCATGGATTAATCGTCACATCGATTAATCGTCACATCGATTAATCGTCACATCGATTAATCGTCACATCGATTAATCGTCACATCTATTAATCGTCACATCGATTAATCGTCACATCGGTTAATCGTCACATCGATTAATCGTCAAATCGAAAATTGCAAAATCAAAATCGCGATAATTTCATCGTCCAGGCCCTAACAGTAATTCCGGAATGGTAGTCACAGAGAGCAAACATCTCCACTCACCTGGTGTAGATCTCGACGTTGAAGAAGGCGTACTCCCCGTTCTCGACCATTCCCAAATCGTCTGCCGTCAGCATGATGTTGCGGACAGCCCCTGACCCGGCACACATTACAATCACTGCAACACACCAAAGATCGAAGACATCAGAAAGAGGATGCATATTATGACGCATATATGATGCATGTATGGAAGAATATTTAGAACACTAGCATTCCCGTGCGAGAATCCTCACGTAAGCAAAGCATTGTGAGAAAAATCTCATGGTAACAACCTGTTCGTATTTATGAGATGACAGATCCATGAAATTCTCTTTCAATTGCAAACGTTCGTCGCGTGGAAGAAGCTTTAAAGGTATACTGTAGAAACTAGAAATCATACAGAAAACCCGGTACTTTAAAAAAAAAATTGATAATATATGACGAGCTGTTTAGCCCCGTGGGACTCGAACCCGTGATCTATTGCTCCGAAGTCCCATGCGCTGCCGATCAAGCTACAAAGCACGTTCCAGACTAGTCAGAAATTTTTTTGAAGATATTTCTTTTATGCAATAACTTTTTTATTCGTATTTTTGAAAATAAATTGTTGATATGTATGAGATCAAAGTAAGTTTTGTCACTGCTTTCGGAAATTATCTTTTTTATATATATTTTAAGATTTGTCACTTGCAACAGGCATTAAAAGGGATACATGCTATAGGAATAGTACATATGATTTATTAATTTATTATGATATTTATTTATTAATTTATTATTATATTTATTTATTAATTTATTATTATATTTATTTATTAATTTATTATTATATTTATTTATTAATTTATTATTATATTTATTTATTAATTTATTATTATTATATTTATTTATTAATTTATTATTATTATATTTATTTATTAATTTATTATTATTATATTTATTTATTAATTTATTATTATTATATTTATTTATTAATTTATTATTATTATATTTATTTATTAATTTATTATTATTATATTTATTTAATAATTTATTAATTTATTATTATTATATTTATTTAATAATTTATTATTATTATATTTATTTAATAATTTATTAATTTATTATTATTATATTTATTTAATAATTTATTAATTTATTATTATTATATTTATTTAATAATTTATTAATTTATTATTATTATATTTATTTATCAATTTAACATTATTATATTTATTTATCATATTATATTTATTTATTTTTAAATTTTACATTATCTATACTATATTATTATTAATTTATTATACATTAATTAAACATAAAAAAGACATAAAAAACTGAGGACATCAAAAACAATTATGACACACTAGGAGGCTCCGCCCCCTGCTCCGCTAACGCTCCGCCAACCCCCGGAGGATTGCTACGCAATCCTCCTAGGTTTGCTTCGCAAACCATTTCTCGCTTCGCTCGCTATAATGTAGGACACAATAACAATGCGTCCTAGCAACAATATTTTTTTTATTATATTACTGAAAACTTAGAAGTCGAAACTAAAAATTTAAATTATAATTCATCTGGGCATAAATAAATTTTTTCTCCATGTAAATCAATATAAAATTATTTAAAGTATTTTTTTGTTAAAGTACAAACGGGAAAACAATGATACCACTGACATGCCTACAATTATTTATTATTTTCCTCAATTTTGCCATGCTTTTCCTGCATTTTAGCTGCATTATTTGTAGTTTGTTTTGGATGTAATTGATGTTAATCCTGCCATAAACTTGCCTACCAAAAATGTATTATTTAATGACGTCAGGCAGATGGAGTTTATAGGAATCGTTTATGGTATAGTTTCCAAAATAGCCAACAGATGGCGCCACCTCTATTTCCAGTTTGGAGCACTGATATCAGTTCAGTGGTTTAGATATATTTTACAAAACTTCTCTTTTGTTAATATAATACGGCATTCTTCCTAATTTAAACGACATTATCAAAATAATTATTTATTAATGAATTAAAGTTGTTAATCGTAAAAATAGCTTACATAATAGCAAAATACAAATACGAAAGCAACAGATATTTGTAACTGTTGCCATTACATGTAGAGAAAAACAGCGTTTTTCAATCACCGCGTAAGAGAAATATATATATATAGATTATGTTTGAATTTGAGTAGCCTGAATGCCAAAGCACCGATATTCTGTATATGTACTTAACTTTTGTTTTTATGAGTAAATAGTGAAACACTGTCAATACAATAAAAAGTTGTAAAATAGAAAAAACAAAGCAATTGTTTATTAAAATTCGCAAGTTCTCAAATTACTGAATAATTTAGAATCAAATTTTTATTTTTGCTTAACTTGTTTTGCAACTGGATGAAGGCGTAGAATACATCTACAAAACCAGTTAAAAGCCATTTTATTTTTGTTAAAGAAACAAAGATCTTTAAATCGCCATTCCAAACAATCAGAAATCAAACTATATCTGACGCGCTCTTGTTCGCTAGGTATAGTTACTTTTTCCGATGTATCCATCGTGAATAGCTAGGATATAGTTACTTTTGCTAACTTCTTTTTTGAGTTTTTAATATTAAAACAAAATACGGTTTCTATCTCTAATAATATATTAACAATGAAGCATAAAATACAAACTTGATACCAAAATCTCATTTTTGGATATAACATGTTTTGCAGCTGGGCTACTCAAGTAGTACAAATCACAAATATCTGAAAATGAACTCATATTTTCCATTACTAGGCAGCTAGATGTATCATTTGTTGACCAAGTTTTGTGATTAAACATATAATAGGGTCATTGTTGAATAGGTCTGCACATCATCCCCACTCATATGTAGAGCATTCCATTCTTCAACAACCCATTTTCATATCTGTATATTGAAATGCGTCAGAACCGAACCTTTATTTCACCATGGCAACAACCTCACTTGGACCATCATTCGTTTCATAGCATTCCTAACCCAGTCAGCAACGACGTAAAACAGACATCTGCGTCCTCGGCGTATTAGTCGATTTTTCCTACCTTTTCTCCAATAGAACAAACAAGCACGTAAGTATAGAATTTTCGTAGGGGCGGTTCAGTGACTTGAGCAACGGATTTCTTTGGACAACTTATCCTTCCCTCATACAGAAGGGAAGGGAGGAATTATCCACCAAAATCAACAAACTCCCTCCCAATTTTTTTTCTTCAAAAATGTCCCCTTATTCCCCCATTTTTAAAAACTTAGTCATTTTTATTAAGTAAACATAAATACGTTGACAGATAAATATCTAAAAAAAAACATTTATTTTTCATGAAATCGTTACCAACATCAGCCATTATAATATTTTAAAAATTAGTAAATACTACTCCCTAATAATGAAATAAATTTAGAGAGCAAATTTATATTTTAAGAATCTTTGTTTAAAATAATATATGTTTTGGAGCATCTTGGTTATACGGTAGGTTTGGTTGGTTTGTTAATTAACCGTCGCAGTAGAGCTGCACAGTGGGCTATTGGCGACGGTTCGGGGTCAATCTCGAAGGAAAGACCCGGGAACACATACACATTCACACACACATTCATACATGCACCTCGTTATTTTAGAACCATGGTCAGATGACGAGGAAACACCTGAACTGGCACCCAACGCCTTCAATAGACATCGGGACTTTGGACCCCGATCAGATGTATCGTGCACCAGTCCCGTATACACGCCAGTATAATTTGTTGGATATTCTGGACGACTTTCTAGTATTTTTGTGGCGAAGCTGGCAACCCTCCGATCGCAAGATCACTACTTTTTTACTTTTCTATGTCAAGTCCATTTCCCGGATTCGAACCACCAATCCTCTGATTAGTAGCTGAACGCCTTACCAACTGAGCAACTGGGACTCCCTTGGTTATACGACATCGTATAACGATCTTTTCCCTCTGTAGCTGAAATCCAAATGCTAGATAATGAAACACGATGACGTCTTGTTAGACTTAGTTTGAGGCAAAAATGACCTCAAAGCATGTTTTTGAGGCCTTTTAAAAACTGTTTTCCGACGTAAGGCTCTCCAAAAATACCAGGTTTTCCCTCATACGCCTCAACAAGAAGTATTATTCGAAATATTCAAATTTTCTACTTTTTTTAAGGTATTTTTATGATTTTTACAATAATTCAATTTTTAATTTTGTTTTCTTTCATAGGAGGGGTTTGAACCCCTTGGATCCTTACCATCGTGACTGGAACAAAATAGTATGAAAACCTACAATAGGTCTAGATTGGTTTGGTTTGTTTAATTAACGTCGCATTAGAGCTGCACAGTGGGCTATTGGCGACGGTTCGGGGCCTATCTCGAAGGAAAGACCCGGGAACGATGCCTCGTATTTTTGAACCATGGTCAGATGACGAGTACAACACCTGAGCTGGCACCCGACGCAACCTCAATGGGTGTCAGGACATTGAAGCCCGATCAGATGTATCGTGCACCATTCCCGTATACACGCCAGCATAATGCGTTGGATGTTCTGGACGACTTTCTAGTATTTTTGTGGCGAAGCTGGCAACCCTCCGATCGCAAAATCGCTACTTTTTTACTTTTCTTTGTCAAGTCCATCGCACGGATTCGAAACACAAATCCTCTGATTAGTAGCTGAACGCCTTTATCCACTGAGCAACTGGGGCTCCAGTAGGTCTAGAAATTACTTAACCGACACCACACGACAATTTACCGAAGACACTCAATCAATTATTACGGCCTTCGTGGCCGAGCGGTTAATGCATTCAGCTACTAATCCGAGGAATGGTGGTTCGAATCCGCGCGATGGACTTGACAAAAGAAAAGTAAAAAAGTAGTGACCTTGTGATCGGAGGGTTGCCAGCTTCGCTACAAAAATACTAGAAAAGTCGTCCAGAAAATCCGCAAAAATGAACGGCGTGTATACGGGACTGGTGCACGATACATCTGGTCGGGGTCCAAAGTCCCGACGTCTATTGAAGGCGTTGGGTGCAAGTTCAGGTGTTTCCTCGTCATCTGACCATGGTTCTAAAATAACGATGTGCATGTATGAATGAATGTGTGTGTGAATGTGTGTATGTATGTATGTGTTCCCGGGCCTTTCCTTCGAGATAGACCCCGAACCGTCGCCAATAGCCCACTGTGCAGGTCTACTGCGACGTTAATTAACCAAACCAAACCAACCAACCAACCAATCATTTCACAGATAAGGTAAAAACTTACATTTTTATTACTGTTAAATAAGTGTAGATCTCAAAGTCTGTCAACATTCGCAACAAAATATCTAAAAAATCCCATTTTTCACCAATATCCAAGACTCCGTAAAAAGGAGAAACTTTATTCCAGAATCTCAGCAGCGTTATTGTAACATTTTTGTATTCTTCGGGCTCGTAAAAGCGTTTATGGGTCGTTTTTTTTGTAAGAAGCCAGTTTATTTTTCACGGAGTTCGGGTTTTGAATACTAATGCCCTCCCCGCAACAACATATCGGGGCATTTCATAATAAAAAGCTTTTATACAGTTTTTTGGCAGCACTTCAGATGCGTCTGGTTCGTCCCCTCTTATCGCTTTTTTTTACTTGTTTCTTCCCTTTATGTCATTGTTCGGTTTATTTGAGGGAACAACAGTATCGTGGACACAAACATTTTCTCAAAATGATTTTTAACTCATTATTTTTTTGGTTTCCGGAACTTTTTTTTCGATATTATGATATGAAATATAGAGTATTAATTAAACTGTATCCGGCGTTGTCCGTGCTTTACGCAGAGTGTTGGTCGATTTCTTCACCGTAGCGGTATCTGGAGGTATTAGTAAGAAGTCATTTCTGCTTTAAGGGGTGGGAAGAGCGATGGGGAGGTTGTTCGAAATCTCATGTAGACAGTGACGTTCCTCTGATTTGATGACATTTTTATCATTTGGCAAAAAAAAATTTCATTTGGCGACATTTTTATTTATTTGGTAAAACTTTTTAGTCTTGGCAATTTTTTTTATTTATTTGGGGTTATTTTGGCTGTTTATTGGCGATACTTATACATCAGCCAATTTTGACAGTTTTATTCATTTGGTGACATTTTTATTGATTTGGCAAAACTTTTTAGTCATTGAAATTTTTTATTTATTTTGGGTCATTTTGGCAATTTATCGGCGATACTTATACATCAACCAATTTGGACTGTTTTATTCATTTGATGACATTTTTAATCGTTTGGCGACATTTTTATTCATCTGCCAAAACTTTTTAGTCTGTTGTAAAAATGTTTTATTCATTTGGGGTATTTTTAGCTTTTTATTGGCGATACTTATACATCAGCCAATATTGACTATGTTTTATTCATTTGGTGACATTTTTAATCATTTGACACCATTTTTATTATTTTGGTGATATTTTCTCATCAGCCAATCAAAATGAATCGTTTATCCATCCTCATAACTAACTCTTTAAGATATGTTACATTGTTGCAATATCGAAATATTGCATTGTTACATTATTTCATTATTATAATTAGGTTTTACTAAGAAGTCGAAGTCGGTTTTAGTAAGTAAACAAGTTAAGGAATGGGAACTATGGTTGTTCGAAATTTCATGTAGACATCAGTGGCCGCTTCCCCTTGCGTTGGAGGTAGAGTGCGCAAATTTTCATCAAGTTTAAAAACATATAAACTGAAACTCTTCTTTATAAATATAGATTACGATTTATTGTATTCGTAACAATATATGGATGATGGCATTTCACTATTTCTATATATTTTAGGGTTATCCTGAGTTAAAAAATACGTTTGCTTAAAATGTGCTGCATCTTTACACGTGTCTTAACAATACAATTTTTCAAAAATACTATTTGATAAACACGACACGTAAAAATTTACTTTGGTAAAAAAAAACTTGAATGTAAGAATAATACTCAAGTTAATTATTGAAAACTGAGAGCTGTCATTTTAATTTTTAGGGGTGTTGTTCATCTGTTTCATTCCCTCTTCTTCTTTTTTGCTTAATTCATTTATTTAATTTATTTAAAATCTTATTCGGTTTATTTCAGAAGAGCAGTATCAAGATTACGAAATATTTCCTCAAAGTGATTTATATCCCATTTTTTTTTCTGAAACGCTTTCAATATAAAATGGGTAAATTCCTAGTGTACGGTGCCCCGTTGTCGCCAAGTCCGAAAATTGGCGCCAAGGTAAAAATGACGGTTTTTTTGTCGCCAAATCAAAATGGTGGTTTGGTTTGGTTAATTAACGTCGCACTAGAGCCGCACAGTCGGCTATTGGCGACGGTTCGGGGCCTATCTCGAAGGAAAGACCCAAGAACGATGCCTCGTATTTTTGAACCATGGTCAGATGACGCAAATTTCCGGACATTGCGTTGGTCCGGGC
Source organism: Troglohyphantes excavatus (assembly GCA_963932185.1). NCBI lineage: Eukaryota > Metazoa > Arthropoda > Arachnida > Araneae > Linyphiidae > Troglohyphantes > Troglohyphantes excavatus. The sequence goes on along the minus strand of OZ010678.1, from coordinate 58,464,692 downwards.
ATTCGATCATGGTGCTTACAGGCGATCCTTCGGGCAGTTGTTTGGGGCATTTCGATGGCACTCTTAAGTGCACACGCGTTCCGCGCAGCTACGTGGGTAAAAAATTTAGGGTTGCCATAGAACATATTTTCGCACACGGCAAGTAGGGTTGCCAAAATATAAACTTTATCGCCCAATCATTTGTCGCCAAATCCCATTTGGCGAGGGCACCGGACACTAAGAATTAACCATAAAATGTATTTGAATATTTAAAAAAAATATTAGTAAAATGTCATATATGTGTTTCATTGTTTCGAAGTGATTCGGAAAATTGTGAGACCAAAACAAGATGGCAGAAGTTGAATGCAAGTACAATTATTTTGCATAGAAAAACTATGTCAGGAACGAAATTAATTAGGTAAATTATTTGATTTTAATAATACAATGACAGAATTGATGATGCAAAATTGATCATTTAAAAACGAAAATCAATTTTTAAATTTGTAGTTATGGCTCAATATTATGACTTACTAAATATTACTTATTAGAGTTTTAAAGATTTTATTTAATTACTAAACTGATTTATTTTTGGGTTCTAAAGATTGACATTTCTAAAAATAAAATTCGTTTAAGAATCAATCAATAATTAAGAATTAATCAAGAATCAATTATTAATGAATAAATTAATAAAAAATCAAGGATCAATCAATCAAACACCAATTAAGAGGATCAAATGGGAAAAAAATAGTTTTTATATCCTTTAAAATCCGTTAAGAATCAATTCAATATTCAATCAATCAATAATTAAGAATTAATAAAAAATCAATCCATAAATAATAAATCAATAAATAATAAATCAATAAATAATCAATAAATAAATAATCAATCAATCAAACACCAATTAAGATAATTATTACATGGTAAAAAAATATTTTTTAAATCCTTTAAAATAAGTTTAAGCAATCAATCATTCAATCAAAAAGCATTTAAGAAAATTATCAATTTGGAAAAAATAAAATCAGTTTTTAAATCGGCTAAGAATATTAAGTATCGGTGTAATCAAAATATTAAAAAAAATTATCAAATGCATAGTTTAATTTTATATCAGAATATTTCCTTGCTTGTGTATAGGTTCGGAAAAAGATTTTCTCTATTGTCTCCAAATTTTTTATTTAATTTAAAAAAAGATTATTCTGCTTGCATATTCAAATTTTAGGTGATAAACCCGAAAAATATCTTAATATTAAAATAGTTTTAATAACTAATTCCTTGTGGTACAGAAAATATAAAAGATAAAAAAAGAACTAAAAAACTTTCGTGCATTTATTTTCAGTTAAAAAAAACAATATAAATATTTAATCGTATCAATATAAAAATTAAGCAATTTACTTTTAAAAAACTGTTGAAACACTAAAAAAAAAGTTAAAGAGAAAATGTATCTAAAACTTATCGATCTATTTAATAATATTTTGTTTTTTTTTAATAAAAAAAACATCTGTTATAACATCAAACAATGCATTGTGTGAGTTGGATGTTGAATCAATAAGCACAATGGTATATTGTTTGCGAAACCAATACATTACTTACAGATGGGAACTGAAAGCTTCAGATCTGCCCTCGAGGCAAACTTTATTTTGTAAAGATTATTTGCATTATTTTTTCACTGCTTCGGATAAACAGATCGCAAGAACATCTTATAAGATACAAGACACGGAATAGAAAAAATATATATAATCTCAAAGGTATATTTACATATTTTTGTATTTGTGTTTTAGTTCAGCTGCAGTTTTGAAAAAGAGAACTCTTAGCACTCCAGTTTGATATTTGCATTCTTTACATGAAACAGTTACCTTCCGTTCCTGTTCATTTTAAAGATGTATTCTTTCACATTTATGTTGGATAATAATTTTTTTTTAAAAATATGCGTTGAATATTTATTTCAGTATACCAAACGTATATGGCGTGGGTTTTGTCAGAAATTTAATGAAACACGGGATTTGTGCGGAATTTCAACTTTAAGAAAGTTTTAGATCACTAACATGTTTGATGCTTCTACACGACAAGAATAATTTCGATTTAAGTTTGAGATAATAAATTTCAAAACACAAAAATGTGATAATTCAGTTTAAATAACAATCAGAAGGAAAAAAAGTAATACCCTTTGAACTTGACAGTAGCAGAACTAATTTTATTTACTCGAATATTTATTCTATCACAAACTAAAATTATAACAGTTGAATCTTACAACCAGTTTTACAAGGTTGGCCCCGCGCATGCGCACTCCAAACCGACACCTCCTTTGTTCTAATCCCTGCGCTACCAAGGGGTCTATCCGCTGCAGTACCCCTTCCTGCACCAACGAACTTATTTGGAATTTTACTCTAGGTTGCATCTCCGACCTGCTTTGGTTCTGTAGTACTCTTCTTGTGGATAGCTCGGAAAATTTGGGTTACTTAATGCACTGACTGGATTGGTTGGTGTCTTTGAACAGTCTGCTTGACTTTCTTTAAAAAAGTCCCGTCTTTAAAAAAAAAGGTTGGTTTCACCCTGTCGATGGATAACAGCAGCTCCTTGTCATTCTTTATAATCTTGAAAATTCTCATTTCTTTCCACCACTGGAAAAGGGCCGTCGTACAGGGGTCTCAAAGGTGTATTCACTGCATCGTATCTTAAGAAGACATGCGTGCATGTTGAAAGGTCTTGTGAAACAAAAACGTATGGTTTTGCATGACACTTGGTTGGTGCTGGTTAAACACTCTGCATTGTTTCTTTGAGAGTTTTTATAAACTCCGGGAAACATACGTCATCTTCCGTAGCTGATGACGAACTTGCCCTGAAGTCCAATGTTTTGTCCGTAAACTAACTCGTACGGGGTCGTTTTAATATCTTGACGAAACGTCGATCATAAGCCTAATAACACAGTGGGGAGGTTTTCAGTCCATCGTTGCGACAAGTAGGCCTTTAAAACCACCTGAGGGATACAAACATGGATATCCGTTCGAGTATCTCCAGTTTTTCCAATAGTACACATAATATAAAAGTTAATAAAAATATCTTTATTGAAATAATTTTCAAATTTAAAGCATTAAGAAGATTTTTAAAAACCTTCCGATATAATTTTTAAAAAAATGTAAAAAATGAATCTGTTTAAAATATTGATTAAACTCTCCGGTAGTGAAAACAAGGTAAATTCCTAGTGTACGGTGTCCCGTTGTCGCCAAGTCCAAAAATTGGCGCCAAAGCAAAAATGACGTTTTTTTTGTCGCCAAATCAAAATGGCGGTTTGGTTTGGTTAATTTAACGTCGCACTAGAGCTGCACAGTGGGCTATTGGCGACGGTTCGGGGCCTATCTCGAAGGAAAGACCCGGGAACAATGCCTCGTATTTTTGAACCATAGTCAGATGACACAAAATGGCGGACATTGCTTTGGTCCGGGCAGTCGATCATGGTGCTTACAGGCGATCCTTCGGGCAGTTGTTTGGGGCATTTCGATGACACTCTTAAGTGCATGGACGCTAATGTGCTTAACGCTAAACTAGATGCGCGCGCTCATCTAGTTTAGCGTTATCTAACTAGATGCATCTCGCATCATCAAGCGCAGCATGGCGCAGCTACGTGGGTAAAAAATTTAGGGTTGCCATAGAACATGATATTTTTGTACGCATCAAGACAACATATAAACTTTATCGCCCAATCATTTGTCGCCAAATCCCATTTGGCGAGGGCACCGGACAATAGGAATTAGCCGAAAACAAAATTTTGCTTATCCGTCAGATGATTACAGTTTAAATTTTATGTGCAAATTTTCAACTATATCATGAGCCTGAGGGCGATAAGCACTAGAATGAATTCTATTAACTTCCAACAGATTCATAAGTGATATAAAAAGTCCGGATTCGAACTGGGTTCCCTGGTCTGTTGTAATTACCCCAGGTACCTCAAAACAAACAATCCAAACTACATGTAATGTGGCCGCCACACTGTCGGCTCTGATATCACGCAATGGCTCAACCCCAACCCATCTAGAAAATCTATCAATCATGGTTAAACAATAAATGTAACCTTGAAAAGAGGACAGGGGTCCAATTAAATCCATATGTATGCGATAAAAACGGGATTTTTTTCAATAGCATATTAAGTATTAGAGTTTTGTATGCTAGCATATTTTTGGTCGCTGGCATGATACACAGGAATTAGCACAATTTTAACAATCTTTATTTATGAAAGGCCAAATAAACCAATCAATTTCAAGTTGCAATATCGTTTTTATTACGGGATGTGATAAAAAAATTTGCATATCGAAAATTCCCTAAAACCTGATAAGGAAGTTAACAGAGTTGTTTAACAGTTAAGTTCTGAAATAGCTACGTTGCCTCATGCAACTTTTTGTCAATTCCCGTCAGTACTCATTTTAAATAATAAACATAAATCCTACACCACCGTACACTGTAAAGGCCCACTTAGTCACACGACAAACAACAACACTCCACTCACCTTTTTTTATTGTCACCAAATCTGAGGATTCCTTCTAAGAAACTGTGTCCCCCGAATACGAACTCGCTTCACCGAATGCGAACTCGATTCCATGTTGTTTAATAACTTCCAGCTTGCTCGTCAATTCACTGTAGGGTTGCACATAACAGCAGCAAAGCTAATTTTATTCATTTCAATATTTATTTTATCACAAACTAAAATTATAACAGTTGAATCTCACAATCAGCTTAATAAAGTTTACAATAACTAACGACTTCGTCTCACTAACACACACTCAAGTAGGCGTATCTTCAACCAACTGCCTTGTACTCGTCGAAAGTCAACAGGCTGAAAATTAGCAAGGTGGGCCCCGCGCATGTGCACTCAACACCAACACTTCATCGGTTCTAATCCCCGCGCTGCCAAATTTAATAGGTGCCATTACGTTTTTTTTTTCATTGCATCAGGTAAACAGATCACAAAGAACACATGCTTTATATCATTTCTACAGAACAAATCCATTTTATGGCTCTGACGCGCGACAAATATTATTAAATCAGGTATCAAAAGACAAAAAAAAATCCCGAAAGCGACGAATCATATGTCTATCTTACAAATATCAACGATTTGTTTAAAAAAAAATATTTATTGAAGTTATACCTTTAAAAATTATTTTCAAAATCTAGGAGGCCTCCGTGGCCGAGTGGATTAAGGCGTCAGCTGGAAATCCAATGGGTCCCCGGTTCCAACCTTTGCTAGGACTAGAGTAAAGAATAGTAAAAAGTAGTGATATTGCGATCGGAGGGTTGCCAACTTCGCTACTAGAATGTCGTTCAGAACATCCACAAAAAATTAAGGGCGGGTATACGGGACTGGTTCACGATAAATCTGATCGGAGCCTAAAGTCCCGACGTCTATTGAAGGCGTTGGGTGTCAGTTCAGGTGTTTCCTCGTCATCTGACCATGATTAAAAAAAATACGAGGCATCGTTCCCGAGTCTTTCCTTCGAGATAGGTCCCGAACCGTCGCCAATAGCCCACTGTGAAGCTCTAGTGCGACGTTATTTAAACAAACCAAACCAAACCGTTTGATTAATTATATTTAAGTCGCACTATAGTTTCCCAGTGGGCTATGGGCGACGGTATATTCTGAAGGAAAGGACCGGAAACATTACCACGTAATTTTAAAACATGGTCAGATGAAGCTGAGAACACCTGAGCTACACCTGATGTAGGCGGCACTGAACTCTAACTGTAACTGCTGGAATGCTCAAACTGTTTCCTCTACGGGCGCGTTGAAACCAATTGAAAGCTGCCATACGGTGCCCCAACATTTTTTTAAAAATGATTTAGTGGTGTTTTTTATTATCAAAGCATTGTAGAAGTATTAAATATATTTAAATATTATATTTTCTTCTTATAGAATAAATTTTATATTGCCAAACAGATAGTTTTTGCTCTTGCTTTTTAACTCAACTTTGACTTGCAAATGACTTCCTATTTTAATAGCAGATTACATTTAAAATGGGTTTAAAAAGAAAATAAAAAAAACTTACCCTCAAATAATTTATGTCGGCGTATTTTAACATGAAAAATATACGAAATATTGCGGTATCAAGAAAAGTGTGTCCCATCATGGCGGCCTCCATATCGGCTTCAAGTCAACAAAATGTCTTGCCCTATCCAGAAGTTACAGTTAAAGATCAGTGGTAGGCGGTAGGGCATTTTGACTAATACAAATTTATTGTGTACTAGTCCCCAATACAGGGTATTTGACTTGGCAAATCTTCGTAAATTAGTAACGCTCATACTACGAGTCGTTGCACTCTCGAAGTCAAGTGTGGTTGGTTTGGTTAATTTACGTCGTACTAGAGCTGCACAGTGGACTATTGGCAACAGTTTGGGACCGATTTCGAAGGAAAGACCAGGGAACGATGCCTCGTATTTTTGGGCCATCGCGGATACAACACCTGAGCTGGCACCCGACGCAACCTCAATAGGCGTCAGGATTTTGAACCCCGATCAGATTTATCGTACACCACCTCACAGTCGAGATTCTTAATAAAATAGTACGGTTATCAGTCAAATTCTGTAATAGCTCGGCCACTCGCCGATATATGAAAAATAAGAAAATAAAATCGTGTAGGCACAATCTTCACTGTAACTTAAGGTTTTATTCGTGAATGCTTCTTCAGCCAAAACTCTACTCATACGATTCAAAGGTTAGAAGATGAAATGGATTAATTGTCAATCTAATCGATGCGGTCCAACTCCTCTACACGGTAATATGTCATTTATCTCCATTGATTGATTCCCATTGGAATAATTGAGCCGAAAGCGCTTACCCAGCCTAACACTCTCCCCTTGCGGGAATTGGATCAACAATCTGCCTGAGCACGACGTCTAACTTTCCTCTACACGACGGTAGGTCATTTATCCCCATAGGCTGATCCCTCCTGAGGTGTTAAATAAAATAGAAAGAAAATATTAAAAACATTTTTCTGTGACGTATCTATTATACAATTATTAGAAAATTATAATTTTTTTGTAAAAGGATGTTACCGATATTAAAGGTTATTATGAACAAATTTAAATTTACAATCGTAAATAAATACTAACATTTAAATATTTAATTTTAAATTAAATATTTATATTTCTTCATTATATTCTTTTGTTAATTGGATATATTATTCGTTACATTCTTTCGTTTATAAGGGGAGCTTTAAAATTTTCGTTTTTTCATGTTGCTCGCTGCGGTTATATACCCGTACCAATTTCAAAAAAATAGTTACCCCCCCCCCCCCCTCCGAAAAAAATAATAATAATTGCATAAATAAAAAAATAATTTTTGTTACATAATCTAAACATTCAGATGTCTTCCTTGTCTTTGCTGTGGTTTCCAAAAAGGATTTGCATGTTTTTGAAGTTACGTCAGCCACCACGTGACTAGAGTCGTCTTTCCCACAAGGGACACTCATCTTCAAAGGAAGTTGATTAAAAAAAATTAAAATCCCTTTGGTTATTTAGATTAATAAATGAGCATAACAGTTGAGTGCCATTTAATAAAAGGACTCAAATTGAATAGATTAAAGGAGGACAAAAAAACTTCAAACTGAGTTGCTTGAAGTGGTTGTGGAATTCCTTTGGGAAATTTTAAATGAATAAGTAAAACTGAACTACGTTCAAAGCCTGAACGTTTTTTGAGTACATAACATGGATTGTTAAGCTTTAAAAATTCAATTTATTAAGTGGTAGGGGTACGCAAGTTGAACAAAAATGCTATTTTCAATGATTGAGTTTTCCACTTCACATAGCATTAGAAGTTTTGTTCCGCTTGTAATAGTGGTTTTTAAATAGTTTATAATTAAAAAAAAAATTATTAACGTGAGTGATGTGAATATGAGTAGGTGAGCGCAAAAATGACCCAACCCACATTTTCTTTAAAAACTCATTTTATGATACTAAACTTTCTTACAGAATACGAATTTACTAAAGCAATATCGGTCTAACCCATTTTCCCGTAATTTCCGCTAGAAAGCGTTCATAGTTCGTTTTTGAGTTGAAGGCTATTCCAAATAAAAAAAAATCCAGAAATCCCACATTGCTGGCGGTTTTAACGGATAACAACAATAACGGATTACATATGTTCTCCACATAATAACTCTGTGCCACAATTATTTTAAGTAAAAATAAATAATCAAATTTTTCAAAATATTCAAGCTCCGTTTTCTTCGTAAAGTATATTTGGGGGTTGGGCCATTTTTGCGCTCACATACTCATATATGTTAGTCTAAGTTTTAATCTAAGATCTGCTAATCTAAGAGTTTCCCAAAAACTTTCCTTTCAAGTATCTTAACCGTTTCTTTAAATAAATTCAAGGTATAAAGATATATATAGAAGATTGACACATTTTAATTCATTGATTTTTGTGTAACTTATCGCAAAAGAAGACGTGTGTAAGAACCAGACAGCTCCAGGTTCCTTGTTCTGGAAGACGGAAAAACACTGTACGTGCCTTTTGTATAATGGAAAATTATTGTATAACACAATCCTTTTCCTTTATATATCTATAGTCATTTTTTAGAGTTGCCTGGTTCATGCATCAATTGATTTGGGATTTTTTTTTCTTTATATGTTAAGTAAAAAAATGTCATTCAGATAAAAGTGTAGCTGTCTGATATTTGCATCCACGTCTTTATTTTTGAAACGTAAAAAAAATAAGTTAGTTTAATTATTTTTTTTAAATTAAATTTTGCATGCACATTATTTTTTACATTTTAAAATAATCAAATTTCAATACTTTTGAAACATGTTTAATTTATAGAGGCTTAAGGTAAGTACTTAAAGTAGACCCGAGCTCCAAATCCTAATTTGTTTATTGAAAGAAATTGAAAAATACCATTTTTTAAAATTTTATTATAACATATTTTTCTGAAAAATAATCAAATACAAAAACATATTTTTAAAATTAATTTTTGTTACTATTTGCGTTTTTTAAAGCTTAATTAGACTTTTTTAAAAAACACTACTCCTCCTTCAATTTGTATTGTTTTTAAAAAAAATTCAATTGATTAAATAACGTCAAAATACAGACGTATGAATAGACTTTTGCAGATGTGTGTTTTAATAATTTTCAAAAACTTATTTTAAATTCAAAACCTAAAAAAATATTCAAATTTTTATGTTTAATAATTCTTAAAAAATAATTTATAACTTCATTTTTAAAAAAAACTATTCATACGTTTATAAAACAAATATGAGAGCTTCAAAAACTATTAACAGTTTAGTTTTAAGTTAATTAGCTACCAAGTCTTAGCATTTTAAACGTGACCAAAATGTAAAAAAAAATATTTTGAGTCAATGACGATTGTTGCAGACGAAAAGTATGTAGAAAGATGATAAATGGTATATAAACATCTAAAAAACATATGTTCTGTTTCTTTTATTGTTTTGCAATTTTGTACACACCTTCTTAAGTATGTATAGCATCGTTTTATGAAGAAACAAAATTAAAAAAATTTCGGAATTGGGGGCTTGGGTCTCCTTTAAGTTAATTAAATAACACTACACGAGAAAAATTATAGGACCAAAATGATTCGTTTATGTTTAAGGACAGCGTGTGTATTCTAATAAAAAAAATTGTGTATATAATAATTTTGATTTTTTGCTCGCCGTAAAATATATAATGTCCTTAGTTTATTACATAAATCGTAATTTTCAAATATTCGAGTGTATATAAATGGAATCAACAAATCTGTTTTTCAAAAGAAATTTTGTTTTGCTTTGACTGTTAACATATTTCCATATGAACATTTTAAGACAAAAGTTTTACAACATTACATTTTTAAAAAACTTTAAAAAATAGAATATAATTTTATCAAATGAGAATTACATGGACTTTCATCAATACTATTAAATGGATTTCAAAGTATTATTTTGTAATCGTATAATAAATGAATAAAAATCATGCACCATTTCCAAAACAAAATTTTCAATATATCGGAAATTCCAATTAGGAATTCCGATTGTTGTGAATGCAGCCAATAATAAATTACTTCGATACCACATAACATTTATGGGACACTTAAATCAAAGGAAAGCACAAAATAAACAATTTGTTTATGTATTCACAATACACATTTGCAAAGTATTTTAACGTCCCAAATCTTAATGGCTTTTCATAGGCTATAAAACTGTTTTATTGAGCATAGAAAATTTATTTTATCGACTTTTATTCATTCTACCCTGTTAATGTGCATTCCAAAATACTAAATCCGACAAAATTCATTGAATGCATTACGTTGAAAATATTATAGAGTCAAAAGTTAAATACAGGCATATATTATAGTAATAGTGTTATGTAGATTTAAAACCTTCTGCGTTGCAAACGACGTAAATTTATATCTCTGGTTTTTCAAGCAATACACGCCATTTTTAAATTCATAAAAATACTTTATTTTCCAATATTTGCCATTTTTTTGTTATTGGGGTATAAATTCAAAGTCATCTCTTTAATAATATACAAGTTTTTTCTTAAACATTTTGATATAAATTTATTAAAATAGCATTTAAACTCTCTAAAAAGGAATATATAAAATTCGAATTAAGAAAATTAGTAGATTAGCCGCGCGTTGCTAAGGAACCCGTACCTTATATCCATGAATATTTTTCTTTAGCGAAGAATAGCTATACATTTGAAAATGAATTTCGAAATTTAACTTATTTTAAATGAATTTCAACTTAGAAAATGACGTTTTATCACTACTGCTTGCAATCATCATTGACACATATATTCGAAGACGAAAGAAAACTTCCACAATATCTTTGGTTTGGTTAAAAAACTTCGCACTGGAGCTGCACAGTGGGATATTGGCGACTGTTCGGGGTCTATCTCGAAGGAAAGACCCGTGAACACATACACATTCATACATACACCTTGTTATTTTAGAACCATGGTCTGATGACGAGGAAACACATGAACTGGCACCCAACGCCTTCAATAGACGTCGGGACTTTGGACTCCGATCAGATGTATCGTGCACCGGTCCCGTATACACGCCGTTAATTTTTGCGGATGTTCTGGACGACATTTCTAGTATTTTGTAGCGAAGCTGGAAATATTCCGATCCCAAGATCACTACTTTTTTTACTTTTCTTTATCAAGACCATCGCCTAGGATCGAACCATGAATCCTCGGGTTCCCAGCTGACGCCTTTAACCGCTCGGCTATACGGAAGCCTTCTTCCACGATATGAAAACAGTTCTTGACGTTTTTTCTTAGAAATAGTTTGTTTATCCACCCTCATGATTGTTGAGAATTTTCTCTCTTTCAATAAAGTAATTGCAATAAAGTATTTGAAAAAAAAAAAAAAAAAAAAAACCTTGAACTGAAATAGTTAGTTTCTCAGGTTATTGTATAAACCATTTTCATATGCTTCTATTACATTTTGAGCTTCTTTCATGATAACATCATTGTTAGTAATGCTTTATAATTCAATTCATACTATAAAATTTTGTTCTAAGTTCTAACATAAAATAACTTCTACTGTGTTTTCTGATACATAAACCAAATACTTTTAAAGCAAATATTTTTTTCTTCTTTTGGCATATGGTATGAGTTCCTTTGTGGTGCAAGCCCCTAGCCTGCATCTTATGACTCCGGCCTTGATTCAACCACTAGCCACGTGATAACACTTCATGGGCATCTCAAACATTTGTTCCTTCCATCCGACTCACTGAAATAGAGGTACTGTGGGGGTCCACTTGGATTAATCAACGGAGTAAAGAAAAAGGTGGATATAATTTGGCGAGATTTTATGAGACGTAAATTAGCAACCCCAAAGTAGGAACAAACAAACCTAGTTTGCAGTGATTTGTCTATGAGGGATGCATTATTTTCAAATTAAGAAAACGCATGCAAAAACTTAAAAAATGACTATTTTTGCAATTGTGGGATGCAGTACAAGTTCCAAATCGATAAAGGATGCTGTTATTTCCACATCACAGGTAAATTAAATTATAAAATAAATTATCGCCAAGTACTGGTATAAAGTAGTGCTTTGGAATATCGCCAAATACTTCGCCAGTGCCTACTTTTTAAGCGATTGCTTACTTCGCATTGCAAACCGGTTTTCAGACTTGATCGCACCTCCACCTTCTTCTTTACTCCGTGGGTTAATCACTTAGGCTTGAGTGATCACTTTCGCCTGACAGGTAGAGTATCAGCGCATCTTGCAAACGGTTCTCGGTTCGATTCCGAGAGACAGTGCATAATGCTACAATAGTATTTTTCATAAATTTAAAAATTGAATACATTTCAAGAAAACCGCGATCCCCAACCATAATAATTCAACCACGACCTTCAGTGGGTTAAACTCAGAGAGTTGTAATATTAAATAGAGAGCGCCTTTAATACCAGACTCTCGTAAGGCCGCGGTGTCAACATTGAAAAGAAAAACCAACATCACGTGGTTATAGCGCTGCCACATTTGGCGTTCAGACATCTGCAGGAGTTCAAAATTTGGCGCACTTTCTTCTCTTTTGGTGATAAGGAGTTCTGTCCGTATTCAACTTCTTAATATATATGTACGTATTTACTTATTTTCAAAAAATATGCGCTAAATATTTCCTCTTCATTAACGAAACGAAAATATTTTATTTGTGTTCAATACTCGAAGAAGCGAAACTCTTTATATTTCTCAGGTTTCATTGTTTATATTTTCTTATTGAAGTATACAAAATAACAATTGAAAGAACTTCGCGTATGGTAAATGTTTTACATAAAAACGTCATGCAATTATTTCAAAACTACAAAGTCAAAAAAATCTCCTTAATATATCTGTTAAACTCCCTTAAATTGTGCCACTCGTTCAGAAAAAAACTATATTTAAATACAAAATTAAACACAAAACCATATTACAATACTTCGATCTCGTTTAGTTCTGAAAGTCGCCAAGGCCTGCCAAGTAATATTGGCGCATGTATGAATTGGCATTTCCACATATCACGTGGTTTCAATGATGGACACACGGAAATCAGCATTTTTATTCCTCTACTTGTATCATTACTCTATGGTTAAACTTCCCAAATACAATTCAAAAACCTCAAATAAGCTGTTTATACGAGATAACATGAATCCACCATTGCTTTACAAAACATTTACCAACACGTTTGTAACACCGATACCATAAATTCCCCACAACTGAATGCATCCCTCAAACTTCACATTTCTAAAAATCCCCATCTCCCCCTTCATTTCTATTCAGGTCAGACGACATGTATATTCCTTCCGAGCCCACTCACCCCAAAATTCGATTTTCCCTTGTTGAGGGGGTGGAATATATTTTGAATGGGGAAAACGTAGGGGGGAGGCGTCTGTGCTCTTAAGGCTCGCATGAAAAGACGCTTGGGTGTAAGGGAGATAGCGAACAAAGGGATTTTTATGGATTCGTCGATTTTTTTGGGGCGTGGTGGGATAATTTTATTGTGTGTAGAATGCAAGAGGACGCGCAGAATGGAGTTTGGTTTTTGATATGTATGTATTTTATTGGAATTCGATATTTATGAAGATACAATACGTTGACCATTGAAAGGTTTTTATTGCATATTCAACGTAGTTTTTTTTGTTTTTTTTGTTTTTGGTTAATTAACGTCGCACTAGAGCTGCACAGTGGGCTATTGGCGACGGTTCGGGGCCTATCTCAAAGGAAAGTCCAGGGAACGATGCCTCGTATTTTTGAACCATGGTCAGATGACGAGGACAACACCTGAGCGGGCACCCAACGCAACCTCAATAGGCATCAGGACATTGGACCCCGATCAGATGTAGTGTGTACCAGTCCATTCTAGTATTTTAGTAGCAATATTGGCAACCCTCCGATCGCAATATCCCTACTTTTTACTATTCTTTAGTCTAGTCCGCGTAAAGGTTCGAACCGGGGACTTTTTGGATTCCCAGCTGACGCCTCAATCCACTCGGCCACGGAGGCCCACTAAATATGGTGTCTCACTAGTTGGAACAGCAAAAGTTACTTGATCGCCATTCTAGTACACTAATACGTGCTCTGATTGATAGTCAAAGTGATGTAAAGTTTTCTTAAACCTTTACTGATATATAAACAAATATATAAACTTTAAAACACATAAAGATCTAAACTTTTTTTTGCTGATGAAAATACGTCCCCGTATTCATTACTGCTATTGCATTATATAAAAATTAATGTAAAAATATAATTTATATAAAATTAAAAAGTATTGTGTTTAGTAATTTTCCAATATTTATTTCTAAGTTGTTAACTATAAATAATAATTTATACTATTAAAAAAATTCATATTCACTGAAATTGGTACTTTTAAATTCATAAGAAAAATTGCATGTTGAAAATTCTTCTTAACAGTCGAAAATATTTCCGAAATAAAGTTTTATACTTACTGATGTCCATTTACTGATCCAATAATAGTTTTTATTTATAAAAGAAATAAGAAAAATGTAGAGCATATCAAATTGTGGCTATTTAGATATTTGCGCGCATATTGATTTCATTTTTAAGCAAAAGAAAAAACAAAATGAGCCATTGCAAAATAACTTCAAATAAAAATATGAAAAAACTGTCTGATATAATTTGTATAAAAATTGTATCAAGTGTGTAAAAGTTTTTAAATCACCGGCAACATACTTGTTGCTTCTAGGCCACGAACATAATTTCTATTAATATTTGCGAGATAATAACTTTTTAACCGACTGTCCAGCATACCCACCAAAACTCCAAAATTAAACCGCCAGAAACTTTAAATTAAAACCGCCAACGCGCGCCAAGTCGAGAGGTTATCAATTCGTCTTATGTATTTTTTTTTAACTCCGCACTTCACTACAAACTCAAGAATTCCTTTTGGTAACTTAAAGATAATACTCGAGTGCGAAGTGATAGTATACATTTAAATGGAGATATGTAAGCAATAAGTTAACAAAAGAAAGGCGTTTATTTTATATTCTATTATATGCAATTCTTGTTCAGCATGAAGAACACGGAACAAACGAAGAGATAGTGTATTGGGTGTATTGGTGTGAAAGTCCCCTCTCGAGTTCAAAGGGTTTATAGACATCTCGAGGTAAAATTGAATTTTAAATGACAAATTGGTATTTTTCTGAACACTTTCAAGCCGAATACTCTCGCAAATGCCTCACGTGCTTCCGTGGCCGAGTGGATAAAGGCGTCAGCTGAGAATCAAAGGGTTCCTGGTTCGATCCTGTGCGGTTTTGTTTTGTTTTGTTAATTAACGTCGCACTAGAGCTGCACAGTGGGCTATTGGCGACGGTTCGGGGTAAATCTCGAAGGAAAGACCCGGGAACACATACACATTCACACACTCATTCATACATACAACTCGTTATTTTAGAACCATGGTCAGATGACGAGGAAACACCTGAACTGGCACCCAACGCCTTCCATAGACGTCGGGACTTTGGACCCCGATCAGATGTATCGTGTACCAGTCCCGT
This sequence comes from Troglohyphantes excavatus, assembly GCA_963932185.1. Classification (NCBI taxonomy): domain Eukaryota; kingdom Metazoa; phylum Arthropoda; class Arachnida; order Araneae; family Linyphiidae; genus Troglohyphantes; species Troglohyphantes excavatus. Next base: position 58,449,241 of record OZ010678.1, on the reverse strand, counting down.
ATACACGCCAGTATAATTTGTTGGATATTCTGGACGACTTTCTAGTATTTTTGTAGCTCGATCGTGTGCGACGGACTTGACTAAGAAAAGTAAAAAAAATAGTGATCTTGTGATCGGAAGGTTGCTAGCTTTACTACAAAATGTCAGGAATGTCGTCCAGAACATCCATAAAAAATTATCGGCGTATTTACGGGACTGTTGCACGGTAAATCTGATCGGGGTCCAAAGTCCCGACGTCTATTGAAGGCGTTGGGTGCCAGTTCAGGTGTTTCCTCGTCATCTGACCATGATTCTAAAAAAACGAGGTGCATGTATGAATGTGTGTGTTAATGTGTTCTCGTATCTCGTATCTTTCCTTTTCGAGATAGACCCCGAACAGTCGCCAATAGCCCACTGTGCAGCTCTAGGGCGACGTTAATTAACCTAACCAAACCAAAGCAATTCTCGTTAAATATGTTAACCATGGAACAAACGAAGAGATCGTATAGTGGTGACTGAAAGTCCTTTCTCGAGTTTAAAGGGTTTATAAACATCTCGAGATAAAATTGAATTTTTAAATAACAAATTTGTAATTTTCTAAACACTTTCAAGCCGAATACTCTTGTAAATGACTCACGTTCTCCATTAGCTACTCGAAACTGGCAACACATTATTCGACCAATGAAATGCGACACCGATTGCCATTTAATATTTCAAAACAACTCTTGTCCGGAAATTCCCGAATAATAGGCTCCACTCGAGAATAAAGTTAATTCGAAGTTTTAACCGATAAACACGTTTATTTTGCCATCGATAAATCGTTAGCAAACTGCGAAGGTTGTATTTTACGTATTGGAAACGCGAGTTTAGGGAGCGTTTACATATTACGCCACGATATTTGTCGCCCTTTTATATATTCAGTATGCCTCGAAAAGTTTACCTTGCCCTCCCCAAAATGAACCGTGACATAAACGTGAGCCACGAAATAGCTTTAGCTCGGTCACTCTCGCCTATCGCTCTCAAAATGCATTCTAGTAACGAGAAACAACGTTGAAAGCGTGATGTGCTTTGTGGGGAATCCAAAAAGGGGCATCTTATTTAAGTTTAATATTATGTTGTTTAAGCCATCTGGTCGTCTCAATAGACACAGCCGAAGTTATGTATGTTTATGATTTCAATTTCTTTATGGTTATCAAATTGAACTTTTATAGAAATTGAGAGTGTATATAGATTTAGAAAATTTCGTTTAGCAAAAAATGATTTTATTTAAAATTTTACAAGCATTGTCTATTATAAAAAATAATTTCATCATAAAATTGATTTTTTTTTTCATTTTTCATTTCGTGCGTAATTTTGAACCATGGCCAGATGACGAGTACAATACTTGAACTGACATCTCACGCATCTTGATGCTGGGGTGAGGACGTTTGGACCACGACAGATTTAACGTGCTTCAGTTCTTACTATACGGCGAATGTAATTGTCTTTTATTGAACGTCGTACATTCCGATCACGAGTTGACTCAATTTGTGTTTAGAACTTCAACCCTTTGTGTTTGAATCATGTACTGTACCAACCTTCGAGCATGAATGGCCAGTAGTAGAGAGAATATGACGTCATAATCGTGAGGTAAACATCTCAGACCAAATCGCTAAAAAAACAGGTGACTTCTTTTCAAAATTATGAATTAAAAAGTACTCGCGATTGGCTGATGATTTGGGAAATGTGTAACAGTGAAATTTTATGAATGGAATGATGTCATTAGTCACGTGTTTGTAGCGATACATGTTGACCTCATTTTCATGTCAGCGAGATGATATCCCGATGTTTGCTCTATTATGAGGGATCCATGCTCGAAGGTACCGACTGCCTCAGCTATACCCAGTACTGTGTTTGATAATGGGAATATACAAAATCACAAACGTATTAGAAAGATAATTAGGTATATGTCCATTTTCTAAATACAAAGAAGGCACTAAAATGATCATGAACTTTATTTTTGTTGGAATATAATCAGTCTATGTGGTTAAATGACCTGTCACAGTGCAGAGAAAAGAAAATTGTTTAAATAAGCCCCCCCCCCTCTCTCTTCTGAATTTTGCACAGCGTGAAGAGTGGCGGGGGTGGGGGTGAGGGGGAAAAGGCTGTCAATCGTGGCTGGAGTATACGATTCCGCCTCATGACTCCTCGGGGAATCAGTCTAAAGGTAAATAAACGGCTTGCCACCTTGTAGAAAAAAGTATTCCGCGCCGACCAGGTTGGAAGTTAGTCCATTATTCCTTCTACCCTATGCACCGCGGCAGGGGGAATGAGTAAAACTTTGAAATAAGGAGCATCAGGCAGAGCTAGTGCGCGCGCAAAGTGTTATGTATTAAATCCCACAATACAATGGGGAATGTGCCTGGCCCGATTTGGTTACCCATTTTTGTTACGTCACGCAATTACTGAGTGAACCCTCCCCCATATCCCGTTTCAGTCACAAAAATATACTTTCCCCATCGATGCGTGGCGTTTTTAAATAAACGTCCCCCTCATACTCGAAGAAAAGTTCGAAACCGTTTCAAAAGACAAACTATCCTTTTCCGATTTGAAAGAGGGTGAATGCTTAATTATGTCGCTATTGATGCTAAGCATCGGTAAAAGAGAACTTGAAGGAGGAAATGGATGTTATTATTTTATTGTGTAATGGAGTTTCATTGTTTGGTAACTTTTGTGCCAGTTCTTCAGATATAATCGATATATCTGATAAGTATTGAGGTAATGTAATGAATAAGTATCGGATTTTCTTCACTGGAGTTAGGAAGTGAATATTATTTGATGTAGGGTTTTATTGTTATTTAGTAGGCTTGGCCGCCAAGTAAAATACGGAATAGCTTAGTTGCTCCCTAAGAATAAATTACGTTCCTTTGCAACTTGGTTGCTAGGTGAGTTGCGCCACTTAGCACCTTCGTTGCTAGGTGTATTGGACCTCGCGTCCTGATTGGCATCCATCTTTATCTATTACCTTTCATATCGTGTCATACATTTTTTTTCACCTATTAGCGCTACCCACGGAGAGGTTGGCTTATATCTGATAGGAGATTACTGATTACATTTCAATTTAGGTTGAATTCCAGAAAATAATTCAATGTTGAATTTGGGTTAATATCGTTTAACAATTGAACTATATATTTGATCAGGATATTAGACAATTTAAAATACATATTACTAATTATAAATGAAACTGATTGTAAATAGAATTTAATTAAAGACTACTCGAAGGATTAATGCACTAGACCAGGGGTCGGCAACCTATTGAAACGATAGAGCCAAAAGTTACAATTTACAAAATTTCCCAATTTTTAAAGAGCCACTAAAAATTTTCGTTTTAATATTATAGTATTTGCTTATATATATTTGATTTTTGATTTAAAATAAAAGGCTTTAAATACGGAAATTTTTTTATTCATATAAAAACACAAATATAGATAGTTACATCAATGGGAGCATTGGCTTTGCATGCCTTTTGAAAGTTCGATTAAATCTGATTTATAAGTTGTTGTTTTAAGTTTCAAGCACGATTCTAGGTTTTTATGTGTTAGTTGACTTCTAACTTTACTTTTTATTATATTCATGAAAGAGAACGCTTGCTCGCACAAATATGTGGACCTGAAGATCGTCATCATTACATATGCCAACTTCTTTACCTCACTGTAGCATTCTGGAAGACTATTCCATGCTCCGAATATGAGGGACTCAACTCGCAGAATTTCTTTTAGAGCTGTCCACTTGTGCTGCGCGATGTTCAGGCATTTCTGTACCTCCAACTCTTAAAACTTGCTCTTGAGTTCTGTGAACCTGACACTCCACAAGTCTTTGGTTTTCAAATCTAGCAATTGCATTTGAAGGGATCCAGCATCAATTCCAAATGGCTCAATGTTGATCTCATTTGTATTTGTGTTGAGAGGATTTACTATGAATGCGAGAGTACTTTTGTTTGTTTTGAATTGCTGGAATCTCTCAGCGAATCCATCCTTCACATTTTTTAAAGCTATGCTGAAGTAATTCGATTCAATAGTTGCATTGGTCTCATATGGCTTCAGATTTTTAAAATGAAGTAATTTACCGCTCTCCATGTCTTCAACAAAAATAAGTAATTTTTTTTCTCGAAACAAACTACTTCTTCAAGCAAGGCATAGGCTAGGTTGCCCTTTCCTTGCAGTTTTAGATTTAGTTCATTTAGTTTCATTGTGGTATCTACCGATACCACAATGAAACTAATTGTGGCGATTTGTAATTAACGAGTATGAAAATAAAAGCTATTGAGAAATTAGGTACTTAAAAATATATTTTCTTATTTTTTAAGGGTTTTGACAATAAATTATTAATTTTTTCGCGAGCCGCAGGTTGCCGACCCCTGCACTAGACCATCGATGTATTCTTATGTTAAATGTTACAAAAAACCATTTGTCTCAACTTAACCAAAATTGGCAATGCGCGATTTTCACACTAACCTTTTCAATTGAAAAGGCTAGTTTTAAAACAAACCAGATATATCCACATTTTTTGAAAAATCTTTTTTTTACATATATTTTTCACAAGTTCTTAATACACTACAATACAATACACTGACCAAAAGTGCCCGACTCGAGTCTAAAAAAACTAGATTATTGCGCATAAGTTTTTGCTCATTCATTTGACGTCATTTTCTCAGATGACGGGTTCAAATTTTGCCTTGGCCAGATTCTTCGATTATTAAGAAATTCCTTATTAATTATAATTAATTAGTAATTAACAATTTTATGACTAATTATTGTATTGTCACCAGGATTACGTATGTATACCAAGTTTCAAGTCGATATTACAATTGGAAGTGGGTTTAAATTGAGTAAAAAAATTTGAGGACACATCACACCTACTGAACTCTAACTGTAACTGCTGGAAGGCTCAAAACTTGCTTCCTCTATGGGCGCGTTGAATCCAATTGAAAGCAACCATGCTGTGCCCCAACATATTTTTAAAAGTGATTTAGTGGTGTTTTTAATACCACAGCATTGTAGAAATATTAAATGTATATAAATATTATATTTTCTTCTTATAGAATTAATTATTATATTCCCAAACACATAGTTTTTGCTCTTGCTTTTTATCTACTACGACTTTGACTTGCAAATGACTTCCTATTTTAATAGCAGATTGCATTTAAAATGGGTTTAAAAATAAAATAAAAGAAACTTTGCCGAAAACAATAAAAGTCGGTTTATTATAGCATGAAAAATATACGAAATATTGCGGTATACATGTGGGACACATCATGGCGGCTTCCACATCAAAAGTCAACAAAATCTCTTGCCCTATCCAGAAGTTACAGTTAGAGATCAGTGATCAAAACCAGACAGTGTGAGTTAAATAAAAGCATGTAGGCACGGATTTAGATCCCAAAATACGTGAATGTAAATAGTTTTCGACGTCTCTTTTAATATTTATAAAAATGGTTCTATCTGGTTTGGAAACTACACGGCTCAATTATAAGCACCCGCCATAAAAATATAGTTGAACTATCAATCCCCTACGCTGACTGAATGTTCGGTAGATTACGATATGACATCAATCTAACGTTCCGTAGTAATTACCATTTAAAATTCAAAATTACACTTCCATTTACATTTTCTGCTCGTTCCAAAGCGTTTATCTTTCATTAGGGAATTCCGGGAGTAGTTAGGATGTCCCCGTTTCGCCGTCATTTTGACGTTAGAGCGACGAGACGTTTTCTGCTAGTGACGTAGTTAAATTGACTAATATTCGCTGGGTAGAATATCCATCATGTGACGTCATATCAAAAACCAGTTAGTGTGAACATTTTGTGGTTGGTTGAGTTAGGCTAACCCACTGAACTCTAACTGTAACTGCTGGAAGGCTCAAACCTTGTTTCCTCTATGGGCTCGTTGAAGCCAATTGAAAGTAGTCATGTTGTGTCCCAATATTTTTTTTAAGTGATTTAGTAGTATTTTTTATTACCATAGCATTGTAGAAATATTAAATGTATATAAATATTATATATTCTTCTTATAGAATCAATTTTTATATTGCCAAACAAATAGTTTTTGATCTTGCTTTTTATCTACTTCGACTTTGATTTGCAAATGACTTTCCATAAAAATTTCCATTTGCAGATTGCATTTAAAATGGGTTTAAAAAGAAAAGAGAAAAAAACCTCAGCCAAAAGCAATACACGTCGGCTTATTTTAACATGAAAAATAGACGTAACATGGCGGTAGCAAAGAAAGTGGGGCATATCATGGATGCCTCTACATCGGCTTCAAGTCAACAAAATGTCTTGCCTTATCCAGAAGTTACAGTTGGAGATCAGTGGGCTAACCGCGCAGTAGCAATTCTTGATATGCAAATGAACTATTTAGTCTATGCAATTGTAAAACTCAAATTGTATCCGATCACTGGTCAACTTTTAATTGCATAACATATCGTTTCGCGCGCTACCAGTCTATAAGTGTTGGCAAATAAATGACAATTTGATGATACTATATGAATTGTGGCAGTATGTAGTTCATGTTTTTTTAACCAACATTTTGATGATTGCTGACATCCCTGAGTTGATTGCAATTAAATAGTTGCATGACATTTTAGTTTCTTTATTTGTTAGAAGTTGAAGTACAATAGACTAGTTTTACCAGCGCACTAGAAGCGTCGAAATAAATAGTCGGGAACATTGTTTTATAGTTTTTTTAATATGGTCAAATAACGAGGGTAACTCCTGAGCAGGCACCCCGCCCTCGAAACTTCCACACCACTCTACCAACTTGATGACATTCGGGCAATGCCAAACTTAACGTGCCTCCAACTCACGTATAATGCGAATAATTGATAGGAAACAGGAACCAAGCTCACAAACATTGTGAATTAAACAATTTTCTTCTTTGAGATATAGATACATAAAATAAATAAATATAAAAGTTTTAAACGTTATTGTGTATGTGTGTATGTCAAATTATTTTAATATTCAGATTCGCGCATAACATTTCATTTTTATAACTATAACCCCCTAAACGTAAAAAGAACCCGCTAAAGAATAAATCTTTAAAAAAAACAGGAACGGAATATAAATCTTTCCTAAACAGAACGAAATATCAATATCAAGCGTTCCCTGTGTGCAAAGTATCAACCCTTTGCACTTCGCTGTCGCCTTTCAGGCGCCAACAGAACGACCCGTTTTTTGGTTCCCTGTTCTTTAAAATAAACGAGAACAACATGATCTTTCGTTTAAAAAAAACATGATATTTTTTCAACTTGTTGTCCTGCAGATCTAAAATAGATTATGATTTTGTTTTCCTCTATGAGCAAAAAAAATATATGGGGAAAAGAACATAAAGAGGAATAATTGTTCCGTAAAAAGAACGCAAAACGCAAAGTGCTCTTGCAGTGCAAAGGGTTAAAAATGTATATAGCTGGTTTTGCATCTGAGCTACCAAAAGAAATACATCCCCTAATCACCATTTCGATACGCCCGGTTGTACATATCCCTATCAAGCAATTCCGATCTTCCAATTCCAGCAACCAAATACCAAAACAGCTCTTTCTATTACCCCAGAGGAATAGCCGAGGAAACGGAGAGTAAACAGAAAACGAGAGTCATTCCTACGGAGAAGAAGAGTTTTGCTGTTTCCGGCTGCTGCTCCGGATCGCCTCGGTTTATCTCCGAATGACCGCGAAGGGCTATTTTGGTCCCTTCTCGACGACTGTATTAAATAGAAATATGTAAGATGATTCTAGGATCCCGGTGTGACAAACCGGGAAGCTAGGAATATATCTAGGATCCTGGTAAGATATTCCAGAATAGAATATCATGAAAAGTTTTTTTTTTTATTATTTCAAAAATAGTTACTTGTCTCTTGTATTACTCTCTCACTTAGCAATACTTAAAAAAGAAGTACTAGCAAGACCATGCTATAATTATCGTACGAACAACCCCCACCTCCCCGCCCTATTCACGCCCATTCGAGTGAACGATAGTAACGAATCATATATGACGAAAAAATACAAAAAGTTTAACTTTATGTTCATAGATGGCACCATTATCGACGGCTTGTTTAAAAAAAAAAACGTTAAAATGAATCATTTAAAAAAAAACAATGATATTTACGAGATGAAAGTACGATTTGTCACTGGTCCGTGAAATTATCTTTCTTTTGATACCCCATACGTTAAGATCCGTTGCGTCTAAGGAACGTAAAAAGTAATTTTAACTACATAATTAATATACATGCTCTGTTAAAAATAGGTATTCAAAAATAAGTAAAATATACCCATTTTTGGTTACATTCGATGCTTATCATGGCTAAATTTGCATTATTTTCATTATTAAAAAAGATATGTACTCAAAAATCATTCATCACTTTCAATTCAGATTTTCACTCCACTATCCAACAAAAATTTTGCTTTCCAAATTTCTAAATTAGAAAAGAAATCATGCATATAAAAAAGACATAACAGTCAAATTGATAACCTCTCTCTTCTTGGCGCGGTTTGGCGATTTTATTTAAAGCATTTGGCGGATATAATTAAAAATGTTTGGCTGTTTTATTTTAAATAATTAGTTGATGCGCTTATCAGTCGGTTAAAAAATACATAAAATATAAATTAATCGACAAACTAAAAAAACATATTTAAAAAAATAATAATCACATTTTAATGCAAATTATTCTCTTACCGCAAAACATGGCCCAACACATCGACTATTTAATAAAGGCCGATAACTCAAATTTATTTGAACAAAGGTTTCTACTAAGGATTACTTTACATAACTCCCGTTGGCTGTATACGAAACTACAAGCTCCTCTTACGGACCACTTGATAAACATACATAACATATATTTCATCACTTACACAGTGTGATTTCCTGCCAAACATTCGCAATATCCCTATACACATTCCAACTACATTGCCCTCACCATACCGTGTATATCGTGGAACAATGCGTCCTCACCGTGAGGACGTGTTCCTGGCGTTCAATTAGACCAGGACGCTCTAGAGCGGACGGACGGAACGCTCGAGGCGAGCGTCGCACTCAGCGTCTAACGCGTTATATTGGATGCGATAGATTCTACGGCGGAATCTCTGTATTGTGGATTTAGAAAGCTGGTGGTTTCATAGAGTTTAATAAGCGTGTCAATAACGCATTATGTCTCGTTGTATAAACGTGTTGTAATCGAACAGTAGTATGAAATGTTGAGGAGAAATTTGAGGTAAAATTTTAACTAATCAAACAAAATATCTATACTAATAATAATAGAAGTGTAGACAATATGTATGTGGCAAGAAAAATACTATATTTCATGTTCGGACATGTCTGAAAATTTATACATAGATATTATTTAACCTCTAATTATGCATATGAGGCTTATAATTTAAAAAATTCGTTTAATTTTACATTTATAACGGTTTTAGAATTTATTTTTTTTAATCGCCAATTTAAAAAAAAGGTAGTAACTACATTGTCATAAAATTGTAGGATTTTGGCAACAATGAAATACATTATAATACGTTTATGAAGTTTATACGTTTTTAAGTTTATGACGGTTTTAGAATCTATTTTTCTAACGCCAATTTTTAAAAAAAGGTATTATCTACATTGTTATAAAATTATATAGTTATAAAATTGTAGGATTTTGGCAACAATGAAATACTTTATAATACGTTTATGGCGTTTATACGTTTTAACGTTTATGACGGTTTTAGAATATATTTTTTATTCGGCAATTTTAAAAAAAGGTAGTATTTACATTGTTATAAAATTATATCGTTATACAATCGTAGGATTTTGGCAACAATGAAATACTTTATAATAAATTAATATAATTAATATAAATATTAATTAATTGTTTTACATCATTGAAAGTTGGCGATAAAAAATAGCTTTGGCGAAATAACTCTTTCTCACCATGATTCTTCAATCCATGATTAAAGGAAAAGCTAACATTCGAAGATGTCTGAACAATAGACAGTTTATTTTACTTTTGAGAAAATGAAAGAGATGCAATACAAGGGTAAATGAATCAATGAAGCAAAAATATTTTATTGTGTGCAAAACTAGAGGCAGCAATTACTGTATCAATAAAATAAGAAATCAAAAACATATTTGATAAAATGACTCCTATTTTAAAACCCAGAAAAATTCACATTTTCGCATTTTTTTTTAAATACTACATCTCTTTGCAAAGCGATATTGGCCAACAGTCTCTGAATCCGGTCTAAACATGCATTCAAATTCGTGCATTTAGATCCAGAAGTACGTTGCAGTTAATATTTTTTAACGCCTCCTGTAAAAAAAAATTAAATGGATCTATCTGGTAAAGAAACTAGATAGCTCAAATATTAATAACACTAGGAGTCTCCGCCCCTTGCTCCGCTAACGCTCCTCCAACCCCCGAAGGATTGCTACGCAATCCTCATAGGTTTGCTCCGCAAACCACTTCTCGCTTCGCTCGCGAAAAGGTAGGACACAATAACAATGTGTCCTAGTAACAATACTTTTTTTAATTATATTACCAAAAACTTTAAACGTAGAAACTAAATTTAAATTATAATTCACCTTGGCATCAATACATTTTTTCGCCATGTACATCAATATAAAATCATTTAATTTAATTTATTTTAAACTACAAATGAAAACAATGGAACCACTGGCAAGCCATTATTTATTATTTTATTTCTACCATTATTTATTATTTTCCACGTTATTTTCACACCTTTTCTGCGTTTTAGTTTAATTTTTAACATTATTGGTAGTTTATTTTGGCATAATTGACGTTAAGCTTACCATATTCTTGCCTACCAGAAGTGTATACGTAACTAAGTTAATATGTCATAAAAATAAAGGTCATGGAAATCTAGTTTTCAAAATTGCCAACAGATGGTGCCACGTCAATGTTTCGCTCATGTAAAATTTAGAAAAGTATTTTTCAAAACTTCTATTTTTAATGTAATAAGGTTTATATTCTTCCGAATTTAATCTGGCATCAACAAATTAATTATTTACTAATGAATTGAACAGGCTAATCGTCAAAATGGCTTACATAATGGCAAAATAAAAATACGGGCACAACAAAATTTCGTAAACAAACTAACTATTCCCACTCAGGGTACAGAAAAACAACGTTTTTTAATCACCGCGTAAGAGAAATATATATAAAAAATTTTTACATGTTTAACTAACTTCCAGCAAAAGAAATTTTAAATGCTTTACCATCATAATTACATTTTAGGTCGCCGAAAAAGTATCAGTAAAAAATATCCTTTATTATATCATATGGGCCGGGCTTTACGAAGCGATTTCTGGTTATGAGCCGATTTCTCCACTGTGGTGCCATCTATCGGTTTTAGTAAAAAGTCATTTCTGCTGTAAGGGGTGGGAAAGGGAGTTTAGAAATCTCTTATAGACAGTGACCTTCCTGTTTTGAAAGTCAAGTGTTCATAATTTCATCAAGCTCGTAATAAAAATGTAGGTTTGTAAAAAACATACCAACCCACATACATTCTTCTTTATATAGAGATAATAAATTCAAAGTGATAAATTAATACCAAAATCTCATTTTTCGAATTTTTGGATATTAGAGCATCTCATATGCAACATTTCATTAAAGAAAATGCCCATACATCTCGATCTCTTTACACCCATAAATCCTCAACTCGTACTACATTTCTACGTTCTTACGAAAATGGTTCATTTCAAAGCCCCGGTCTCTAGACTATACATTATCCAATGAGGGGCCGTACCAGGATGTTTATGAAAGGATAGAGCTCTTATGTTTTCTCCTAGGGGAATACACAATATCGTCTGCACGTACCCTCATTTACTATGGGTAAGGGTTATAAGATAAATGGTTGCATTCGGAAAGGGGGTTACGAAGTGAAGAGATTTAAATGTTTAAAAGTTTTCAAAGGGGGGCTGTAATCAACTCCAGTTTTAAATGATTTATTTTTATGGATAGGTTTGGGTATTAGCGCGCATCGTTTAACATAAATGCGCTTGATAAATGGAATAGAAATCGTTTGATTATCTACCCCTTTGCATAGAGGAACATGTCTGATAATTATGTTATTTTTATGGAACAGCTACATTCCCCCGTTCATGTTCTTTTTAAAGAGGTATTCTATTTAAAGAGGTATTCTATTTAAAGAGGTATTCTATTTAAAGAGGTATTCTATTTAAAGAGGTGTTTGTTTTAAAGAGGTATTCTATTTAAAAAGGTATTCTATTTAAAAAGGTATTCTATTTAAAGAGGTGTTCGATTTAATAAGGTATTCTATTTAAAAAGGTATTCTATTTAAAGAGGTCTTATATTTAAAGCGGTATTCTATATAGAGAAGTATTCTATTTAAAGAGGTATTTTATTTAAAGAGGTATTCTATTTAAAGAGGTATTCTATTTAAATAGGCATTCTATTTAAAGAAGTATTCTATTTAAAGAGGTATTCTATTTAAAGACGTATTTGTTTTAAAGAGATGTTCGTTTTAAAGAGGTATTCTAATTTAAGAGGTATTCTTTTTATAGAGGTGTTCGTTTTAAAGAGGTGTTCATTTTAAAGAGGAGTTTGTTTTAAAGAGGTTTTCGTTTTAGGTATTAAATACGTGTTCGTTTTAAAGAGGTGTCCGTTTTAAAGAGGTATTCTATTTAAAGAGGTTTTCGTTTTAGGTATTAAATACGTGTTCGTTTTAAAGAGGTGTCCGTTTTAAAGAGGTATTCTATTTAAAGATGTATTCTTTTTAAACAGGTGTTTGATTTAAAGAGGTGTTCTTCAGCATGTTCTTTTTACGTTTAGGGTGGATGGATAATTACAAAAATAAAAAAATGGTGCGTGAAACTTAACGTTCGTCTCATTGTACCAAACATATATATTATTGTTTGTTTGTTAAATGTTATTTTATAAACAAAACATGGTTTGTGAGGAATTTCAATCTGAAGAAAGTTTAAAATTACTGTGTGCTGTTACTGTTTTAAAATTACTGTGTAAAATAACTTGGTGCTCCTAAATGACAAAAAAAAAATATACTAAAAGTTTGTAAAATAATAACTTTTTAAAAGTTATTTTATTTTGAAGAACAGGGGAAAAAAACATTTCGTTATTTTGGTGCAAACTCACTCAAGTGCAAAGGGATAATACATTACGTTAACAATCAAGTGATGCCATACTTTTAAATGGAATTTGATAATAAAAAACACAATCAACCCAAAGGAAAGAGATTTTGATGTTCAAGAACATGCAGTTAATTTAATTCGAAGAACTGAGAACAAAATAACAGGTCGTTATGATTGTGACAGAGCCGTCACACGAGTGCAAAGGTTTAAGAACAGGAAAATAGGCCGAATGGGAATTTTGGATTTATTAAACTCCCTCCAGATATATCAAATATATAGTTAATATAAATAATAATTTTCCCCTGTAAAATATTTCAACTGTCTTCACTCAAAAATAAACTTCACTCTATTATCATTAAAAAAGATTTAAAAGCTAACCAGAAGTTTACGACATTTATTTACTGGAAGTATATATGTAAACCTAACCATAAATGAAATGTCTGGAGCAGAAAGTAGGATATATGACTTTTTATCGGAATACGGTAAATTACGCCAAACAGTTTTGGACGGCGCCCAAAGCAATTTCGTTATTTTATTATTCGAAATAACCTATTTAGGACGATAAAACGTGTTTGTAAATAAGTTAAAATCCTATGCGTATTGATATATTTTTTTTGATATTTTTCATTTTGAACTTTTTCCTAGGCAGAATGTTGATAAGTTGTTTTTTAATGTGATGTTCTTTCGCGAACAGTTTTCGGTAATATTTATTTCATGACTGACTTAAATTCAATATTTTTGAACAGTCGCATCGTATTTAATTAACAACAATCACATATGTCAGTCATTTGAGGTTTTTCTTGGCGACCATTTATCGAACTCATTTTTTAAAAAATAATCTCAGACGATTTTGTTATGCAACTTGCAATGTAAATGAAAGCGAAAACAAGTAATAAAGCAGTCCACATGCAAAAGCCACGGTATCCACAAAAAACTCTTTTTAATACGTCGTGATAAACCCTTACAAATTAGCCATTGTTAAGAGAACTAAATTATTTATTTGCTACAATTATTGTTTGGAATCTTCTAAATATGCTTGAAAATCCTAAAAAAATGTATTTATGTATTTATTTGAAACTTAATGCTGGATGACGGGTATGGTTTTCAAGGACAGGTATGTTTGTTTTCCTGATTCGCTGAGAAAACATTTAATCCATGCATATTTTAAATAAACTTGATGGGCCTCCGACTGGACTCTAACCTGCAGTGTATTGTTTCGAAGTTCCGAGGGTTTACGAATAAGCTACAAATTCGCATTCTATCTAGAACTTGGTATATATATATATATATATAATATATATATATATATATATATATATATATATATATATATATATATATATATATATATATATATATAATATATATATATATATATATATATATATATATATATAATATATATATATATATATATATATATATATATATAATATATATATATATATATATATATATATAATATATATATATATATATATATATATATAATATACATATATATATATATATATATATAATATACATATATATATATATATATATATATATATATATATATATATATATATATATATATATATATATATATATATATATATATAATATATATATATATATATATATATATATATAATATATATATATATATATATATATATATATATATATATAATATATATATATATATATATATATATATATATAATATATATATATATATATATATATATATATAATATATATATATATATATATATATATATAATATACATATATATATATATATATATATATATATATATATATATATATATATATATATATATATATATATATATATATATATATATATATATATATATATATATATATATATATATATATATATATATATATATATATATATACATATATATATATATATATATATATATATATATATATATATATATATATATATATATATATATATAATATAATATATATATATATATATATATATATATATATATATATATATATAAAATATATATATAATATATATATAATATATATAATATATATAATATATATATAATATATATATAATATATATAATATATATAATATATATAATATATATATATATATTTATATATATATATATATATATATATAAAACTTTTTAAAGAACATGCTTTTATAAAATGTACTAAAATACAAAAAATAATCAAATTGATAAGTGGATGATGGATTAAGTAATATTTGCATTTGCAATTCCAATTTTGTAAAGTAAAGTAATAAATAAAAAGTAATAAATAATAAATAAAAGTAATAAAAGTAATAAAAAGTTGCAATAAAAAGTAAAGTAAATGTGTGTTGTCCTAACAATATTTGGCTATATTTGCTGTATTTTAACAGTACATAGCAGTATAAGAGAAATGCTATGTTATACTTATATTCAAAGTAATTGTTGATAAAAATTCTGTACTTCTTGAAAACTGACTTTTGTAACATTACCTTTTCATCCACTTGCTCCTTGAATTATTGTCGCTTTAACTACTTTGAAATATGTTGAATATACTTTTGTTGGAACTGACTAAAAATAAAAGCGTGGGGCGCTTATAATTTATATTATATTTAAGATTTATTAAGAACTAGCTGAAATACCCGTTCTACGCACGGGAAAGAAATAAGTTACAAAATAGATACAAATACAATAATTATTAGCTAAATAAATAATATTCTTAATTTGTCCCATATCAGATGGAACCAAAGAATTAAAAGTTCCAATATGTAACGAAATTTTATTAGCAAGGTCCCGCAAGAACTTGAAAAATTGATAATATGGAGAAGTTGGCTGTAAAATACTGTGGATATACATACTGCACTCCAGTTGATTAACATCCATATTTTTACCTACAGTAACAGCTCAGAAGTTTAAAGATAAACAACTCTTGTAATTGATAATAATAACTATCTCCAAAAAAATTTATTAGACACCTACGTCAAAATTTGTATTTTCGTTATTGAAATTGGCAGGAATATTAAGAAGAAAAAAACGAAAATGATTTTAAAAGGTTCCTTTACCAAAATCTAGATTTTCAGATTTTTTCCCTTGTTTTTATAGTAAACCATATCAGTACGCAAAATTTTAAGATTCTAAAGAATTTCGAAGTTTTAAAAACTAATGTTCCGTTAAAAACATTCTCAGCCAATTTGTAAAGATTCCACGTACTAAAATCTAGATTTTCATATTATTTCCTTTGTTGGTATGTAAACCCTACATGCATGCGAAATTTCACGATTCTACGACAGTCACAATTTTCCAAAAATATCGTTTCGTGAAAAAAAATTTCAACCGTTTTCTAAATATTCCAATTGCACAAAATTCTTGATTTAGACATTTCCCTTGTTGGTATGCTAATACGTATCAGAATGCAAAATTTCACAATTCTAAGAAAATCTGAAGTATACTAAACTAATGTAAAATAAAGGTTTTTCCGAAGAAAATGAAAAAATTCGAATAATAGAAAAATAGCTTACTTTTACTATGTAAGTTATAGTAACAACTTCGTCAAATTTCATCTTCCTGGTTCCTGTGAATGCGGTAGGTTGGAGAATTAGTTATTAGTCAGTGGATAAATGTCGAGGATTTTTACTTTTGGCAGTTACAGTTCGAATTTTTGAAAATCCTTTCTTAGTGGGCAATTTTGGATTGAAATGTACCTACATGCCAAATTTTGTTTTCATAGTTGTTGTAGTACGAAACATCCCGTTGTCCAATTATATTTAAGCACGTATAATTTGGTTATATATTATCAGGTTATAAACGAATACAATTTTAAAAGTATGTATTAATTTATATGTGTAAAAAACCGTGAATTTTTATTTATGAAACAAACAAATAATTACTTTACTATTTTATTGCTTGTACAAAACCTCTTTATACACTACGTTAGAAGTGTTGCCGGTAGGTGCTAGTATAACCAGATTACAACACTTACTGACTCGTGAACAGGAAACATAAAACTGTCCATGAGAAAAACAATTTTCTCTGACATCTATGCCGGCTTTACATAACGTTTGGCCCTGTGATTTATTGATCGTCATGGCAAAGCACAACTTCAGTGGAAATTGAAGTCGCTTGAACTCGAAGGGGTAGTCGGAAGGAGCAAGGGGTAACCTCGGTATGAACACTGTCTCACCAACGGCACAGCCAGTAAAAATTGTAGCTTCGATAACGTTGGGTTGCAAGTTCTTTATTAGAAGTCTTGTCCCGTTGCATAGCTTGGGCGGGTTCATATTTCGAAGGAGCATCACTGGCGCTCCAACTTTCAATGCAAGGAGATGTGCTGGCATTCCTGGAGGATTCAGGGAGTTTAGGAACTCAACCGGATAGTTCACTGCCTCATCTCTGTTCAGAACTGAATCCACCGACTTGTATATAATTTCTGCCCCTTTTAGACATTTCAACAACTTTTCATTTAATCCAGCGACAGATGCGTTTTTTGGCGTTAAAAGAGCTCTTTCACAGTACCAGGTTATGGGTGATCCTTTTATATTATTAACATCAGGATATATTTCGTTTATGAGGTCATCCACTGTTTCCACTTTTTTGCAAAGATTTTCTGGAATGTGCATTAGGTCTTTTGCATCGTTCAGTTGACCGTCACCAATTTTTAATAGTAGGTCAGCGAAATCGCTTGCTTTATTGTCTCCTGTAAGAAACACTCTCATGTTTGTGGACAGCGAGAGTTTTTCAATTTTTGGCCAAAGTGAAGAGAACTTTAAACACGAATTAACTTCATCTGCACGAGTACCTCTCGGTATCACGGGCAGTGTTTGTCTGAAGTCACCAGCAAATAGCACAGTCAATCCTCCCATTAGGCGGTTGTTATTTCTCAAATCTTGCAGTGTTCGATTGAGGGCCTCTATTCCAGCCTTGTGTGACATGGTACACTCGTCCCAAACGATAAGCTGACAGTCTCGAAGTACTTGTGCTGTATTACTTTGCTTAGATATGTGGCACATAGGAGACTCTGCTTTGTTTAGATTAAGTGGAAGTTTAAATGCAGAATGTGCTGTTCTAAGAGAGTAGCCGCAATACCTGACGAAACGCACTGTATTACGGTTGTATTTACGGCTGTTATTTAAAAAGTGTTCACTTTCATGATGTTTACCATCCAAAAGACTTTGCAGTGGTTCAGGAGGCTGTTGAAAACTTGGAAGTTGGACTCTTCCACTTTTACAACACATTCCGGAAGATTCGTCTTTCCATTTAAGAGCATTACAGAATGTGCATTTTACATTCATTGCCCCTATGTTTATCATCTGATCAGATTCATAACTTATCTGTGGGTCGTAAGTGAAACCCGATCCTGCTTTCTTTTGCCATATCACTGTTCTTCGTTGAAGTCCTTTTTTTTTAGTGGGGTCATGGCAAATCGCCGTAGGTTTATTTCTATCCGGATGTTTGTAACTGTATTTTACAACAGCTTTCTTATTTACTTCAGGATGGATTTGTGTATACTTTGCTACAGCAACTCTGTTGGCATCCGGATTTTCTTTTCTGTATTTGTGTACAGCTTTTCGATTTGTTTCAGGATTATTTTTAGCATATTTTTTTGATGAATTACGGATTTGCTGTTTTCTTGCTTTGTCAGAAAACTTTCCACGACGTTTGATACGTTTATTAGAACAAACTGTTTCTTCTGTTCTTACTTTCCTTTTTTGACAATCCTCGTTTGGCAAAGTGACAGGAATATATACATCAAAATGGCCGTTACAGACATTTTCTCCGATAAAACGAAGCTTTTTCACAGGGTTTTCATTACTTCCAAATGAAAAGTAAAGGTAACAATTATAATAAACTTCGAAGCAATATGGAAAAAGTTCTGCAGCGGCAGTCAACTCGCATGCAGAGCCATACGTTGTATACTTCAACATTTCACATCTGTAAATTTCCTTTGATGCGAAGTTGTTTCCTTTTCCGTCATCCGTAAAGAAATTGAATCGGTCCCAGTTGTTATACACATGAGATACGATGGACTTTCGAATCTCATTGCTTAAGTTCAAATGTCCATGGACGAGGTAACACAAGGTATGAAAAAGACAGGAACCATCTGCTGGGACCTGTACAACTTGGTGAAGAGAAGTTATAAGGTATTTTGTAATCAACTCGGTTATCATAGTTAATATTAATCAAGAATATTTGCGTTTTACTTAACTCAGTTATCAAGTTTAAAAACTAAACGACAAGTTCAATAATTCGACAGTTCAGCCAAGTTAATGAATCGATAATATTCGCTTTATATTTACTTTTTGTTTCTCCTTTTTCACTTCACAGTTAACGCGATAATTAACATGATATAAATAAATTCGATTGTCAAGAAAGTAATTCATTGAGAAGTAATTCCCGCTTTTCCAACCAGGCCACGCCCGAGGAAGACGCTTACTCACTGGGAACGTGAACACTGGTTCAGTTTTGAATTTTAAGTTCTATGCACGGGATGAAAATAACTCGCAAAAGAGGTACAAGTAAAACATATTTAAGCGGATGAAAAATAATCTTAATTCCTCACCCATCAGAAGATAAATAAAATAACGAACCCAAACAAATTAAATAAATTTTATTAGCAAGTTCTAGCTGGAACTGAAAACTTTATAACACGAAGTTGGCGATAAAACAATGCTGACAAATAAATGATATTCCCGTTGATTAACATTCGAGAAGTTTTACTTTGTTCGTTAAACCCTATCAGTATGTGGAGTTTAACAATTCTAAAACTATCCAAATTGTCCAAAACTAACGGTCCGTACAAATATAAGTAACAAATTTGCCAAATTTCATCTTCATAGGTATACAGAAAATAAAAGAAATAGTAATGAGTCAGTGGATAAGTGGCGAGGATTTTTACTTTTGGCATTTACAGTTCGAATTTTTGAAAATCATTTCTTAGTGAGCAATTTTGGCTTAAAGTGTACCTCCACGCCAAATTTAATTTTCATAGCTGATGTAGTACGGAATATCCTGTTACCCAATCATATTTTCACCATTTTGACATACATTTTATCATTTTTTGACACTAATTTCGCCATTTTTATGGTATTTTTACATATGTGTTCATATTTTAGTTCATTTGGCGATGTTTTTATATATATAGATTACAGAACTTCACTCACAGGTAGAGTGGTAACATAACTGGCCTCTCGGCAGGTAAACTAATAAATAATGGATAACACAAAACTAACTGAGTGCACGGAGGCTAAATTACAAACTTTTATTTAGCGATGAGCTTCCTGTCTTGAACCTTTATATTATTCATACTGTATACTTCTCTTCAGTTTGATAATATATTTTTCGTATGGCTTGCACTTTTGGTCGTAGCATTTTTCGTTTTGTTTTCTTTTTCACAGTTAAATCCCCCCCGGTGCGACGGGCCGGTTTTTATATTATTTTTACATATATGATCATATTTTAGTTCATTTGGCGATATTTTATTAATTTGGCGAAATGTTTTATTCATTCGGTGAAATTTTAATTTATTTGGCGAAGTTTATTAATTTGGCGACAGTTTTTAGTTATTTGGCGACATTTTGGCGATATTTAGTCATCAGCCAATCAGAATGCTCCTCGTACGTTACATAATATTAAAAATTTCCATTGTTTAAATTTTATATTTTGCATTGTTACATGTTCTCCATGTTAATCCTATGGAGAAGTTTCGAAAAAGGGGTTTTACAACCCTTTAAATCCGTTCGATCGGAACAAAAATAGCTTACTTTTCCTATTTAAGGTATAAGGAACAAATTTGCCAAATTTCATCTTCATAGGTATACGGGAAGTTGGAGAATTAGCGATGAGTGATGAGTGGGTTTTTCGCATTTATATCTATAGATTATTTAAGATTTCAAGATGATAAAAGAAGACTTTAGTTTTTAGATATCACATGTGAGGACACATCACACCAGACAGTGTGAGTTAAATAAAAGCATGTAAAAAAATATTCCTGATGTATCATATAAACTTATCTAACCTGATAAGCATACAGAATAAGCTAGTAATATTTTATAGTGAGGGGGAGTGACATATTTTCAGCTTCTGACTTCCAATGACGTCATTCTTCACGAAATCAACACTAAAAAAGTGACGTCAGCGGAAGTCAGAGACAGGGATTGGACACACCCTGACCTTTTTGTTATAATCTTGGATATAAGTATATAATAAATAATATTCGGAAAAACTATTTCTACTTGTTGCAGCTGCTGATTAGTAAAATATGTAACCCTTTTCTCTCCAAAGATAACTCTCAGGCATCATTGTAAGAAATTCATCAAATATGCGGAGCATCGTCTCGAGTTGATAGTTCGCCCGTTCGAAGAATTCCTCTATGGCAAATGGTTAATAATCATGTGTTCAATCTTTGTTTTTTTGTGTGTGTGTTAAATATAGCAATACAATTCACGTTATTTGGGTAGGTTTAATAAAACGAAAATTTCAACACTACACTGTTAAAGGTGCTTAAAAATAGGTACCTGAACATACTCGTTTTTCTTTGAGCACAATTGCATCGTAAAAGAGCGATGGCTTTCTCCAATTTAAGTAATTGCACTTTATCAAAAATGATCAGCGTGATTTAATATTGGTAATCTCAGCTTATGTTCAAGCTAACTTAACAATCCGACATGACACACTTAAAATAGCTGTTCAGAAGATGCTTTTTTCTAGACCATTTGATATTGATTGCTTAAATGCAAACTGAGTTATTATAATTCAATTATCTTACGTCCCATTCTTTTGGCACACCTTTTCAACATATCTTCTGTTTATAACTTCTTCAAGTCGCCTTTATAATTTAACGGATAAGAATCTTGACTGCGGTGCCTGAAGGTCTGCATTCGACTTCCGGTAAGTCTTGGTTGTAATTGTTGATATTTATGGAGAGTAATTTATGAAGATAACCTATGTAGGCAAGCAACTGCTCATTTTACTCATATTTGAGTACATGTCTTTTTCAAAAATGAAACTTATGTATTCGGAGCTATGATAAGCAACGAATGTACTCAAAATTCAGTACAGTTTACCTATTTTGAGTACCTATTTGTAACAGTGTAGGTTTAGTTCAAATTTAATTCAATTAGCCAACCCTCGTTGGCTAACTGAATTAAATTCGTCATTAAATTCTGCGACATAAATTCAGCCAACTTTCGTTGGCTCTGTGAATTAACGTCGCAGTAGAGCTGCACAATTCTGTTATTGGCTATGGTTCCGGATATATTTCTAAGGAATAAGTTGGGAACATAACCTTTGTAATTTGCAAACATTATCAGATGAAGAGGACAACACCTGAACTGGCAACTCATGCAAACTAGCCAACTTTTTAATTTAATTATATAAGCCAATTGGTAAAAACTGACCAATGCCATATTTGTTTTTTGAACTACTGGAAATGAAAGGAATACTTATGTACTCAGAAGGCATTCTAATATATGTAAAATCAATAAAGAAATATGTATTAAAAATTTCGAGATCCATACTCCTTATAGATTAATAAAAATTTGAAAAGCAATTATAAAATACAATCTACAGATAACTTAAATATGCCAAATATTTGCGAATTTTCTGTTAACAAAAATACTAAAAAGAATAAAGAATATTAAAAAAAAAATGTTCTTTTTTAAACGAAAAACGAATTTTTCAACAAGAAAAGCATTACACACGCTCGTGAATTCCCTGAAACTGGAAAGCGTCTAGCGAAGTCATTTCACTCGGTGTCATTAATCTTGCTTAAATATACCCCAAGTAAATAGAAAACGTCAGCCTCACAATCTGATTAATGGTTTAGTTTAAAATTTACACGAAAGCCGATCAAAATATTGACTTAGGGGAGAAAAGTTATTAAAAGTGTAATTGACAGGTTATTAGTAAGTTAACACTTCGACAATTCTATATTTGTAAAAATTACTTTTTAAAAAAAAAATATTGTACTTTTACTTTTTTTAAAATACTACATATTTAGTTTAAAAAAAATATTCCATAATTGCTTGTTTAAAAAATACCCTAAAATTACTTTTGTATAAATACTCCATATTCACTTTTTTGAAAAATACTCCATATTCACTTTTTTTAAAAATACTACATAATTACTTTTGTATAGTTACTCCATAATTACTTTTGTAAAATACTCCATAATTACTTCTTATAAAATACTCCATAATAAATATATAATACTCCATAATAAATATATAAATATTCCATAATAAATATATAAATACTCCATAATTACTTCTTATAAAAATACACCATAATTAATATATAAATACTCCATAATTACTTCTTATAAAAATCCATAATCAATGTATAAATACTCCATATTTACTTTTTTTTAAAAATACTCCATAATTACTTTTGTAAAGTTACTCCATAATTACTTTTGTAAAGTTACTCCATAATTACTTTTGTAAAGTTACTCCATAATTACTTTTGTAAAATACTCCATAATTACTTCTTATAAAATACTCAATAATTACTTCTTATAAAATATTCCAAAATTACTTCTTATAAAAATACACCATAATTAATGTATAAATACTCCATAATTACTTCTTATAAAAATACACCATATTTAATGTATAAATACTCCATAATTACTTCTTATAAAAATACACCATAATTAATGTATAAATACTCCATAATTACTTTTGTATAAATACTCCATATTTACTTTGTTTTAAATAATCTTTAATTGCGTCTTATAAAAATACTCCACAATTATTTTTTATAAATACTCCATATTTACTTAGAACATAATCCATATTTACTTTTTTAAAAATACTCTATATTTTTTAAAAAATACTCTATATTTTTTAAAAAATACTCTATACTTTTTAAAAAATACTCTATATTTTTTAAAAAATACTCTTATTTACTCTTGTATAAATACTCTATATTTTTTTTAAAAAATACTCCATATTTTTTTTTTATAAAATACTCGTCTTTGAGTCACCGAAATAACGTAGTGTATTTTTGTATTATGTTCTTCAAAATGAAAGATAAAAACAAATTCTCTGAGTTTAAAAAAATATTCTCTCACACATTTTAATAAAAATTATTCGTGTCATCTTCAAACACCAATTATGTGGGTGATCTAAAACTGTCTTCAGATTGAAATTCCTCACAATCCCTGTGTTTTATTAAACATTTGACAAAAGTAATTAACCTCTAAATATATGTTTGGTATACTGATATACCAAATACCCAGCTTCGCGCAAAACTTTTCAATCCTAAACATAAAAGAACACTCTAAAGAATCCATCTTTAAGAAGAACAGGAACGAATGTAACTCCATAAAAGTAACGTGAAAATCAAACAAGTTCCCCTACCACAAAGGGTTAATTCAAGCCAACAATACACATCACGACCAGCAATAGCCACAAAACCTTTCGGCTACCATGAGCGTTGTTAGAATATCTCTCAATTCATTGAGTTAAATAAATTACTTCCCGTTATTTAGTATAATTATACCTTAAATACCCACCTGATTATTAAACTAGCAACTCTAACAATGCCTAATTTGTAAACTATAATCAACATAATTATATTCTTTAATTATACAATCAACGTATATCAAATGAGTTCAAGTACAACTTTCCATTAAATAATTATCCCAAGAAAAAATAAGAAAAAAAATGTAGTATTTGAATATTTGCATAACTTGAATGGCAACATTACCTTTCTTCCCCGACTTCTAATGATCTTCGCTTTTGTTCGGTTCTGATTTCTGCAGAAGTTTCGAAATTCTAATGAACTATTTTCTATACTTAGAATCTTTTCATGCGATGTTGCCATTCATTTCAATGAAGAGTTCCGAAGAAATGCAAACGATCTTTCGGTTTCGAATGGAAATCTATCCCATTTTTTTTTGGTGTGGAAAAAAAAGGTAAAGAAATGGCATAATGAGTTTGGGGAACAAGATTTATACCTTTGCTGATATTTTTTTCTAGTGAATATGAGTGGAGTATCTTAGTATGGGGATTTACTTTGTTGTGATATAATTTTAAGAAAGTTAATATTTTTAAAAATCAAAATAAGGGGCCTTTCCTTCGAGATAGACCCCAAACCGTCACTGTACACCTCTAGTGCGATGTTAATTCAACCAAAAAACAACCTGATCACATATTGTTGTTAAAAAGTTTAAGAGCGTTAACTTTTACTTTTTTAATTTATAATAAATATTTTTTTAAAACGCGATTTCTTCTTTTTAACCGACTGAACAGCGCGCCAACCAAAACTCCGAAATAAAACCGCCAGAAATTTTAAATTAAAACCCCTAAATCGCGCGCCAAGTCGAGAGGTTATAGATTCGACCTTTATGTATTTTTTTTATGTATGTTCGCGCAGAACTTCGGTTCTAACTTAGATATTTGCACAATTTTTGTTTTTGTTTAATAAGAGATGTTTCAAAGGGGAGCTTATGAAAAAAATATCCGGTTATCCGGCATTTAACTATCCGGAATTCAAAATTAACTGGACCGTTTGAAAAAAACTATTGTCCGATTTCGAAAAGTCTTTTTTTTTCTTGGATAGAGAAAACTCCACTTAGGCAAAATCTGCAAAAAAATATCGGTTATCCGGCTATTAAATATCTGGAAACGCCGATTAACAGGAGTGTTTTAAACAATTTTTCCGATTTCGTAATATTTTCATTGTTTAAAAGAAGTTTACAACAATGACATTTCGTTTAACCAGCATTGATAGGAATTGTTTTACAATATACATTGTTGAGCAAAAGTTGTTACTTGAATTTCTTGGTGAATAATAATAGGGGGTGAAGCCCCCCGCTAAATTAAAAACTAAAAAGGAAAAAATAAAAAAATCTTTCTTAAAAAAAAAAAACGATTTGAAAAAAATTCGCTAAAAAGTAAAAAATAATTTTTAATTTTACGAATGCATTGAAAATATGGAATTATTTAATATCAATTTTATACTTATTACAACTTTTTGAAGTGGGTGCCAATTTACAAAAATTATACCTAAATTTTGGTGCCGATTTCAAAAAGTGTTCTATGGGACAGTTATTCATATTTACGTTCTTTTCCACAGATTTTTTTTTTACTCGCGAAGGGAAAAAAATCCTAATTTGTTTTGTATTTATAAGAGAACAAGTTGCAAAAAAGATTGATGTTCTAAACACAAGATCATGCGTTTCTCGTTTATTTTAAAGAACAGGGAAACAAAAGAACTGGTCTCAATGTTGGCGCCTGAGAGGCGACATCGGAGTTCAAGGGGATAAAAGAATACGTTGATACCCAAATGATGTCAACTTTAATGGAGTTACATAAGTCAACGAAATAAACTATTTTTTATATTCAAGAACATACAGTTCTTGTTCAATTTGAAGAACATGGAAAAAAATAACAAGTCGTTATTTTGATGACTGAGAATTACCTTTCGACTGCAAAAGGTTAATACATCCCGTATATCAAAATCATTTTCTCTCTATCCCTTTTTACACTCTCTATGCCTTTTACACTTTTATATGTTCTTCTCTTTAAGTTTGAAGAACGGAAAAAAATTAACATGTCGTTATTTTGGTGACTTAGATTTAACACTGGATGAGTGAAAAGATTTAAAATAATACGTTGATACCCAAATAATTTCATAACTTTAATGGAGTTACGTAAGTCAACGAAATAAACTTTTTTTTTATATTCAAGAACATGCAGTTCAATTTGAAGAGAACATGGTACAAAATCACAAGTTGTTATTTTGACGACTGAGAATTACGGTTCGACTGCAAAAGGTATCAAAATCATTTGCTCTCTATGCCTTTTACACTTTTATATGTTCTTCTCTTTATGTTTGAAGAACAAAACAAAATTAACATGTTGTTATTTTGGTGACTTAAATTTAACACTCGATGAGTGCAAAGGCTTAAAATAATACGTTGATACCCAAATGATGTCAACTTTAATGGAGTTACATAAGTCAACGAAATAAACTATTTTTTATATTCGAGAACAATTTGAAGAACACGGAACAAAATAACAAGTCGTTATTTTGAAGACTGAGAATTACCTTTCGACTGCAAAAGGTTAATACATCCGGTATATCAAAATCATTTGCTCTCTATCAATTTTTCTCCTATTTCAAAATACCGGTACCGAACCCTGCCTAAAAGCCCAATCAAATTCCATTAGTACCCCATTACTTCTCATCCCCCTTCATTCCCCGAGTACTTATTTAAGGACTTAAAATAAAGTTATTTTTATCCCCTTTAAAAGAACACCGCGAAACAAAAACAAACAGGTTAACTAAGACCCCCTAAGAAATCCAATTTCTCTGCTGCTTTTTTCTCCATTTAAAAACCTTTATTATAGGAATTTTTTTTATTATTTTTATTTTGGCGTCTTTGTTTTTATCTCTGTTGAGTCCTAAAACCCGAAGAGTTCTTCTCTTTTGAAAGAAACTACAGAAGGGCATTTTCGGTTTGATTGTTTTACAGATTGCTTTTTTTTTGGTTGTTCTTTTTTTGTGTGGATTAGGAAAAGGAGAATGACGTTGAAATAGGAGAAGTTTTCTGCGAGATTTGCTGGATTGTAGATAGGCTCTGATGACGATGGACTAAAGAAGGGGGGGGGGGGGTCGCGAAAGGCTGTGATTAGCTTGGTATATCCCGTTTATTCAGGATGGCAACAAAATTATTAAAAAAAAGTTCCCTGATATTTCCCTGATTTCCATGATGGAGTCACAAACATTTCCCTGATTTTACAATTACATTAAGAAATGTTGTAATACATACTTTATATAGAAACAAGTATCCACACCACAATAATACAATAAATATATTGCACTATAAATGAAAATTTATAAGCAATTCCTATTGTCAGTTAAAATAATGTATGGATACAACACAAATTATACAATTGCGACAGGCATAATAAAATTAAACATGTTCTCTGGAAACAGATATTGCAAAAAAAACAAGTTTTTCCAAGTATTTTTTTAGGGATAATATTAAATGTTTTATATGTTTCCTGTTCCAGTCTTCAATAAATCGCATATTCATTAGCCCCTCACACATTGCTTACAATCTAAAGTCGAACACTCTTAGCTTTTGTTTCTCCTTCCAGCAGTGGTTCACATTTTTACAAAAATAAAATTAAAAATGCGCATAACATTTGTGTTTTATTCTTTTTCAGAACTAAAAGGAAATATTGACACATAAACTACCCAGAGTAAAGGGCATAATAGATAATAATTGCCGTTTTAATGACCTAAATTTGAAAATTTCCCTGATTTTTTGTGAAATTTTAAAAAATTCACTGATATTTCCCGAATTAAAAAATTCCATGATAATTCCCTGATTTCCCGGTTTTCCAGCTTATGTTGCCACCATGTTATTCTTACATAAGAATATTGAAATAAGACTTTATTTGAGCCGTCTAGTTTCAAAACCAGATAATTCCCTTTTCACAAATTTACAAAACACTAATGAATTGCATTATTTATGGAAGAGTGATATATTATTTTCGATACAAATTAGTATTAGATGAAAACAGGTCTTAATCAAGTTTGAGCTATGTATAAGTATTACTTTGATAGTGATAAAGTATATTTTGGATCTAACTGGTTTTGCAACCAACTATGGCATCTATCCGGTTTTGCAACCAAGCTGTGCGATGTAGTTCGACTACTACTCTGCGATCGATGCGCAGTAGCCTATGCGCATTTTGATTGATATGGTTTTGAAACTGATTTCTAGGGATAAAAAATACTTGAAATTATCAAGAATCCAAAATTTCGCTGTAATAATTGTCTAAAAACATGGTTTTTCTTTCAAAATGAGCAGTTTTTTAAAAAAATAAACTACAATATTTTTAATTAAAAATGTTTATTGTAACAAATTGTATATTTAAGAGACTAGCATAAACAAAGTGTGGACATAAACACGATAAAAGGGGAATTTAAATAGCAAAAAAAAAAAATCCTATTTGTACAAAAAATAAAAGTTATTTAATTAATAAACCCATTGAAACCCATTGTATTTAATACCTGAATTAAATTTAGTATCTGAATTATACATATATTTTGTATCTGAATATTTTTTCACTGTTCAGAGAAGTGGTATATCGTGCAATTTCTAACGTTTACTCGGTGGTCCTCGGATACCTAAAGGTAAGGAACCACTTCTTAATGCGCAGTTATTTTAACAACCTAAATTTCAAGAGTGCTTTTCGGAAAAGCTACGAAGGAATATTTTTTTAAAAATTATTTTTATTGCGTTTCTTTTTTCTTTTTTATAAACTACAAAAAATTATTTTATAACTATGTCTTGTATATAAATAGAAAAATACGACTTTAAGAAAAGTGAGTTAAAAAGTATTTTTTATTTTTATTTTTAAGAATAAATTGAAAATATTGAATTACTTAAAATAAATTTATAATTTTTAAAACGTTTTGAAATTGGCGCCAAATTTTAAGTATGATTTTTGTAAATTGGCACCAACCTCAAAAAGTTGTAATAAATATAAAATTGATATTAAATAATTGAATTTTTTTCAACTCATTCGTAAAATAAGGTTATTTTATTTTTCACTTCTTCTTTTTAAATTTAGCACAGGGCTTCGCACTTTGCTATTATTCATGAAGAAATGCAAGTAACAACTTGTGCTCACATTATGTCACAACAATGTATGTTGGAAAACAATCTCTACCCTTGCCAATAAATGCTGAGTAAACGAAATGTCATTGTTGTATAACTACTATCAAACAATGAAAACATTTAGAAATTCGAGAAACTGTTTAAAAAAAGTCCGGTTAATCGATATTTCTGGATATATAGTACACAAATAACCGATTATTTTTTGTAGTTTTTGCCAAAGTTGATTTTTCTCTATTCAACAAAAAAAGATATTTCGAAATCAGACAATATTTCTTTTCAAACGGTCCGGTTAATTGAGTATTCCGGATAGTTAAATGACGGATAACCGGATATTTTTTTTTAAAAGGTTCCATTGTAAGACATCACTTATCCAACCAAAAAGTATTTTCCAAATATCTGAATTAGAACAGAAATATTGCTTGAACACACATAAAAAACATTCAAATTGATAACTACTCTCCTTTTGGCGCGCTTTGGCGGTTTTAATTTAAAGTTTTTGGCGGTTTTATTTTAAATTTTTGGCTGGTGCGCTTTTTAGTCGGTTAAAAACTAAATAGAATTTTAAAATTCTGAGTCTGAGATGCACATTTTGAATAGGAACAGTACCTATTATAATAATATACTTAGAAGAAGTATGGGTTTTGTGATCCAAAGACATACACTGTCTTTGGTTATTATAGATTGAATTGAAGCAAGTTGTATATAACCTATTGATACCAAAACCTTATTTAAATTTTTTTAAAGATAACTGATTTTCCATTTGGGTTACACAAATAATATAAATAACATTTGTACTGAAGTTTTCTCGTCCAACAACACATCGCATATCAACGATCAAGCATTTCAAATCACAAGTTTACACATTCGAACCCACACTTTGCCCCCAAACCCTAGTCTAATGGAATATATTACCAACCGCGAATCTGTAACTACTTCAGTGTGTTAAATTAACGCAGAATGTCTACGAATATGTAAACACTTCATAAAGTAGAATGCAGGACAGAGATTAATAAGGCTTTTAAGAATCCGTTCTACTCTAATGCGATAGATTAACGTAATACCATTATGCTAGCAAATGCGTCTTGTTAATATAGAAACATTATCACTCAAAAGTGTTGGAACCTTTTGCACCCAAGATGCGATATTCAGTCACAAAAATAACGACCTGTTCTTTTGATCCCTGTTCCCTTCAAATAAAACGAGAACTGTATGATCTTTAACCCTTTGCACTCCAAGAACACTTTGCGTTTTGCGTTCTTTTTACGGAACAGTTATTGATATGTATGTTCTTTTCCCCATAACTTTTTTTTTGCACATAGAGGTAAACAAAAACATATTCTATTTTGGATCTGCAAGACAACAAGTTGAAAAAAGATCATGTTTTTTTTAAACGCAAGATCATGTTCTCGTTTATTTTAAAGAACATGGAACCAAAGAACTGACCGTTCTGTTGGCGCCTGAGAAGCGACAGTGGAGTGCAAAGGGTTAACATAAAAGCGCTTTTTTTTGGGGGTAATTTTTTTTAAAAATTTACTTGGTATCATTGGGTAAGTATCTGGTTATTTATTGAAGAAAAAAACAAGAACGGGGTATAACTGTTCCATAACAATAGCGTAAATATCAAAAGTTCTTTGAATACAAATGGGTAAAGTTTCCATAAGTGTCTTCTTAAATACTTCTGTTTGGTTTCCAATCGTCTTGGACTACGTTTTGAAAGTTTCAGTAGGGAATACGTCTTTAAAATCATTACATCGGTACAGCAGCACAAACTTGTACGATATAAAAAGTATCGAAATAGTTATCTGGTCCTTTTACTTTAGTTTAAATCGACGTATCTTGACAATTGTGTGTATATATTAGATAACGAAAAGTTATTGGTGCATAAAAAAAACTTTTTTATTTCGGACTGTAGATCTCCATAAATATAATGCATCGACTAGTAAATTGGCTAATAAATTTTAATTATAGACTAGTAAATTTATTGTAAACTTTTTAAATTTCTGAATTTACGAATACATACATATTATTACAAAACTATGGATATTTTTCATAAATTTAGGAGTACGTTATAAAAATATGGAATAAAAATGAGTTGCTTTAAAGCTTTTCTACTTTTCTACTTTTTTCTTATATATTACATTAAATTTTCAGTAAGTAAATTTTATCTAAAATAAAACATTAACAAAATTCGGATGTTCATCACCTGTTTCTTTTTTTAACCTACCAATTTCTGTGTGTCTAAATTTGTTTAATAAGAATATTGTGTAAATGTCGAATATGTATTTACTTTTTTGTGTCGAAGCTTGTTTTTTGTTTGCGTATCAATTGAGAGTCATAAAAAAATACAAACTTTTGTTTTTTAAATTTTATTATTTTATTTTATAATACCTGCGGTGAATGGGATATACTTCATTATTCGTGAAATTACAAGTCATTTTTTAATACTCAATTGCAGCATGTATTAATTAAATCTAAAATTTAATCCCTTAGAAGTCTTCACGGTGGGACGTTGTAGCATGATATAGCATGATAGAGGGGGTTTGGATGTTTTTAATTTAAGACGATCCCACGAAAATACTTAGAACAATAACCAGTAGACACCATAGATATCAGCTAACAACACACCAAACAAAAGCTTCTTCCGAAGTCGTTCCGGCAATTTCTAAAATAACAAGCTAAGTAATACCTCTTTAAAAAGAACAGGCCCAGAATGTAACTGTTCTATAAAAGGAACGAAATAACGAAACGTTCTCCGAATACAAATATTGTAAAAAAAAAGGTACTTAAAATGAGTATCTGACCCTTTTTGTTTTTTTAGTACAATTGCATCGTAAATGGGCGATGACTTACTCAAATTTAAATAATCGTACTTTCTTAAAAATGAGCAGTGTGATGTAATATTTCTAATATCAGCTTATGTTCAATTCATCTTAACAAAGCGACCTGGCACACTTAAAATAGTTGTCCAGAAGATGGTTTTCCACATTATATTTGATGTCGATGCATAAATAGTAACGAGTTATTACAACTCCATTATCTTACTTTCTATTCTTTTGGAACACCTTCTTAACATTTCTTCTGTTTACAACTGCTTCATGTCGCCCTGGTAGTTTAACGGTTAAGGCAATGGACTGCGGTGTCTGAGGATCTCGGTTCGATTCCTGGTAAGTATTGGTTGTAATAGTCGATATTCATTGAAAGTGATTTATGAAGGCAGCCTATGTAGGCAAGTATATGCTCATTTTATTTATTTTTACTCGTTATACTCATTGTATTTTTCAAAGATGAAACTTATGTATTCTTTCGTAGCCATGATAAGCATCTAATGTAGTCAAAAATAAGGCATTGTACTTATTTGCGAGTACATATTTTTAACAGTGAAATGTTAATACGGTAAGAGTACTTCACGAAATTCACAAGATGGTTTGATGTCGATGCATAATTAGTAACCGAGTTATTACAACTCCAATATCTTACTTTCCATTCTTTTGTCACACCTTCTTAACATTTCTTCTGTTTACAACTGCGTCATGTCGCCCTGGTAGTTTTACGATTAAGGCAGTGGTGCCTGAGGATCTTGGTTCGATTCCCGGTCAGTATTGGTTGTAATTGTCGATATTCATTGAAAGTGATTTATGAAGGCAGCCTATGCAGGCAAGTATCTGCTCTTGTTATTCATTTTTACTCGTTATACTCATTGTCGTTTTCAATGATAAAACTTATGTATTCTTTCGGAGCAATGATAAGCATCGAACTTACTCAAAAATGAGTGCAATACACTTATTTGCGAGTACATATTTTGACAGTGAAGGGTTAATACGGTAAGTGTACTTCACGAAATGACACGAAATCTCACGAAGTGTAGTACATATCAATTTCTCATCACATCCAATGCTTAAATATTCTTTAACTCTTTGCACTTCCGCTGTCGCCTCTCAGGCGCCAACTGAACGACCCGTTCTTTTGTTTCCTTGTTCTTTAAAATAAACGATAACATGATCTTGTGTTTAAAAAAAACATGACCATTTTTCAACTTCTTGTCTTGCAGATCTAAAATAGATTATGCTTTTGTTTTCCTCTATGAGCAAAAAAAAAAAAAAAAAAAAATATGGGGAAAAGAACATAAAGAGGAATAAATGTTCCGTAAAAAGAACGCAAAACGCAAAGTGTTCTTGGAGTGCAAAGGGTTAAAATGTTGACAAATAAATTGAATCTTGCGAAGAAAAAAATAGAAATATATTTTAAAAAAGTAACTCTTAATTGATGCGCAAACAAAAAAAACCTTCAAATGGATTGGTAAACACTCCATCGCCAGTTACACGATATTCTCATTAAAAAAATGCACACCCACGCACAGGGAGGGAGGGATTATAATTTTTACAGAAGGGTGATGCTTGAGGGCAGAGGTCCTCAATTTTTTTCTCTCGCGTACCCCTGAAAAAAAAAATTCGTTTATAAGTGTACCCCCATCTTTCACACCTCTTCTAATTTACTCCTCTACGCAAAAAAGTTTATTTTTGTTATGCAGAAATATTCTTCAGTTAGCTGGTAAATAAATCAAAAGACTCAAGTTGATGACACTTAAATGTTTTTATTTTTTATTTTACTCCATACATTTATTTTAGGTGTTTTTCGTCATTACTAATATTTTCGCGTACCCCCAACCGGACCGCCACGTACCCCCACGGGAACGCGTACTACATTTTCAGAACAACTACATTAGAGGATCCATTTTCTTTTCATAGAATTTTACCTTTTGCACTCCGTTGGCGCCGCTCAGGCGACACAATAACGACTCGTTCTTTTGGTTCTCTGTTCTTTAAAATAAACGAGAACAGCATGATCTTGTGTTTAAAAAACATTGATATTTTTTTCAACTCGTTCTTTCGCAGATCCAAAACAGATTAGGTTCCTTTTTTCTATAAGCATACCACATTCCAGTGAACAGAACATAAGGATTAATAACTGTTCCGTAAAAAGAACGGAAAACCAAAGAGTTCTTGGAGTGGAAAAGGTTAATAATAAACCTTTTGCCCTAAGAGAACAAAATTTATATTTTTGATATTTACATATTTTTGATGGAGCAGTGACATTCCGTTCCTGCTATTTTTTAAGAGGTATTGTTTAACAAGTTATTTTTAAGCATTTGCATTCCGTTGGCGACGCTCAGGCGACAAAATAACGACTCGTCCTGTTGGTTCCCTGTTCTTTAAAATAAACGAGAACAGCATGATCTTGTGTTTAACCAACATCGTTATTTTTTTCAACTCGTTCTTTTACAGATCCAAAACTTATTAGGTTTCTTTTTCCTATAAGCATAACATATTCTAGGGAAAAGAACATAAGGATGAATAACTGTCCCGTAGAATGAACGGAAAACTAAAGAGTTCCTGGAGTGCAAATGGTTAATATTAAACATTTTGCCCTAGAAGAGAAAAATTTATATTTTTAATATTTACGTAGTTTTGACGGAGCAGTCACATTCCGTTCCTGTTATTTTTTAAGAGGTATTGTTTAACAAGTTATTTTTTAGCCTTTGCACTCAGTTGGCGCCGCTCAGGCGACAACATAACGACTCGTTCTTTTGGTTCCCTGCTCTTTAACATAAACTCGAAAAATGTCTTGAAATGAAAAAATTCAGGATATGTTTTGGAAATTAGGGAAAAAGGAAGTGTTTCCAAAAGTTCGCATTTGTTTACCATGGACACTTTGCACTGCTTTGTGTGGAAATTACATGACGTTATTACAAGATATAAGTGGTTTGGTATTAATTCCACATTCTAATGAGTAAATAATTAATGAAAACTTTAAATTGTTTCAATTGATATTTTTTTTCTGGATAACAGATACCAAAAATTTTTCAGATGAAGTTTTTAATGTAAAAGCAACATTCCTATGATATTTTGTACAATTTAATAATGAACTGTTTCTCGAATTACGTAAGTAAGTTTAGTTTAGAGAGGGATTGAAAATGCGTCATGAGATTTTACAATAGAACAACGGAAAAGGAATTTCGATTTTTCATTAACAAAATTTAAAATAACTTTTAAATATAAATTTGACATTTACTATAAATGTGTTTTAAAATTGATTAACTTTGTTATTTCATATAATTATTCTTCTTTATTGAAATATTTGTTCGAAAGCACCTGATTAATTAAATATGAAATTATTTTCGGCATTTTCTCGCATTACGTAAGCATGTTTAGTTTCAAGCAGATATTTAGATGAGTAACGAGACTCTACAATATAACAAAGGAAACACAGTTTAAAAGTTTTCAATTGAAATGTACATAGTAATCTAAACCCTTGAAAGAAAAAGTTTTCATATACTCACAGGGAATTTAATTTAATTTAAAACCATTTGTAAAAACAAACTGTAAATGTTTTTTTAAATATTTTAATCGTGTTACTTCAAATAAGTATTTTGTTAATAAAAATTTCTTCGAAGTAACTATTTTTTTCAGGATTCATACTACTAGCCACCTACAAAAATTTTATATTATAGAACCTTTTCTTCTGTAACCTCTTCAAAATTATGAAATATTTCTAACAACAGCCACAAATTTAATTTAACCATTATAATTAATAGTTAATTGGTAAAATAAAATTATTTTTCACTAAATTAAAGATAAAACTACTTTCATCACTACGATTAATTCCGAATAACACATAAAATTACTCAAAATAAGTAAAAATCTTAATAATTGATTAAACGTTTAATAAGAATATAAAATGCTCTTTAAAGGTTGAATGAATATAGGTTGAAGATAAAAAAGTTGCCGAAATAATTTTGCAGTAGCAAAAAAATAATTTGATATCCGGTATCATAATCTTCTTATTAACAAAGAGTACTTTACATAGCATTTAAAAATCCAGTCAGTTATTCCAGAGTTATACAAAAGCAAACATCGTTACAAATTGTTACTTAAAAAACAGAACAACAATAATATTGTCAGGGTTTAGCATGGAAACGAAAATATATTTGTGCTACAATTGTGCGAATGGTCGCATTAGACGCTCAGGATCCTTAAAAATATTAATTTAAATTACCTTTGCAGAATTGTTACGGTATCTTTGCAATCTGGACACTTCTAACCAATCGTATGAGCATTTCAAAGAACTTAACTTATTTCGATAATTAAGACATTATTAGACGATAAAATATATTATGAAACGTCTGACCATTGATATGGACATTTCAAAACATTTGCATTTGATTCGATTCATTAGAAATATTACTAAGTCATAAAATATGCAAACGAGCTTGGCTCGGTCCCCTGGTACTGGTACTGGTCAATTAAGATAGGTATAAAAAATAGCGAAGAAGGGAAAAAATGTCAGATATTTCGAGCAAATTTAAATTTGCGACTTTTTGTCTCATTTTTCCGCTTGCATCTCAAAAAGTAAATGTCTTAAAATTATAAAATTATGCCAGTTTATTTAGAAATGTTTGGGAAATAAGGTTATTATATTTGTTTTTCAATACAATCAGTATATTAGACGTTGTTTCATGTTAAAGTCATAATTTCAGAAAATGTCGAAAACAATTCAACCATTTTTGGATACTTGTCTTCCAATTTTCAACAAAAAAAATAAAAAATTAGCGATATAGATTTAACTATTGGCTACATTTGATCCAGAGCGTTTGTAAAAAATCGATTTAGTTTTGTATTTTTAAATTTTTAAATAATTGATGAAATATCGGAAATAATCGTCAATTTTACGCGTATTGTCACTGGGGAAAAATTAAAACTGCTCTAAGTAGTTCAAAAATATACTTTTTTCAAATTAAAAATATAAAGTTATGTTTGAAAAATCATTCTTTCTTGAATGGTATCAATACTGAAATTCCATCTTAAAAAATAAATTAGATGTAACTATTTATGTGAAAAACTATAAATATTATTAAAAGATAGTTCGGAACGAAATGCCAACATGTATGGCAATCCAGTTTCCCATTACTTAATACGATAGTTAAGCACCATTTAAAATGTTCTGGTATTATAGGTAATTTCTAAATTTTATTTTTTATAAAATTTTGTACATTTAATGTTTTGTTTTTCTTTCATTAAAGTTTTGAAAATAAATTATTTTTCCGTGGTAAAAATTGTTCAAAAATATAAATGTGTCTATATTACATTGTTTTAATAAAACAAAGTACTGTTGATTTTGTTGTTTAAATATCATCATAATAACAATGATGATTTTTTAACAATGATATTTCAATTGTAGCACTTATTGGACTTCTGTGTTTATTTTAACAAAGCGACTAATTGCACACATTGTTGCAATTTAAACAATACTTTTTATATTAACATTAATCAATTGTAAACTTCTTTGTAGAGTCTTGACTTTCAAAGTGAAAGTGCGTTTTGAGTTTTGTGATTTTGATAAGTGATCGCAAATCTATTTCGTTTGAATTTCGTTTGAAAGCGAAGTGTTGCGGTAGATAAACTCTTGATTCAAATTGAAAAGTTAAAATTTGAAATCTGGAGTGAGGATGGCTCGTGGAAGAGCATTCAAGTGGCTTCGCAAGCATGTGTAAGTATATACATGATATGTATGTCTGTAATAACCACAAATAAATTAATGATTATTTTTATGACTATTTGATAAAACGGTTAAAGTAGAAACTATAGGGACAATCCGCCAACGCGCAAATTAATGTCGCCAAATAGGATTTCATATCAAATTGGTAAATTTCCGTCATATGATTTACACGCATGCGCCAATAGCTGTGTAACATATTTTACAGCATGCGCAAATTCGAATCGAACTTGCAGTTTCTTTAGTTTTACAATCGCCATTATGTAATTAGTTATTATACTAATTTTTGTTTTCATTCGCTGCTTCGTAGTTACTTGTTAGTTTATAAATTCGTAAAAGTTTCGTATAAGTTATAAACCATTCCCGAAATGACGCCATGTATGCTTTTCATTCCATATATCTCAATTGTTAAACTGCAGCTACAGTCAGCAGTTTAAACTGTACCCGCTTGTTCAAATAACATGAGCATCTCGGTGTTGGTAATGGAAATGGGACTTCCACGCCAAATTTGGCGATGAAAATTGATTTGGCGGTGTGTCTCCTTGTTCTTTACTTTTGAAAATTTACTCTCACCGTATATGTAGTACCTAAACTGAAAAAATATGTAGAACTTGTATGAAGAATAGTTATCATATATATTATATCTATAGTCTATCGTTTGAGTCCCCTTCCAACGATTTGTGGAATCCCTCATTGTTTGCATTATGCAAATCAAGCTAAATAAAATAAAAAATCCTTATAACATGCTAAAAACCACAAAATTCTCAACACCCTATAAAATATTTAGTTCCAAAAATAATTTAGCCAACACGTAAAAATCGTTTCCTTCTCGTATCGAATATCAGAATGTAGTAAATCGTGTCATTCTTAAACCAAATAGGATATTCGGATTACCCATCATTCCATGTTCGTAAAGAATTTTGTTGTATGAACCAGACAATTCCTATTTTCAAATTGAACGGACCAAAACACTGTTTCTCGCACCGTGTAAGACAACAGTACTACTCCTTCCTCTAATATATATCTATAGCCGTTGCTTAGAGCTGTCTGGTTTTTGCACCAATCGATAGGGGATTTTCTTCTTTATAGGAATAAGAACAAAAATTAAGCTGACTGAGTCTTGCACCCACATCTTCAATTATCTTTCAAGATGTGCACCTGAGACTCGCATTTGTAAATTTTTATTTACTTTAAAATGATTTAAACAATTTTAGAATTATTTTATAAACAAACTCATTACAAAAGAGTTCCATGATCTGGGCGTGCATTTGCAGCTTAGAAGGTAGTAACGTTCCGGACTTTGGAACAAGAAGCTGTGGCACCACTCTATTTCATTTTCAATAAATGCTTCAACGTGGGACTTAACAGCTAGTAGATAAATATAAATTGCTTTTTCAGGTTTTGTTGTTGCAACGCGGAAGACACGGACAGCACCCAGGGCACCGACCCTGACCTGGTCGTCTTTTTCGACTTCAGTAAGGAGTCCTCATTTGATGTAGTCACCAAGTGGCTGGAGGACAACCCTGCCTACTTGGACTACACGGAACCCCACTACTACGTGGATGAACTGGAGATGCCTTCAGAACTTGAAGCTCTCCTGGATCACGGCGATTGCTGGGATATGCCTTTTGCAATGGTGGCAAATTTAGATTTGGATGGCTGCATGGAGACACCTCGCACACTCGAGGCTCCTGTGGATGACAGCCAATCGTCCGACGATAGCGCAGATGGCTCATCGGTCGACAGCAGCGTGTACTTCGACTGTCACTCTGAACTGTCATCAGATGACAGTTTCGTCACCTGCGTGGAGGGCTAGACCATCTCTTCCCTCCCATTCCTCCCTCTCCATCGGAAGATGAGAGTCGAGCCAGCACAGGCTCCTCGGGAGGGTCTGCTCGTCTGCTGGAGAACAGTTTAGATCTGGAGCGAGTCTTCGGGGGCAGTGAAAGTGGACGAGCAGCCCTCTTTGGGGTACGAAAGTAGCCCACCTCCTTGTGGTGTACCCCGGACAACGTTGTGCTTGCACAACGGCCGAGAGGCTACTTACTAAATAAAGAAATGTTCTTCTTATTGGAATATTAATTTGTATGTTCAATATCAACTCTTCCCCCCCCCCTCCCCCTCATGCGTGTAATGAACTGCCCTAAAAGACAAGAACACTCTCTATGGACATTTTTGTACTCCATAACTCTATGTAAACCCCTCACTTCGCTTACAAAATGTCTAAGTTCCATACAAAATTGTAACCATTGGTTACAATTTGAATCGAACCATTGGTTAATAAAATATGTTGATACACAAGTAATGGCATACTTTTAAATGGAATTACATAAAGAACAAGCGTACTTAACACAATAAAAGTTTTTTTTTATATTCAAGAACATGCAGTTTTTATTCAATTTGATGAATCCTTAACAAAAGAACAGGTATAGACCTGTTGACCCATTTTGACAGGTGTGGTGATTCTAAGTCACCAATATTTAGATATTGGTGACTGAGAATCACCACACGAGTCAAAATGGCTAACAAACATTCTAAATTATTTTTTTAAATGTAATAAATAAGGATAATAAATATCGAATATTTACTATATAAATATTAAATAAAATTATGACATAGCTTTCATACAAACTAATATATATACATTTAAAAACCAATATACAACACTCGGGGACAACCTTAGTTGAACCTGAAGCGGAAACTATGATATGTGTAAATATTCAATTGCTTTAGGATCAACTTAGGTTGTCCCCGATTATAGTTTTTGACAGCGGGTTGAATTATATAACGTCCAGCGAGAGATACAACTTTCAGTTGATAAAAGTCTCTGTACCTCAAACTCATATCATAATACCCAAGTAACTTATTTAGTTTAAAAAATTAAGCGTGTAAAGTTAAATTCAAGTGAACGGCACCTTTTTGGATTCCAGAGCACTGAACGCCTTCTACGTTGCATTTCGTTTTTTGAACAACATTTTCAAGCGCCAGACGATCGTGAAACAGATGCTAACGTGCTAATACTGTTACGTTAAAACGTACGTCCTTACGTAAGGTCGTTAAAAAAAAGTTGCATTACGAATTTTTTCGGTACAAATATTTTGTTCCGAAAATTTTTTATATGAATATTTTCGCTACAAATATTTTCGTAACAAATATTTTTCGTTGCAAATATTTTTGTTGCAAATATTATTGTTGCAAATATTTTCGTTGCTAATGTTTTCATTACAAATGTTTTCGTTGCGAATAATTAGTGTTACGATTTTGATCGTTACGATCTTGATTTCGTTAAGAACCTCTTCGTAGTGAATTCACCGATTTTGAAGACGTTTCACGTCAAATATAATCAATAGAATCTACAACATCTTTAACGCAATGGAATATGTAACTTTATCTACACGATTATTTAAAGTGATTAAATTTACATGATTCAACATTGACCAGAACACGATACTTGTGTACGTGGGTATCAGTCCGGTCATTTATTTCTGACCTCATTTAACCCTTTGCACTCCAATGTCGCCTCTCAAGTGCCAACATAACGACCAGTTCTTTTGTTTCCCTGTTCTTTAAAATAAACAAGAATAGCATGATCTTGTGCTTAGAATATCAATTATTTTTCAACTTGTTCCCTTGCAAATACAAAACAGATTAGGATTTTTTTCCCTTTACGAGTATAAAAAAAAATCTGTGGAAAAGAACGTAAAGAGGAATAACTGTTCCATAGAAAGAACACAAATCGCAAAGTGTTCTTAGAGTGCAAAGGGTTAAGAGCCTTTAACAAGTACCGACTCGCAATTTTTCAACCACGGTTAGGTGACGAAGACAACAACAAATCTGGCACCCGATTCAACCTCAACATATGTCAGGACATTGGACCGCGATCATAATTAAAGTGCACCAGTCCCTTACACTGCGTTTGAATGTGTACATATTTTAAATAACTTTTTAGGAACAAATCTGACAATCTTCCTATCCCAAGCTCCGCTGCAAGATTGTCAAAGTCCATGTAGGTATTCGAACACGCAATTCCCCAATTACTCCTGGAAACTTTACCACCGCACAACCACAGGCCCTTTCCTCATTGAATAAAATAATGTACTTTGTTGACTTTCAACTATTCGGAAACTATTTTCCCGCATAATTCCACACTTTTATCCGAATACATGAATAATTTTATCATATTGTTAAAGTCATTTTGATGTGTTAGAATCATCGAGAGCGTGTATTACCTTTGTCTTATCTATTTCTACCATCCTTCCGATTGATTTACATATTTTCTGTCATGTATCGAATGTACGAAGCACGTGTCTTTTCAGCGAAAGTCGAATTCAATTTGATTTCTGCATAGATAAAAGAACATACTTCGAAAAGAACTCCGCGTGTTTATAGAAATGTAGTCGAGAACTTTCTACCAGATTATGCGAAACCCGTTCCGAAGGGATGTTTGGAGAAGTAAAAGTTTTTTATTTTATGATTTTCTTTCATATGCGTGTGTGTTTTAAATTCAATTGTTGATCTTGCAAAAAATGATCATATTGTCGTTGCATAAAAGTTGAACTTGATAAAATATCTTGACTAGAGGAGAGTTCATTTATTACGTCACGCTATTTTTTATATTTTTTATTTTGACGAAAATATGTTTTTGAAATCGGTACTGGTTACCGAACTCGAACTGTAACTTCTGAAACGCTCATAATAAGTTATTTCTAAGGTCTCGGTTGATTGTTTGGTTTGGTTTTGGTTAATTAACGCCGCAGTTGAGCTGCACAGTGGGCCATTGGCGACGGTTCGGGGTCTATCTCGAAGGAAAGACCCGGGAACACATACACATTCATAATGTACCTCGTTATTTTTGAATCATGGTCAGGAAACACTTGAACTGGCACCCAACGCTTGTAATAGACTTACGGACTTTGGACCCAGATCAGATTTACCGTGCACCAGTCCCGCAAACACGCCGTTAATTTTTGCGGATGTTCTGGACGACTTTTCTAGTATTTTGTAGTGAAGCTGGCAACTCTCCGATCACAAGATTACAACTTTTTTTACTTTTCTTTGTCAAGTTCATGGCCTAGGACCGAACCAGGAATCCTCGGATTCCCAGCTGACGCCATTAACCGCTTGGCCACGGAGGCCTGCGATGGACAATTGATCACGGTTATAGATCAGTGTTTATTAAACAATAAATATAGTGCCACAATTCTACTAAATACCTTTACGTTCGTGTAAAGGAACTGTACACTTATCATACTGTCCTAACAAGAGGGTAAATTTGACCAAACATTCCGAACTGTCTTAAAAAAAAAAATATTTTCAGTGACGATAAATGCATTGAAATAAATCCGCGAGCAAATTAATATTTTTTATTGTTAAGCAATTGTGTCAAAGTATGACAAACGAGTTAAACCAAAGTTTAGACAATCGCTAAAATAAGAATAGAAGATATGTTTGTCGCTAGACACACCATATCTTCCTCTCTATCTGTCTGAAATATTTTATTTTAGGACTTACAGTGACACCCTTTATCCCCTCTGTTTCTAAAACCCTTGTCTTGTTCAGTATTTTTTCCATCTGTCTGCAAATC
This sequence comes from Troglohyphantes excavatus, assembly GCA_963932185.1. Lineage (NCBI taxonomy): Eukaryota > Metazoa > Arthropoda > Arachnida > Araneae > Linyphiidae > Troglohyphantes > Troglohyphantes excavatus. Next base: position 58,405,347 of record OZ010678.1, on the reverse strand, counting down.
AACAACTGACAAACAGAAAAAGAAGTTATCAGTGATACTTCCTTTTTTTTTTACTTCTTTCACAGTTTAAAAATAAACTTTATTACGGTGTCCATGACAACTTATTTCTTTCATTTTGCAAAATGTAGTTTTTATAGTTATCCGTTTTAGGCTTAACGGTTTGAAATCGAGGAATATGTGTGATATTTAGATTATCTTTTGGACCGGTTACATTCACTGAACTCTAACTGTAACTACTGGAACGTTCTTAACCAGTTCCTTCTAAGGCAGCATTTGAAGCCATACTGTAAGCAGCCATATTCTACACCAAGTAATTTTTAATAGTAATTTTTGTGGATTTTTTAATTCTTAAAACGTTATAGAAATGTTAAATACGTTTAGATATGTTATTTTCTACATACATAATCAATTTTAAATCGTCAAATGTATATTTTTTCTTATTACTGCTTATCCGCTTATTATTGTTTAAAATGGATTTCAAAGAATAGGCATTAAAACGTGTTTTAATTAAAAAATGGAAGAAATGAAAGTGGGGTACAGTTTTTTAACCTTCAATTGGCTTCAAGTCAAAAAACTGCCTTGTCCACTCCAGAAGTTACAGTTAGAGATCAGTGGTTACATTTCATTCCTCTTAATTTTAAGGGGGCCGGATAGCCCAATGGATAAAGGTGTCGGTTGTGAATCAAAGGATTCACGGTTCGAACCTGTGCGAGGACTAGACTAAATAATAGTAAAAAGTAGTGATATTGCGATCGGTTGCCATCTTCGCTACCAAAATACTAGAATGTCGTCCAGAACATCCACAAAAAATGAACGGCGTGTATACGGGACTGGTGCACGATACATCTGATCGGGGTCCAAAGTCCCGACGTCTATTGAAGGCGTTGAGTGCCAGCGCAGGTGTTGTCCTCGTCATCTGACCATGGTTTTGAAATAACGAGGTGCATGTATGAATGTGTGTGTGAATGTGTATATGTTCCCGTGTCTTTCCTTCAAAACAGACCCCGAACCGTCGCCAATAGTCCAATGTGCAGTTCTAGTGCGCCGTTATTTTACCAAACCAAACCAAAACAACGAGGTGCATGTATGAATGTGTGTGTGAATGTGTATGTGTTCGCGGGCCTTTCCCACTGAACTCTAACTGTAACTGCTGGAAGGCTCAAACTTTGTTTCCTCTACGGGCGCGTTGAAACAAATTGAAAGCTGCCATACTGTGTCCCAACATTTTTTCAAAAATGATTTAGTGGTGTTTTTTATTACAAAAGCATTATAGAAGTATTAAATATATATAAATATAATATTTTTAATAGAATTCATTTTTATATTGCCAAACAGATATTTTTTGCTCTTGCTTTTTAACTGCTTCTACTTTGACTTGCAAATGACTTCCTATTTTAATAGCAGATTACATTTAAAATGGGTTTAAAAAGAAAATAAAAAAAACTTACCCAAAAATAATATATGTCGGCGTATTTTAACATGAAAAATATACGAAATATTGCGGTATCCAGAAAAGTGTGCCCCATCATGGCGGCCTCCATATCGGCTGCAAGTCAACAAAATGTCTTGCCCTATCCAGAAGTCACAGTTATTGATCAGTGGCCTTTCCTTCGAGATAGGCCCCGAACCGTCGCCAATAGCCCACTGTGCAGCTCTAGTGCGACGTTAATTAACCAAAACCCAAAAAACCCAAAAATACTAGTAATAAATCGGAAATCCTTATAAATAAAAAAATAATACGATGCAAGAGTTCCTTACACACAACAACAAGAAATAAAAGCCCTTTCAATAACTTACTCCCTGAAGGAACTCCCCCTTTACGAAGCAGCGCCATTAAGCGTAATGTCCACATCCGATGGTCGTGCAGGGATCAAGCGCTCAGATTAGGGTTAATGGCAACGAACGACCATTTAAGCGCAATATCAGTTTGCCATTTGCCCCCCTTCGGGACAACTTTGGGCCGATGACCGTCGTAAATATTTCAGGGGGAAGAAAAAGACAATTTTGGAGGGAGGAGGGAGGGGGTTGATTGTTTGCTATTAGCTCTCTCTTGTAAATGTTGGATGCGTTTTGTTCTGATGCTATTAAAACATTTATTTCGTAATACATATAACGGTACAACGCTACGATGAACACCATAATACTTTTTCCCAAAATAAATCGTGAACACTTACATTGAATTATTACACTGTTAAAATTGTTACATTCGGCCGAAAAATGGGTTCATGGGTTGATCTTGTTGGGGTTGTCATGGGTTGATCTTCACCGCCCCAACAAAAAAATCAACCCTTGGACTTGACGACACCAAGACGTTTCCCTGTTGCCAAACAACCATCGGCCATTCAATTTGTAAAACCAATGGACTTATCATTTAAATAAAAAATAGTTTTTCCCACTTGTGTCGTTTTGCTTTTTTGAAAAAAATTTGATAAGGTCACGGTGTTCCATTATTTTTTCGGCCGACTGTAAATAAAAAAATCTAATTTAAACACGATACAAGCTCATATCTGAAACTCAGTGTCAGACAATTCTAAGTCACATTTGGGCAACTTTACAAAAGAGGATATCCCCCAAAAAAACTTTAGATAAGTAAAAAACGCAAAGCCCCCCCCCCCCCCAAAAAAAAAAAACTTTGAAATTATGGCTAAAAAAGGTTATGATATAAAAAAAACAATAAGTCAATTGCACTAGGGGGATCAACCCTGCACACCCTATCGCTAGTCTTCTCCCGGAAAACAGCTGCGCTTTCCTTTCTTAGCTCGGTTAAAAATTTATGTGTATACAGGGTGCGTTCCATAAGTAATGCGACCAAATTCATAAAAAATCGTATATTGGACAAATTCGTACAATTAGTTAAAAATATTCAAAATAACATCTTCCTGCGTCGATACACTTATGGAGGCTGTATTTCCAGGCCTGGAAGGCATCCTGGAAAGCCTTCTCCTGGAGGTCCTTTAGAACCGATGTAACATGAGCCTGGTTGTTTTCAATCGTGTCCCAATGTTTCCCTTTCAGGGCTCCTTTTAAGTGGGGAAACAGAAACAAAGTCTGGGGGGGGGGCCAGGTCAGGCTTGTAGGAGGCTGAGGAACCAGTGGGTTATGCGTCCTGGCCAGGAAATTGTTGACAACGAAGGAGCTGTGGCTTGGCGCGTTATCGTGAAGAAGTTTCCATGCGTCCTTGATGTCGCTTCGGCAGCGCGCGACCCTCCTTTCTAGCCAGGACCCATACCCCACTGGTTTCCCAGCGTCCCTACAGTCCTGGCCTGGCTCCCCCAGACTTTTTTTTTTGTTTCCTCGCTTAAAAGGAGCCTTGAAAGGGAAACATTGGGACACGATTGAAAACATCCCGGCTCATGTTACATCGGTTCTAAAGGACCTCCAGAAGAAGGCCTTCCTGGATTGCCTTCCAGGCCTGGAAACACCGCCTCCATAAATGTATCGACGCAGGAGGGTGCTATTTTGAGGATTTTTAACTAATTGTACGAATATGTCGAATTAATTATTTTTTATGAATTTAGTCGCATTACTTATGGAACGCATCCTGTATAAAATTACTCTCAACCAATACTAGTTTTATTCTTTTACAAAACGTAGTTCGGGTTCTGGAATAAGTTTTACGGTTGCGGCTTAACGTTAGGAGTTGTGCACAGTATATTAAGATTTAGTCCTGTCGGGCGTTGGTTTCTTGTTGGCTGCTTTGGCGAGGTGGCGTTATGGGCTCTTCGTTATTGGCTTAGCGCTGAGAACCCGACCAGGTCGCTTGAAAAACTTATTCGTTCTTCCATTGCAAAGCATTGTACTTGGGTTTTTATAGCTCTTGCTAATGGCTTACAAATAATGTAAGTGCATTTTGAAGGTATGATTGAAAAAACGAACTTTTAAGACAGAATCTGTAATAAAATCAAAATAGCCAAATTTGGACTAGGGCTCGTTTGGCTCTAAGGTACATATATACCGTCGCACTAGTACTGCATCTAGATAACTACATAGTAAAATTAGGGTGTGTAATACCTTTTAAACTTAATATGATGAAGTTATCAAGTTGTAGTACCAGTACAAAGATATTTCATTGATTACATGAAGAAAAAGTGTTTCTATTAATTTCAACTATATAAGCCTCGACAATAAACATTAAAAACTAGCTGTTTGGCCCCGCGTTGTTGGGGAACCCATTAAAAATTATACATTAAAAAAACTGAGTTGGACCCACCGGGACTTGAACCAGCAACCTATTGTTTCGATGTCCCACACTGTACCGACTAATCCAAAAGGGCACGCATGCGCAGACTTGTATAAATAATATGAATACATGCGAATAAAAACGGTATTTAATACACGAGTTATATTTTGTATCTAACTTCAATTTAGCGTTTTTAAATTATAGTGGGTTAACTACATATCAAACTTTTGACTTAGTGGTTCGTGGCCATCTGAGTGGTCGGTAACCACTGATTTAGATCCTTTTTATGTATGTGATTTGGTAATATGTAGAATTTAAAATTAGATTGAGTGTGTCTATGGAGATGACCGTTTGGTTTGGTTAATTAACGTCGCACTAGAGCTGCACAGTGGGCTATTGGCGACGGTTCGGGATCCATCTCGAAGGAAAGACCCGGGAACACATGCACATTCACACGCACATTCATGCATGCACCTCGTTATTTTAGAACCATGGTCAGATGACGAGGAAACACCTAAACTGGCACCCAACGCCTTCAATAACGTCGAGACTTTGGACCCAGATCAGATTTATCGTGTACCAGTCCCGTATACACGCCGTTAATTTTTGCGGATGTTCTGGACGACTTTTTTAATATTTTGTAGCGAAGCTCGCAACCCTCCGGTCACAAGATCACTACTTTTTTTTACTTTACTTTGTCAAGTCCATCACCTAGAATCGAACCAGGATCCTTCGGATTCCCAGCTGACGCCTTTAACCGCTCGGCCACGGAGGCCAAGAAGAGATGATCGTAGTGTTAAAGGCATGTAACGTCTACCTCAAATGGTGGCACCTTTCTGGATTCCGGACAACTTTCTACGTTGTGTCTCGTTCCTAGAACGACGTTTGTTGAGCGTCGGAAGAACACGCCTTCTCGTTCAATTCAAAGAACAGGGGAAAAAAGAACTAGTCGTTATTTTGGTGACTGGTAGTCATTACTCGTGTCCAAACAGTTATTTTTAAAAAATATATTTACAGAGTACACTTTAAACGAAAACTGCAATTTTCCAAACATTTCATATAAAATCCTGTGCCTATCACTATATTAATATCCCAGACGAAGAAGGAATATGACAACTAAACACAACAAAAAGTAAGAAGCAAGATTTTAACGAATGCCTAACGAGAAAGCAGGCTGCAGGATTGGATGAGTGATCCTCAGGACAGGAAAGCTCAGAAATAATACTCATAAGCAAAGAAATATAGAATATATGAGAACTTATAAATTATTAAAGGAGAGCTATAAAATGTTTCATTTGTGCTTTTATTAGAGGATAGCTTATAAAACATTCATAAGTAAAGGATATATTTTATAGAAAATATCGGCTAGTGGTTTTTATGTGACACTTTATTTCGTGTTGTGGGATAACATTATGTTATGAAAAATATTTACCTATCTTTAATCAACGAACATATATAAAAAAACATATACAATTTGTAAGATTTTTTTTTTGTTTTTATAAAAATTATTTATTAACGCTAAAATTATTTTACTAGAGCTACACAATGGCCTATAGATGATGAATCGGAAAAAATCAGCAGAATATCTGAGAACAGTAGAACTTGTGACAAAAAAAAACAAAAAAACATTTATATCGTTTTTAATGAGTTCGAACAACATTCTTACGAAATTTGAAGAAAATCGAACAACTCGTTTAGTTGTGACTTCGTAACAAACACATTTAAAGATAGAATATGAAGTGTCTGAATGTCGATTTAAATCTAATCGGCCTTCTATCAATCTCCATCTTCTATCATCTTTACCATCTATATGATGGTAAAGATGTGTCCTACCGACAGTACACTCCCGTTCTTCTACATTGCCCGTTCTATCATTACCATGATGTTTCTCTCCCGATATTTCGTGCAGTTCCTTTTCAAGACGATTCATGTCAAGAGTAAAAAATAATAAATTCATATTATGTTTACCATTCTTATTGTGTTTTTTTTCTTTGTTAAGCGCGGGGCCCTGTGCGGTGGCACGCGTCGCACACCTCCAAGAGCGGCGCTGTTTTAAACTGCTGGTAAAATAACAGCAACGGAATGTAACTGTCTCATAAAAGAACATGAACAGAATGTACTGTTTCGTAAAAAGAACGTGAACGGATTTCAACTGTTTCATAAAAAGAACGTGAACGGAATGTAACTTTCATAAAAAGAACGTGAACGGAATGTAACTGTTTCATAAAAAGAACATCAACAGAATGAAACTGTTTCATAAAAAGAACGTGAACGGAATGACACTTTCATAAAAATAACAGCAACGGAAGTAACTGTTTCACAAAAAGAACGTGAACGGAATGTAACTTTCATAAAAATAAAACAGGAACGAAATGTAACTGTTTCATAAAAATAACGTGAACGGAATGTAACTTTCATAAAAATAACAGCAACGGAAGTAACTGTTTCACAAAAAGAACGTGAACGGAATGTAACTTTCATAAAAATAAAACAGGAACGAAATGTAACTGTTTCATAAAAATAACGTGAACGGAATGTAACTTTCATAAAAATAACAGCAACGGAAGTAACTGTTTCACAAAAAGAACGTGAACGGAATGTAACTTTCATAAAAATAAAACAGGAACGAAATGTAACTGTTTCATAAAAATAACGTGAACGGAATGTAACTTTCATAAAAATAACAGCAACGGAAGTAACTGTTTCATAAAAAGAACACGAACCGAATGTAACTGTTTCATAACAAGCACGTGAACGGATTTCAACTGTTTCATAAAAAGAACAGCAACGGAATGTAACTATTCCATAAAAATAACAGGAACGGAAGCAAATATTTCATAAAAAGAACGTGAACGGATTACAACTGTTTCATAAAAAGAAAGTGAACGGAATGACACTTTCATAAAAATAACAGCAACGGAAGTAACAGTTTCGTTAAAAGAACATCAACAGAATGAAACTGTTTCACAAAAAGAACGTGAACGGAATGTAACTTTCATAAAAATAAAACAGGAACGAAATGTAACTGTTTCATAAAAAGAGTATGAACAGAATGTAACTGTTTCATAAAAAGAACGTAAAAGGAATTCAACTGTTTCATAAAAAGAACTTGAACGGATTTCAAGTGTTTCATAAAAAAAACGTGAAAGGAATGTAACTTTCATAAAAATAAAAAAACAGGAACGGAATGTAACTGTTCCATAAAAATAACAGCAACGGAATATAACTGTTCCATAAAAATAACAGCAACGGAAGTAAATGTTTCATAAAAAGAACGTGAACGGATTTCAACTGTTTCATAAAAAGAAAGTGAACGGAATGTAACTTTCATAAAATAAAACAAGACGGAATGTAACTGGTTCATGAAAAGAACAAGAACAGAATGTAACTCTTCCATAAAAAAACGTGAATGGAATGTAACTTTAACAGGAACGGAATGTTACTGTTCCATAAAAGAACTTAAATATCGAACAAGTTCTTCGATTCCAAAGGTTAAAATCGATTATTCTTTCCAATAAGCGTTTATGCGCTTAGAAAAACGCACTTCGTTTACGCCCCTGTCAAATTGGCAACACCATAATTTGATGTTTCAGGCAACCGGAACAAAGTTCGTTCCTCTGTCGAGTCTTAACAAACACTAAAAAATAACGATCGTCGTTTTAATCTTCTGTCGGTGGAGATTTCTCAAGCTTTGCAATTAATGACGTGTCACTGCCATTTCTAAATAAGCTGGCAATTTGCACTTAAGAGAAGAACGGCTTATTGAACGGCAGATATGACTTCAAAGTTTTAATTACGTTAAAAGTCGTTTCGGTAAGAGATATTGTCACATAGTATTCATGAAGAGATTTTGATCCTATTATTACGTGTGCTTAGTGCACATTTTATAGCTATTTATTGGGAAGTAGTTTTAGAATGCCCCTGGTGATATGACATTAAATAGAAAATTTTCGAACTTACTTTTTTAAATACAAGGAATTTTTGCGAAATAAATATTTAGAATAAAAAGGAATAAAAAAAAAAATTATATAGGAAATATTCATGTGATTTTTTTATGTTTAAAATAGTTTCTTTGTAAATAAATGTTTTCATATTCTACTAAATCAGAATCGAATTTCTTTTGTGTTTTAATATTTGATAAATTCCAGTTCCGTTTCAAGGGCATTGCAATAAAATATATTTTCATTTTGGAAAAAAAAAACAATAATTAATTAGTTTTATTAAAAAAATTTAAAAGACAAGCTCGCAAAATGGATAGTTTAAAAACATAATTTTTTTTTTATTTCAAGCGAAAAAGACATTTCATGATTCTATTTTAATCTTTGCAAATGGGAAAAACGAACACTTTAATGCTCATTCTACATGGACGATATTTTCGAGCGACAGCTTTTGCAGATTGCTTTCTGGTTAGGAAATATCAACAACGAGGTCTGTGAACTTCCCAATCTGCAAAATCTATCATAAATAACGCCTTGTAATAATGGGTCTAAGTGAGGAATTGTTTACTTATATTATACGTAAAAAGATATATAAAATATATTCAAGTTAGTTATGCAAATATTTTACAAATTTATTACATTACCAACGTACTTTGTATACATAATTTTTTTTATTAAAAAAATAATCGCATTTGCAAAAATAAAAGAATCTGTCAAATAGCCCCAATATTGAATGTGCTCTAATGAAAATATTTATGAAAAACTAATTGTTATTGAAGTAATATGAATGTAGCAAAATTCTGAGTTATTTAATCGAAAAGTAAATAAAAGTTTTCAAGTTTTCTTTTATCGTTGTTTTTGTGTTATAAAATACCCGTTTTATAACACTGCGTTTTATTAAAGTAATATTTATATAGAAAATATTGATAAGTGATGACACATTCTATAGTTCCCCTGTCATATGTTCTAAAATACTCATCTTATAACACAACATATTCTTAAAAATTTATTTAGGTAATATTTATAACAAAAAATATAAAAATATAATTGTCTAAGTAATGACAAATTCGATACTTTCTCTCTGCCATTGCTTTTGTGTTAGAAAATAAAAAAAATTATAACCCAATGCTTAACACTACGTTTTCTTAGAGTATTGTTTATATAATAGAAAATATGGATAAGTAAGGACACATTCTATAGTTCCCCTGTCATGGTTTATGTGTTATAAAATACTCATTTTATAACGCAACATTTTCATAAAAACGTATTAAGGTATTATTTATACCGAAAAATATATAAAACTATAATTCGATAAACGATGCCGAATATAATAGTTCCCTTCTGTCATTGTTTTTGTGTTAAAAAATAACTTTTTTATTTTTCAAATATATGGGACAATATTAATATACTTTGTATACACATGCATGTTTATGACTTATAATAATTATATGAATAAAATTGTTTTCTATTCAACTTCAACCTCTCTTCCAAGCAAATTGTGCCAAAATTCAAAATTTTATGAAACTAAATGTAATTGAATAAATATTAAATCTTCGCGTAAGAGGATATTTATATTCTTTTTTTATAGAACATTTAAAGAGGTATTCTTCAGCGTGTTTTTTTTATGGTTAGGGCGGATAATTATAAAAATAAAAAAAGTTATGCGTAAAATGTAATATCAGGAAATAATTATCTCAGTTAACCAACAGTTAGTGGTAACATACAGTTAGTGGTTGTTTATGAGATTTGGCGAATATTTAATTAAAAACATAAACCGTGTGGATTTTTAATCAGAAGAAAGTTTTACATCGACAATATACTTGGTATTTTTATATGACAAAAGTAAGTTATATTAAAGGTTATGAGATAATAACATTTTATAATGATACACATGCAGTTTTCCTTCAATGTAAAGAACAGGGAACAAGAGAACAGGTCGTTATTTTGTTGACTGCACTGTTAAAAATAGGTATTCAAAAATAACTAAAATGTACTCAATTTTGAATACATTCGATGCTTATCATGGCTCCGAACACATAAGTTTAAATTTTGGAAAAAATATTTACTTAAAAATTAGTACAATGAGTAAAAATTAATAAAAGGAGCAGTTGCTTGCCTACATAGGCGGCATTCATAAATCACTTTCAATAAACATCGACAATTACAACCAACCATATATCTGAAGACACCGCTGTCCAGAGTTAGTTAAGCTACCAGGGCGACATGAAAACTTTATAAACAGAAGTAATGTTAAAAAGGTGTGCCAAAAGAATGGAAAGAAAGATAATGGGGGAGTTACATGCCGAGAAGAAGAAGACCGCTGTTCCAACAGAACATGGAGAAAAATCCGTGACGCCGAAGAAAATCCGTAGGATTAGTATGGAGCTTCAGTTCTTGTACTATAATTTTAAGTTTTGGTCATTAAATAATATTTCAATATAAAAATATTTACTTTATTCACTGAGATGTATTGTACTCATCGTTTATGAAGCATTTTTTGTGTTGAAATAAAAGTATTTTTCCGTATTTCGTTGTAATTCTAATTATATACATATATAATAGGGTGCATCGAAAAAGCCATTTTTTAAAAAAAGTTTTGCAATTATTTTGGCCTTTATATAAAAGTGTTCTATGTCATAAAAGAAACTTCCTCTATTTTTTTCAGAATTTTTGAAAGCAATTTACCGGGTCCACATGATGGTGGCAAATTGACATTAAAATATTTTTTTAAATAAATGTTTGCAAATTTGGTTCACCTTAATTGTAGAGTACCAATAGAATGTTTAAAACTTGTAGGAACTTATAATACAATAATCTTTATTAATAATGCACAATATATGTAAACTTTAGCACTTCAATAAATCAATGTTAATATAATGTAAGTAAAATGTCAGTGATCATGATCATCGTCGCCCTCAATTTACAGTTTTCTTTTGCGAAGATTGGGCATCTGTTTTCTGTCAGCCTCAACTACCTGCATAGTGTTCTAGTAATGTTGCTCAGATCTAGCTGCATCGAGGTAGTCACTACTCAGTTTTATAGCACGTTCTGCAGAATCATTAACAACGTTCAGAGCAACTGTCTTTGCCTTTGATGCAATACATGAGGACTCAACTGGCCAAATGTCAACATCTTTGCTGAGAAATTCTGTGTTCATTTCTAAAAGACGGAAAATGAGCCAAGAGTCAACAGTGGTCAGATCGCCAAGCCTAGTATTACTTGTGATGGTAGGAAATTTGGGTTTTCCAAATCCCGTGCCAAAGCGATTGCAAGGAACTGCCACTGCATCAGCTGGCTTTGTTGTGAGAAGTCTCTCTGCTAAATATTGAAGTTCTAATTTTGGAACTATGTCACTGAATAATGCTAATGGTATCATTTCAGAACATAAATACCACAAATGATGGTTAAGTGCTGTTAATCCACTAACAGATATACCATTATCAATTTTACTGTACTTCAGAAGATCTTTGTAAAGACAGAGATCATGCCACGGAGCATTGACAGCTAATGTGCTGTTTACCCACCATCGACTGAAAAGCAAGCACACAAAAGTGACAAATTTACGCAACTTCAACTGTTGAGTTACAGTGGTGATTGTTCCTTTACGCAAGAAACTGATCTGCTTCTCCAAAAGAACAACTTTAATTGCGTACAAAATTTTAGACATCCAACGAGCTTTGTGAACAGCACCGGGATGACGAAATTCGAATGATTTTGATTTATCACCATTGTCCAGATACAGCAAGCACAGTTCAGTGAATTCCTTGTAATCTTCACGTTGATGCTTTACTACTGCTTTAGCAACAGCAATAGCGTTCTTCTGCCACTTTGTAACCAAAGACAAAGTTTGTTCATCCCTGGAGACTGAGCACTTATCAAAGGAACTGAGAGTCTCATCACTTGCATGAGGCACTTTATCGAAATGTTTCTTGAATCGGCTGAAAACCATATATTCTCCCGATTTAGAAGTTTCTACATTCAAATCATTGAAGACCTGGGTAAGTATTAGCTCACCGACATGATGACGGCATGCAGACCAAAGTAAAGTGCGACCAATTCTTTGTTGTAGGGTGATACAGGCTGCAGTGACATGTCCAGTATTGCTGGATGTCGTGTCGAAGGTCATGTTCACTACTGAATCCACTCATTTCCATGACTGTAACAACTGCACTGTTGCTTGAGCTATGACATTGCCAGATCGTTGGTCTGTTCCCGGTTTGTAAGATGGTACAACAAGAAGCTTTATGTCTGTATCTCTCTTCCGATTCGTTCTTTGATTTGTTTATCAACAGCTTTGAATCCCAATGTAAGGAAGCAAATTTTGGTGGAGCCCATGTAGTTTGTACTGCCTTTGCAATTTCTTTATTTACAGTACGCTTTGACCTGTCTGCTGTGGCATATGAAATTGATAGTTTCTTTGCATCACCTCCAGATTCCTCAATTATGGCATGAGTGAATGCAGCTTGTTGAGCCGGAGAAAGCTTCTTTCTTGTTGCCAAAGATTCTATTTTTGGTGACTTCAAGATGTTATGAGGTATGAAAGCACTAGTACCTGTACGTCTGCGAGTGACTCTAGGATTACCTTCCTTTCTTGCTTCTGTGGAAATCTTGAAAGAGATGTCTCCGTTGTCTCCTTCTGTTTCACTGTTGCTGCTCCCTTCACTGCTGGTTATTTCCGCAGTGCAGCTGGCTGAGGCTTGTTGACATTTCTGCTGAGCCACCAGTCTAATCCTTTCTTGCTTCCCCACAATTGCTTCCTTACGCTTCAATCGTGAATCCAGCTTCTTGTCCCATGAACCAAATGATGCAGCTCGGTCTGTTTTCATGGATTGAAAAAATTTCAAATCTTCGTTGTTCATTATTATTGCTTCTGCATTTTGTGTCCAAATTTGAAATGTTCTTCCGAGTTCTATTTTAGTGTCTTGGATCTTTGCCTGTGCAGATGCTGATGACCAACGGTCTACCGGAATTTCTCGAAGTTTAGCATTCTTCTGAAACAAAGTTATTATCCTCTCACATGCTTTTTTTTCAGTAATGATTGGAATGTTTCCTTTTTGATAAAATGGAATAATCTTTTTTAAAACTATCTTGGCATTCTCATACTTTGTTCGGTTAAGCTGTAGTCCTTCACATTGATGAAACATGTAGCATCGTAAAACTTGATTGTTTGTTGGCAACCTGGATCCTGTTATCTCTGCATCAGCTTGAGTAATTCCAGCTCCAATTCCAAAAACTTCAGCACTAAGACGAGTCTCTTTGTAGTCATAATTTTTACATGATTTGGCCATGGAAAAGAATAATGACCTCTTCACTCTTCAGATGTAAAAATAACACTGGAACAGCAAATACTTCTGCACTCTGTCTAACACATGCATATGCTATTAGTCATCAAACTATCAACCAATCAAAGAACAGCTCAATGCCCATGAAACATAATAGTTTCACCTGCTACAAAAAATTTATTTTTAATTCACATAGAAGAGTGAAAATTGTATATTATTTTTGGCAGCTTTCCAACTTTATTTTTGCTAACAAACAGGACAGTCAGGAAAGCAGATTTTAAAGTAGAATTGTAAAAATGGTACTTTTGGTAACTTTTTTGGTGTTTTTTATTATTATATTTTATTAATATGTTATTTTTGTATTATTTATGTTATATTAGTTATTTTTAGTTTAGTATTTGTCTTTGTTATTTATTGTTATTTTAGTTTTGCTAGTATTTGCTAGGAATGTAAGCAAATTTCATTCTGCGGGACGCATGTGGACCCCCTAAGCATCTTAAAAATTGTCTAATATTTACCACAGTGTCTTTTCAACCAAAGTAGAACACTTTAAGCATAAGGCCATCAAAATTTAAAACTATGATGTTTTTGATGCACCCTAATATATAATATAAGTATTTTTGTATTTAAATTTATTCATATATAGAATAAAAATATTGCTTTATTGGAAAAGCAAATATTATTAACAAACTTTCCCATAATTGCAAGCGTAGCGACTAAACAAACAAAAATAAAGAAGAAATCGAAACTACTAGAAGTTTCCATCATGATACGTCACTTGAATTCCCACAATGAATTGTAATAAGTCAGTTTCAATTTCAGCAATAGGCATGCATCAAATAATGTGGAAAACCATTTTCTGAACAGCTATTTTAAGGGGGTCCGATACCCAAAATTCGCAAAAAAAGTCATTTTTTTTTATATTTAAAAAATAATATTCAAACTTATCTTAATAACTCACAAAAAACTGCTTCAAAAAATTCCTATTACTTTTTTAGTTATGAATGTTTTAATGATGTGTTCCTATAACATAGTTGTATCATATGTAAACTTTAAAAGCAAATATCTCTGTTCGTGGTTTTGAAATTTAATGAACACTAAAAATGCTAAGGCTTTTTTACTATTATACTTAAAATCATAATTTTTGTGTGTATAGCAAGATAAATATATTTTAAATAGATGTATGCATTCATATTTCCTATTTTTACCATAATTTGTTTTTTAAAACCACTTAAAATGGAATTTTATTTTTTTTCGTCAATTTTTTTTTCCAAAATTTCTAATATATTTTATTTTTTTAAAGTGATGTATCTGAATCAAAATTTGAATGCATACATCTATTTACATATTATTCAAGATCTTAAATAAAAAAAAATGCTTCAAAATATTGAAAAACAAAAAAGGAGTAGGAATTTTAAAATTGTTAAAAAATTTACTAAAATTTTAATTTAAAAATAAATGTGCAATTTAAAAAAAAAATTGAGCGTCTTAAAATGGTTTTTTATGCATATTTAGAAAGAGAAAAAAAATTGGATTGTACAAGTATAAAAATAAAGAAAAAAATGTCGAAGGTATCGGACCCCCTTAAGTGTGTCCGGTCGCCTTGTTCAGATGGCTTGAATAAAAGCATGATATTAGCAATATTAAATCACACTGCTGATTTCGGAGAAAGTACGATTACTTAAATTTGAGTACGTCATTGCTCATTTACGATGTAATTGTACTCAAAGTAAAACGAGTAAGTTTATGTTCTCATTTTATTTTTTACAATGCGATAGTCACCACTCGAGTCAAAACGATAAATACAAAAAAAAATTAAAGTAACTTTTTTATGAATAAATAAAAGTTACAAAGATCTAATCAGTTTTTTTTGCACTATAAAATTCCTCCCTTCTATTATATTTGCACAATAAAAATACAAACTATGCAATAATTTCAATTCAACAAAATCGAGTGCATCTTACTTGACCTTTAATTAAAGCGTGAACAAAGCTTATATAACACAATACATCAAATTATTTGTTAACGAACTAAATACGTATCCCCATTGAAATGAAGATAGAAAAAAGTCCACATTTAACTTATTTAAAAGATAACAAAGAAGTTGAAATTATTAAAGATTATTTTCTAGTATCTCTGCTTCTAAGGGAATTTCCCTCATTGTGATATAAAGTCCAGTGCTTTGTCCTGAATAAATAACCTTTGAACGTTATTTTAAGCTGGTTTTTTTGGAAGTTTATTATGATATTTCTAAAAGCTTTTTCAAAAGATTCCATGGCAGTAAAAGCAAAAGTTTGCTTGAACGAGAGAATAAAGCCGTAAAACAATTATAACTTATAATTTTATTTTGCTTGAGAATTAATTGAGAATTTTAATTAAAAACCAAAATTGGGATGAATGAAATTTT
This sequence comes from Troglohyphantes excavatus, assembly GCA_963932185.1. Lineage (NCBI taxonomy): Eukaryota > Metazoa > Arthropoda > Arachnida > Araneae > Linyphiidae > Troglohyphantes > Troglohyphantes excavatus. The sequence goes on along the minus strand of OZ010678.1, from coordinate 58,389,540 downwards.
AAAAATCTTTATTGCTGAATTCTAGAGGGTAATTATTTGGCTTTAACAAAAACAAATGCAAAGTGTTTCCGATAATAAATTCTTATGACTTTAAAATGAAAATAAAATTGTTAAAATTAAATGTTAGTGATTTCATTTGGGAAAAAAGTAAAGTGGTTTTATTTAGCAATCGGTAACAACATTTGAAATAGAACAAATGAGGAACAAACATTCGAAACTTGTTTTGTCACTGGAAGTGATTCGTGGGTAATCGCAAAAAAAATCGATTCCCAAAAGCATTGGGGAAGTTTCCAATTCTTGCAAGTTAACTTTAATGAGATAAAACGTATATTGGACTAATGAAACAGTTTAGTTCGATTGGAAAATCGAAGGCAAATTCAGTGTTGTATTTTTTTTGAGTCTGTTGACAAAACAAGTTTTAAATGTTTGTTTCCAATTATAAACTGTGTCTCTAAACAAAGCGTACATAATTACTTGATAGCTTCTTCTTTTGTATTGTATTATTTCTATTATTATAATTTTATTTCCCTTATTTTATTTCTATTATTTCATTGATATTATTATTTTATTTCTATTATTTCATTGATATTATTATTTTATTTCCAATTTTATTTATATTATTTCATTAATATTATTATTTTATTTCCAATTTTATTTCTATGATTATTTTATGTTTTCAATTTTATTTCTATACATTTTAATTTTTGTATAATTATTTATATTATTTTATTTATCATTAGTTTATATGCATTATTTTGTTTCTATTATTTTATTGTTATTGTTTTATTCCCATTATTTTATTTCTATATTATTATTATATTTCTATTATTTTATTTCTCTATTATTTTTATATCTCTATTATTTTATTTCTATCAATATGTTATGTGCATTATTTTATTTCTATTAATTTTTTTTCTATATAATCATTTTGTTTATATTATTTTATTTCTATATAATTATTTTGTTGATATTATTTTATTTCTACCATTATTTTATTTGTATACTATTATTTAATTTCTATTATTATTTTATTTCTAATATTATTTTGTTTATACTATTTTATTTCCATATTAATTTTTATTATTTTTTTTATTTATAACAAAAAATAAATACACAAAAAATATGCTTTTTATTTCCGGCGAATATTTAAACTTTCATACCAGACATTTCTTCAATCGCTTTAAATGAGAATTATCACTAAATCTAAATGTAAAATGATGCATAAAAGATTGAAAATTGTATAGATTTAACATTTGCTATTAAAAAAAATATGGTTTGTTTTCGAAAATGCAAAATATTGTTAAGAAAGCCTTTAACAAGGAGTCTTTTGAAATTTACTTGTTACACATACGCGTTTGTCATTCTGCTTGTCTTTTTTCGCCATTCAAGTTACAAACACTGTGTGGATTTAGGATTTTTCATTAGTATGGGTAGTTTTAGATGAGATAGTAATTTATTTTACAATAGTTTTAAATTATATATGAACTTATAGGGATAATCAAAAACACTTATTTGAAATTGAAATAACATTTATTTATGGCCGAGCCTCGAGCAGTTATTGGTATTACATGGCGACTAACTAACTAAAACATTTGACATGGCGGAAGTTTGTTGAAAGTATAAATTTAATAATTTATTAGCTCAAATTCAATTATAATGAATCCAAAAGTCAAAGCGATGTTTATAAAAACACTAACACAGTGCGCTATTTTCTTAGGATAAACAATTTACATTTTTGACTCTGAAGCAGTTTTACGTTACATTCCAATTGTCACTAATGGATAAGGTGTATATTTTACTATGTAATTATGTAGATAAGTTTTTAAATAAATATTCCAAAAATACAAAAATGGCAACGTTGGTTGCTTTCAACCGAAACAACTATTTTTTATTACTATTTTGAGACAAATTCTACCTATTTTTTAGACAAATTCTACCTTATGAATTAGTAAAATACAAGAACGTATTTAATAAGAAAATGTCATTAATAAGAAAATTTATACATTTCACAAAATTTAATTTACAAATGTACTTAATAAGAAAATAAAACTTAATACGGACCTATTTTAAATATTAAATAACATATGTAGATATGAAAGGGATCTAATATTTTATGGAGTAAAACTTGTAGCTCATTTTCTGTGCAATGTCGCTTTTACCATAAAATTGGAACGGAATTTATTAGAATTATTATCATTTCTTGAAGAAAGAACCTTAGAAAATAAATCGCCGAATCTTAAAATTCACCGAACTGAAGATTTAAGTATCTCGCATGAATAAATTTACTTCAATTCTCAATTCCCTGCATATGGAATTTAAATTAGAAGGGTACTGATGCGCATTATTTAATTGAATTTAAATTATTTTAATTTAAATAATTCCATAAATCGTTACGTGTATTTCGAAATGAATAATTATTAGAACTTTCCTTCAAAAAATACGTTACCAGAGTAAATTGCTAATGCATTTACAAAAAAGAAAATACAGTAGATCTCTAATTATTAGGGACAATTGTGATCAGATCCCGTCCGGATAATCGAATATCCAGCTAATTGAATAATTTACAAATAAATGTTATTTCTTAGTATAAAATAGCATTTCGTTTTAGCATTTCATGTTATTTAATGACTATTAAACAGAATATCATTCACCGGCAAGAAACTTTTTTTAATGAAGATTTTGCTGATTTCTGTTTTGTTTCTCAAAACGTTTTTTTGGAATGGGCGATCCGGTTTGTTCGATCCAAATAATTGGAGTTCGGTTTGGTATGGTTAATTAACGTCGCACTAGAGCTGCACAGTTCGCTATTGGCGACGGTTCGGGGTCGATCTCGAAGAAAGGACAGACACATTTATACATGCACCTCGAAACAGTTAGTGTGTGTGAATGGGAACACATACCCATTCACACACACACATTCATACATGCACCTCGTTATTTTGAACTATGGCCAGATGACGAGAAAACACCTGAACTGGCACCCAACGCTTTCAATAGACGTCGGGAGTTTGGGCCCCGATCCGATTTATCGTGCACCAGACCCGTATACACGCCAGTATAATTTGTTGGATGTTCTGGACGACTTTCTAGTATTTTGTAGCGAAGCTGGCAACCCTCTGATCACAAGATCACTAATTTTTTTTTACTTTCAAGTCCATCGCCTAGGATCCAACCATGAATCCTCGGATTCCCAGTCGACGCCTTTCACCGCTCGGCTACGGAAGCCTACTGGAGTTCAAATAATTTAAGTTTTATTGTACTTATTTCAAACTGAACATGGCGAAAGTTTGTTGAAAGTACTCTGTGTTAATCATCATTTCTAACTAGTTTTATGTCCCCAGATATCCGTTAAGGCATTCATATTAAAAATAAATTGAGTGTCTGCCGTCGGGGACTCGAACCCGAAATCCATTGTTCCGAAGTTACGCGCGTTACCAACTAAGTTACAAAGGCACGTTTTAGATCTTGGAATTTTTTTTTTGAAATTGTTCATTTCTTCAATATTTATAAAATTGTTAAAATCGCTTAAATAACTGAGTGTTAAGTTACAAATATGTGCCTCAGGTATACATCTTGTGGATAAAGACTTTTATATAAATTGTCAGCTTTTATAAGCAGATTGGTTTGGTTAAATAACGTCGCACTAGACCTGCACAGTTTTTTTTATAAGCAGAATAAGTAGATGTTTTGTGATGCACAGATAGTTTTATTTTATTATTACAGAAAATATTAAATATTTTTCAGTAAGTAAATTTGTTGTTAATAATATATTAGAATTAGTGTATTAGGAATAGTGCGCTAAATAAAGGGTGTCCCAAAATCAACGCAAGATGTGAATTAATTAAAAATACAGTTTTTTTCTTTAAATTGATATTTTTTATTGAATCGTAAAGTACACAGGATAGGGTTATGTGTGGAATAACACACACACACACACGCACGCACGCACACGCACAAAAAAAAATTGAAATCGGACAATATTATTTTTCAAACGGTGCGGTTAATTGAGAATTCCGGTTAGTTAAATGACGGATAACCGAATTTTTTCTTTCAAATTGCTACCAAGTGAAACATCCCCTATCCAATAAAAAAAAATTGCCCAAATACCTGAAATAGAACCGAAATCCCGCGCGAACATACATAAAAACAAAAAATACATCACATACGAATTGAAAACCTCTCGATTTGGCGCGCGTTGGCGGTTTTAATTTAATGTTTCTGGCAGTTTAATTTTGGAGTTTTGGTGGGCGCGTTGGGCAGTCGGTATAAAATGACACGAAAGTTTCTTCAAAAATGAGCATTTTAAACAGTGGTACGGCCTAAGACACAATGCTGTACGTTTGACAGCGAACCCGACCAAATAGGTGGATAAAATATTTGCCCGTCAAATTAATAAACAACACATCACAGTGACGAATTACTGGGTCAACTTCTATTTAGTTGGTTTGGTTTGGTTAATTAACGTCGCACTAGAGCTGCACAGTGGGCTATTGGCGACGGTTCGGGGTCTATCTCGAAGGAAAGACCCGGGAACACATACACATTCACACACACACATTCATACATGCACCTCGTTATTTTAAAACCATAATCAGATGACGAGGAAACACCTGAACTGGCACCCAACGCCTTCCATAGACGTCGGGACTTTGGACCCCGATCAGATGTATCGTGCACCAGTCCCGTATACACGCCGTTAATTTTTGCGGATCTTCTGGACGACTTTTCTAGTATTTTTGTAGCGAAGCTGGCAACCCTCCGATCACAAGATCACTACTTTTTTCCTTTTCCTTGTCAAGTCCAACGCACGGGTTCGAACCACCAATCCTCGGATTAGTAGCTGAACGCCTTTAACCGCTCGGCCACGGAGGCCTCAACTTCTATTTCGAGAAGGTTCGGGAATAAGACCAGAAATTCAATTTATTGGGTTTACTTGTAAGTCCGCGGAAATAAGCTGGATCTTTCTTTTTTTCTTCTCAGTTTGACAAATCAGTGTCAAGAGGGAAAGCTTTCAGCGTGGGGATTTCGCACCCTAATAAAAAAAAATCTTTAATCTTGCTGGTCATTTTCTTTTTCTTTTTTCGTCTTTCCCTCTGCTTGAAAGGGTTAATAGGAGAAGTTTAGCACTTTAATTTATTTACTTTTTCTGCTATTACAGGGTCGGTCGGGATTTGTGAGAATTTATTTTTACTGATATTAACCTGATGCCGTCGCCAATAGCCTATTGTGTAGATCTTATGTAGCTCTAAAATTTGGTGAGAAAACTCGCCAAGTTTTTCTTGAAAGATTCTACGTCAAGAAGAGTTTCTAGCACTTTATTTTTTTATATTTATTCTGTTACAGAAAAAAACGTTATACTGATGTTGAAATTGCCAATTTTAAGAGTTCAATATTTATTTATGAACGCTTTCAAATTTAATTCGCAATGTTTACAAGAATATTGGCAAAATGTTTTCATATATTCATTATAAAAATTTAATATTTAACTAGAATGTTTAGATCAATAGTATTGAAAAATACAGAACATAAAAACCAAAAGGGTATTTCATAAGAAACATAATAATCACATACACTGTAAAAAAAAGGTGCTTAAAAATGAGTACATGAACGTACTCGTTTTGCTTTGAGTACAATTGCATCGTAAATGAGCAATGACGCACTCAAATTTAAGTAACCGTACTTTCGCAAACATGAGCAGTGTGATTTAATGTTGATGATCTCACAACTCCTGTTCAAGTCATCTTAATAAAGCGACTTGACAAACAAAGAATAGTTGTTCAGCAGACGGTTTTCCTTATTATTTTATGTCAATTTATTAAATGGACACTAAGTTATTACAATTCAATTATTTTACTTCCCACTCTTTTGGCACACCTTTTTAACATGTGTTCTGTTTATAACTTCTTCATGTTGCCCAGGTAGCTTAATGGATAAAGAACTGGATTGCGGTGCCTGCAGATCTGGGTTTGATTCCTGGTAAGTCTTGGTTATAATTGTCAATATTTATTGAAATAGATTTACGATTGCAGCCTATGTAGGCTAGCTCTTTTTATTCATTTTTGAGTACATGCCTCTTTCAGAAATGAAACTTATTTATTTGGAGCTATGATAAGCATCGAATGTATTAAAAAAGTGTACATTTTGCTTTTTTTTGAATACCTATTTCTAACGGTGCAGGTGCCTACAGACAGGAAATTATGTTAGAGACACCCAGTATTTTCATGTTACCTAACCATTGATTCCTTTTTTTAAAAATATCTACTTGAATGTTTATAAGAGTTCGATTTTAAATAATTTTGCGCGACTAAATTATTTTGCAGATAGTAATGCGAGCGTTGCATGGTTCTATCTTTGGTTTGGTTTTTTTATTTAACGTCGCACTAGAGCTGCACAGTGGGCTATTGGCGACGGTTCGGGGTAAATCTCGAAGGAAAGACCCGGGAACTCATACACATTCACACACACACATTCATTCATGCACCTCGTTATTTTAGAACCATGTTCAGATGACGAGGAAACACCTGAACTGGCACCCAACGCCTTCAATAGACTTCGGGACTTTGGACCCCGATCAGATGTATCGTGCACCAGTCCCGTATACACGCCAGTATAATTTGTTGGATCCCCTACCGTGGGAGGGCCTTGTTATAGTTTTATTAAGGCAAATAATATGGCCTTCTAAAAAGATGGTTCCACAGATGTTAAGTCGCCAATAGCCCACTGTGCAGCTCTGGTGCGACGTTATTTAACAAAACCAAACCACTGATGTTAAATAAATGCCAAGAATATCGGATTAAAATATTCCACAAATCCTCCTCATACCTTGCAGCGAGTGATATTGATGAGCGTTAAGGGAACGTTAAGGGACCAAACGACGCGACGGTAGGTCACGTTTATGAGCTTGGGTATTTTTTTTCATAATTTAATCTATGCTTTGGTAAGTTATTAAGCTGTGATTGTGCCTAGTCGTGAACGTCTGTCTTATTGTGAAATAAACGTATATCTTAGGAATAGTATTTGTGGATTATCCCATTCAATTACACTCAATTTATTAGCGATACGAACCAACCTTCACAAAAATATTTATGAGAACAAATTGCAATGAATATTAAGATTGCAAATCTCGGAACCATTTATAAAAGATACACATACAAATCAAACCCAAAAAAATAGAAAAGCAAGGTAAACAGATGACGCATTGAAACCTACGAGGCCATTCCGGTAGAAACCTTCGCCAAAAGTGTCTCTTCACTTGACATAAATGGCGCTTTCTGTCAAAAACAGCCGACTGCAAGTGTTCGAAAAGTGATGAAAGGTAATTGCCTTTCGCTCCTTCTTACTGCGCATGTCCGAAACTTGGGTCATTTGAAACAGAAGTTCTTCATTTGAAATGACCAACAGGTGGCCACACGACAAGACTCGTAATCGGAGGGTTGCAAGTCCAAATCACAATCAAATATACTGGAACGGTCAATATAGATCCTAGTGCATGCACAGTACACAAAAGAAACACTCAGTGCCAGGCCCGGATTTACGCATAGGCTATATAGGCTGTAACCTAGGGGCTTCGAGCATGAATGGACTGTAGTCGAGTGAATATGATGTCATCATCGTGATGCAAATATCTCAGACCTGATGGCACTCGACACGTGACTTCCTTTCAAAATTTATGAATGAAAAAATGTTTCCGATTAACTTGTAATTTGGAAATAATAGTAAATGTGTTACTTCACGAAGTACAGGATATTTTTATGAATGAACTAGAAAAAAATTATGAATGGATGACGTAGTAAACCACGTGTCTGAGGCCATACGTGTTGGGCTCACTTTAATGTTAGCCAGATTATATATATAACCTTATGATTTATCTACTATGAGCAATCCATGCTCGATGCTTAGGGGACCACACCACAAAGGGACGCGTACCGCACACATAAAAATGTCAACTTGCGGTAAAAATTATTTCAAAGGATAATAATCAAAATCCTAATGAAAATAGTATACTATAATCCTTTTATGATGGAGAAAAGTTCTATTTTGTTAACAGATTTGTACTGTGTAAATATAAGCTAATATAGTTTTGTTCTTAAAAAAATATGTTTAATTTGTGATAAATACAATAGTACTGCTTTACCTTTTTTTGGAATCAGTTGATTCTATTTTCTGATACATTGTTTAGAGCCATTTGAAGGTAATACAAAGGCGAGTGCAATATATTATTGTCATTTCCATAGATTCCAGAACGCCATTTCACCTTGAGATTTATTGACACCGTATACATTTTGTAACACATTATTGGAAATTTACAGAAAACAGTGTATTCCAATTTCCTATGTACGCTTACAATTTATCCAATTTTCGGTTCTGGAATATATATCTTTCCCAGTTCTTCTGGGGGTCGAAAATTTCTGGCCCACCTGTAGTTTGGGGGCCGCGCACCACATTTTCAGCCTAGAGGTTCACTAACTCTAAATCCGGCCCTGCTCAGCGCAATGCATCTTGGGATATTGACAGCAGTTTCATTATGCGCAGAAATTGAAATCGGTCGGAGCTCACAAAAAAACTCATCGAAGCAATACATTTTGGGATATAGATTTCTGCGCGGTACCGGTCGGCTTCATATTCTGACAATTTTAAGGCTTCTCTCCGCTTTGATCACGACAGAATGCAGTGAGAGAAAAAGCAGTGAAGGGGTATTGCCAGAATCATCCAAGGATAGTAAAGACTATATATGGAAGGTGCGCTCGCTTTTCGCTTTTTGAAAGTCATTTTTGCTCCGCCTTACTAAGGGTTTTTGATCATTCTCATTGGCTCTGTGTTTCAAGCATTGCTACTTAGGTTCGATCCCCGGTTGGGTAACAACTGGTGATTTAATTTTTAATTAGCAAAATAATGTAAATATCTGTAAATAATTGTGTTCAGGTAGCTTCACTACTAATCCGTCCTTGTTTTGTTATGTCCCCGTATTTTACTTGATTGAAATTGTAACTCATTTAATATGTCCAATACAAATGCATTGGCCGGATAGTTCCGACCCCCATTTTACTCTTTCAAAATGCATGGACATGCACTCGTGGCAGCTAATATTATTTTAATACGCTTAATTTATTAAGCAACTCTTTTGCAATTTTTACATACTAAATACAATCCTTAAAATATAATTTAAACTCTTAACATTTAGGGAATTCTAATCAAAATTAGTGAATATCACTTTTTAATAGTTCACAAAAAAACGAATAGATGGCAGCACCTCACAAACGAGAACATTTGACACGCATACAGAAAGCGCGAGGTAGGGCGTCACTATGACGTCAAAAATGTGATTTCCCCGCCTTCCGTCAGACAGCGCGAGAACGAGCACACCTTATATATATATAGTCTTCACTATCCTTGAGAATCATCCTTTGTAGTCACTGAACTGTACCGGTAACTTCTGGAACGATCACAACCAGTTCTTTCTATGAAGCCATATTGTACGCCAACTAATTTTTAGATGTGTTTTTGTTGATTTATTTTCTGAAACCGTTATAGAAATGTTAATATATTTAGATATTTTATTTTAAACATATAGAATCAATTTGTATATCACCAAAAATATAGTTTTATGCAAAAAAATTACATTTTTTTTTAAAGTTTTATAAAAAAATTAAAAATTGTTTTGAATACTTCATAAAACCTGTAACATAAAAACAACTTCAACTTTGAAGCACTGAATTGAAAATTCAGATATTTTTAAAGATTTTATGTAAGAAAATTAAAAAACTTAAACAAAACAAAAATAATTTCATTCTTTATAAAATCTTCAATAATTTTAATTTTACTGTTTTTATAAAGGTCTTATGCTGGAATTAACGGAGAAATGCAAAAACGAAGCACGTTTTCAGTTATTTTCCATTGACATATCACACATAAAACAACAAAGAATAAGAAAAATGTGAATTATGATCCGATATAATAGGCAAAAAAAAGCCTTATGGTCTCAGGGGCAAGTATAAATCATCAGATTGATGTGTTGCGTGACACACACATTACACTCGTAGGTATATGGAATTGCCAGCATATTCCCACGTTTTACGACCCACCTGTCAACTGCAGGATATAATGAACTACATAAATATCTTGTGATGCCATACAACTTCATTAAGTTCGATATAATATCATAACATGGTTTTGCGCTCCTTATTCTCTATCAAAATCTTAACGATCTTAGGAGCCCCATAGAGTAATGATACAAATAGAGGAATAAAAATGCTGGTTTCCGTGTGTCCATCATTGAAACCCCGTGATAGGTGGACATACCAATTCATTCATGCATTGGCGACTTTAAGAACTAAACGAGATCGAAGTATTGTAATATGGTTTTGTGTTTAATTTTGTATTTAAATATCGTTTTTTGAACGAGTGGCACAATTTAAGGGAGTCTAACAGATATATTAAGGAGATTTTTCTTAATTTGTAGTTTTGAAATAATTGCATTACGTTTTTATGCAAAAAATTTACCATAAGCGACGTTCTTTCAATTATTATTTTGTATACTTCAATAAGAAAATAGGAACAATAAAACCTGAGAAATATAAAGAGTTTCGCTTTTTCGAGTATTGAACACAAATAAAATATTTTTGTTTCGTTAATGAAGATGAAATATTTAGCGCACATTGTTTGAAAATAAGTAAATACGTAAATATATGTTAAGAAATTGAATGCGGACAGAACTCCTTATCACCAAAAAAGAAGCAAGTGCGCCAAATTTGAAACTCCTGCAGATGTCCGAACGCCAAATGTGGCAGCACTATAACCACGTGATGTTGGTTTTTCTTTTCAATGTTGACACCGCGGCCTTACAAGAGTCTGGTATTAAAGGCGCTCTCTATTTAATATAACAACTCTCTGAGGAGCCCCAGTTGCTCAGTTGGTAAGTCGTTCAGCTACTAATCAGAGGATTGGTGGTTCGAATCTGTGAAATGGACTTGACATACAAAAGTAAAAAAGTAGTGATCTTGCGATCGGAGGGTTGCCACCTTCGATGCAAAAATACTAGAAAGTCGTCCAGAATATCCAACAAATTATACTGGCATGTATACGGGACTAATGCCCTATAAATCTGATCGAGGTCCAAAGTCCCGACGTCTATTGAAGGCGTTGGGTGCCAGTTCAGGTGTTTCCTCGTCATCTGACCATGGTTCTAAAATAAAGAGGTAAATGTATGAATGTGTGTGTGAATGGGTTTGTGTTCCCGGGTCTTTCCTTTGAGATTGACCCAGAACCTTCGCCAATAGCCCACTGTGCAGCTCGAGACGTGCGACGTTGATTAACCAAAACCAAAAACCAAAATCTTAATTATCTTAGAAAGTATTTTTTTTATTTATGCTCAGAAGAATTAGAAACTTTGTATGTCACACTGCGAAACCTTACATTTCCCTACATTTAAGGTCCAAATTTAAAGGTCGATGATGATTTAACATTGTTGACTCCCATTCATCAAAATAACTAATATCAGCTCTTCAAACTGAACAATAACTGAAGTTCTTTTAACATAAAAAAATATATGTTTTAAAGTTTATTTTATGGCGGATACCGAAAAACGAACCTGGCAACTACCCGGGCATGAATTTGTTGTCTACTTATATCAAATTTCTAATCCAAAGATAACGGAGGGGGAAAGATAGCCCCTATTACATGCGCAGTAGCGCACAAAAGAAGACCTCAGCGCAATGCAAGGTACAGATTGCTGCCTAGCAAAAAAAGTCAGCATGAAACCTTCATCAAAATTGTGAAATTGAAGGTTTTTGAAGGTTTTATAAAGGATATTGAAACAAAAAACTGCAGTTTTTTTGAAGTTTTAAATTTTTCTGCATAAAACCTTTAAAATATCTGCATTTTCCCTTCAGGATTAAAAATTGAAGGTTTTTTGACAGGTTTTTATGAAGGTTTTTTGCAGTTTTTATGAAGGACATTGAAACAAAAACCTTTAATTTTATTGATCTTTATAAAAAACTCCAGTTTTCCTGCATAAAACCTTCAATTTCAAAATTTTGATGAAGGTTTTATGATGACTTTTTTTGCTGGGTGTGCGGAACCGGTAGACAATACTTCAAGTTCTGCCACTTACGGGGATTTTCCTTTCCTTGTTCTCTTCCTTGTTTTAATCACCGTCAACTTTGGATAATAGTATAATGATCTACCGTCGCCCAGGGCGCCGTCCATAGCATCCACACCGAGTGCGAATCTTGCGGACTGGGCCTCTTTTGACAAAAATATGTAAAGCCCTTTATACCACGTCCCCTGGTTTTATATTGTACCAATCCTAAGTACATCTCTCCCAATAAAAAAAGCACATGTTTTTTCCCAAACATCAGTTTTGATGGATAATAAGTTTAAAGTAGAAAAATATAATGAATAACTTTGTATAGTGCTTCATTTTTTACGGAAAAAACATTCGTTAATTCTTTGGACACTATCAGATAACAAATGGCTGATGAACGAATATATACTATATATGAGTAAATGCTAATAAAAAATAAAGAAATTGCAATTTTAAAAATAAAAATTCATTTACCTCTTATATACCCACAAAAAAAAGTCTGCATAAAACATTCATCAAAATTTTGAAATTGAAGGTTTTATGCAGGAAAACTGAAGTTATTTTGAAGATCTATAAAATCAAAGGTTTTTGTTTCAATATCCTTCATAAAAACTGTAGAGCCCCAGTTGCTCAGTGGATAAGACGTTCAGCTACGAGTCAGAGGTTGGGTGGTTCGAATCCGTTCGATAGACTTGACAAAGAAAAGTAAAAAAGTAGTGATCTTGCGATCGGAGGGATGCCAACTTCGCTACAAATATACTAGAAAGTCGTCCAGAACATCCAACAAATTATACTGGCGTGTATACTGGGACTGGTGCACGATACATCTGATCGGGGTCCAATGTCCTGACGCCTATTGAGGTTGCGTCGGGTGCCAGCTCAGGTGTTGCTCTCGTCATCTGACCATGGTTCAAAAATACGAGGCATCGGTCCCGGGTTTTTCCTTCGAAATAGGCCCCGAACCGTCGCTAATAGCCCACTGTGCAGCTCTAGTTCCACGTTAATTAAACAAACCAAACCAACCATAAAAACCTGCAAAAAAACTTCAATTTTTAATCATGAAATTAAAATGCAGATATTTTAAAAGTTTTATGCAGGAAAATTAAAAACTTTTTAAAAAAAACTGCAGTTTTTTGTTTTAATATTCTTTCTAAAACCTTCAATTTGACAATATTGATGAAGGTTTTATGCTGGCTTTTTTTGCCGGGTATTTATATGCAGGGCCCTGCATATGTGTGTGCGGCCCTGCGTGCGCGCTTGTACACGTCGCACACCCCTAAGGGCCGCCCTTCCGTCGTCATTTCAGTGCCGAGAACCATTGCTCTATTCAGCCCATAATCCGCATTCTGCGCTCTACTCTTAAAATATACGCGCACGTTTCAATATGCATGCAGTGTAACGCTGTTCCCCTTTCAGAACGGCCGTTTTGTTTGAGCCGCAAATGTCATGTCGCTCCAATTCACCGGCTCCATCCATTTCGAGAGGGGAGTAAAAGGAAAGAGGCCAAAGTGGAGCTGAAGAGCATTCAACTGTGATTTGGCATTTAAAATTCAAAGCGCATCACACTGTGAATACGGTATACGCGGATGGATTTTACTCTCGAGATAGCTCTTGAATCTGGATCGGATAAAGGATTAGGCTTAGACGTATAGTTCGAAACTTTTAACCCTTCTTTGGACTTTAAAAACATATTTGATATTTACGTTATTTTTATAAAACAGTTACATCCCGTTCCTGTTATTTTAATTAAAAAAAAGTGGTATTTGCTTGTTCTTTTACGTTTAGGGTGGATAATTACAAAAATAACAAAAGCTATGCGTGAAACTCAATATTAACCTTTTGTACTCCGATGTCGCCTCTCAAGCGCCAACATAACGACTTGTTCTTTTGGTTCCCTGTTCTTTAAAATAACGAGAACGGCGTGATCTTGTGTTTAATAAACATCGATTTTTTTTCCCAAATTGTTTTCTTGCAGATCTGAAACATATTACGATTTTCTCCCCTCTATGAACATAAAAAATTGGGAGTAAAAGAACAGAAAGAGGAATAACTGTTCCGTGGAAAGAACGCAATGGCAAAGGTGTTCGCGTAGTGCAAAGGTTTAATCGTATAGTCAGGTAACTTTTATATCTGTGTCTGTCATTGGTTTAATCTACAGCACGTAGCTCCACTCACTTGTTTACGTGACATCGGTATCTGTATTGGTAATGTAAACAAACGACCTTCCACGCCAAAGATGGCGATTAAAATTGGTTTGGCGGAGTGCGCCCTTCTTCTTTGATTTTACCACTTTAATAATTTCACATTTGGCGAACTTAGGGTTAAAAAGACTCGCCAATTGCAAACTCATCGCAAAACTGTTTAAATTATTCATAAAGTACATTTTCACGCGTGTACTTGAATTTAACATATGTTTTAACAATGCTTTATTTTAACCGATAAATACAAAAGTAGTCGGTTTAAAAACGAGCATTCTGAAAATATATATATTTCTAATTTTAAATAAAATGCTGCAGGACTCTAGTCCCATTTTAATAAATTTCAACTGTCTGACTTTTATTTCTATTTTCTGTCTCTTTACATTCGACATCTAGAGACATCCAGACAATCTGATAAAGTCCCAGACATAAGAATATTCATCCGAAATGACAGTTCACCAATTCAACGACTTTCCCCTTTTTTTCCCCAATTGATTTTCATTTCCCTTTTTTCCCCTATGCATTTAGAATGCAAAAGTGAGCGAAGTATATATATCTGTACAAATCGAAATGCTTTTTATTCCGATTTTAATCGTTATCTTTATTGTCTCCTTTGCCAGGCTGTTAACCAGATAAAGTTGGAGAATCGATGCAAGTCGGTGAAAAAGAAAACAATCGATTGTTTATCAGCTGTATAATTGTGTTCTTTTTATGTTTATTTCTCTCTTTGGTGTTTCTCTTGTACCTCTAAAGTTGAGTGGTTGTGAGAAAGTTAAAGTCTTAATTAGTCTCCATGAAGTTGGTGGAAAAAAGAAAATAATCAAAAGTTCATCAGATGTATGATTGTGTCCATGTTTATTTCTTTTTTGATGTTTTGTTTATCCGAAGTTTAGAAATTGTAAGACTCGGTTGATTTGGATTTAAACATTTGCTCTTCCTTCGCCGGCGTCACATTTATTATGTCCATTATTGCCTTGCTCGTACGGTCCTAGATTTTTTAAAAATAATTTTTAATAAAATTTGTAGGTTGGATGGATGGCTAATGTCGTACGATCACTATAATGGGCTATTTGCGACGGTTTGGGATATTTCCAAACAAATGAAAAACCCGACAACACTGACTCGAAATATCAAATCGAAGATGACGAGGACAACACCTGATCTGGCACTCAAAAGACTACACTCAAATGGAACACTTATTGTAAATGAAAAACAACAATGGAATGGAAGTTTTTTTTTCGGCAAATGAACGAAACTGGCAACCCTCCGATCTTGAGCTTGCTACACTTTACAAGGCGAAATGCGAATTCACAGTCCACCGATTATGAGCCGAAAACTTCACAACGCAAGGGCATTCGTTTGTTTGTAACGGGCAAAAAAAATATTACATTAAAAAAAAAATCTAATACACACTCGTGAGAAAAAAACGCACAAAAAATAACATTGGTAGTATCTACAGAATGAAAACAAACAAGAGTCCTTAATATATTTCCAACTGCTTGATTAAAAAAAATATACCCAATATATAACCAAATTATTTAAAGTACAGTTCTGGTTTTTTGTGTGTTTTTTCGAAACGGCACTGTAAAAAAGGGTACTTAAAAATAAGTACCAAAACCCACTCGTTTTTCTTTGAATACAATTCCATCGTAAATGAGCGACGTCGTACTCAAATTCAAGCAACCGTACTTTCGCAAAAATGAGCAGTGTGATTTAATATTTCTAATTGTAGCTTCTGTTCAAGCCATCTTAACAGAGCGGTATGACAAATTTAAAATAGGTGTTCAGAAAATGGTTTTCCACATCATTTGATGCAGATTGCTTAAATTGAAACTGGGTTACTACAATTACTCTTACTTTCCATTCTTTTGGCACACCTTTTAACAAGTCTTATGTTTATAACTTCCTCACGTTGCCCTGGTAGTACAACGGATAAGGAACTGGGCTGCGGTGCTTGAAGATCTGGATTCGATTCTCGGTAAGTCTTGGTTGGAATTGTTGATATTTATTAAAAGTGATTTAGGAAGGCAGCTTTATTAGGCTAGCATCTGCTCTTTTTATTCATTGTGCTTATATTTGAGTGCATGTCTTTCTTAAAATTGAACTTATATCTTCGGAGTCATGATGAGCATCGAATGTAATCAAAAATGAGTACATTCCCCTTATTTTTGTGTACATATTTTTCACAGTGTGGATTTAATTCCGTTAGAAAAAATGTTGGATACATTAAAAAAAGAAAATCTGAATAAAATAAAATTCATAGAATTTTTTTTTTAATGTTTATATTTACCTGTGATTTCATTCTTTATACCCGGACTAATTTAAAATACATTAAACTCAAAAACAAGGACAACAAAGTTCAGAGTTTCAAAACGATAGCAAGAAATTTACATTAATCAATATCACCTTCGTATTATTCTCTAAGAAACTATAACAATAAATAAAAGCGGTCTGTCTGCGGATCTTGAAACACCTACTTCATCTGCGATTAAATGTTGAAAAGTACTATTATAAGTACATAAGTACTATTCTTCCTCAAGATGTGCACCTGAGACTCTGATTTGTAAATTTACGTTTTTTTTTTTTTAAATGATTTGATAAATTTTACACTGTTAAAAATAGGTACTTAAAAGTAAGTAAAATGTACTCGTTTTGTATTACATTCGATTCTTTTCATAGCTCCGCATATATAATTTTCATTTTTGAAAAAGGCATATACCCAAAATGAGTAAAATGAATTATATAAGTAAGTTGATAAGTAAGTTGCTGATATAAGTAAGTTGCTTCCCTACATAGCCTGCCTTCATAAATCACTTTCAACAAATTTCATCAATTCCGACAAGACCTACTAGCAATCGAACTCAATCCGTTTACCTGATGCCGTACGCACCGAAGTGTCTGGCCTTATCCGTTGTACTACGGGAGCAACGTGAATAAGTTATAAACATAAGTAATGCTAAGAAGGCGTGGCAAAAGAATGGGAAGTAAGATAATTGATTCGTAATAATTCAGTTTCCATTTAAGCAATCGACATTAAATACTGGGGAAAACCATCTTCTGAACACATATTTTAAGTGTGCCAGGTCGCTTTGTTAAGATGGCTTGAACAGAAGCTTATATAAATAAATACTTTCAAGATCTAGAACGTTTGTTTGTAGCTTAGTTGGTAGCGCGCAATACTTCGGAACAATAGATCGCGGGTTCGAATCCGGACGTGGGTAACTCGATTTTTTTTATGTATATACCTCAACGGGTTCCCCAGAAACGCAGGGCCGAGCAGCTTATCAACACATACAATCAGTTATTCATAAAAGAACCACAATTCCACCTACGATAACAATCAGCCTAACAATAAAAAAAATCGATTGATTACTAAACTCCAAGTAACCCAACAACAGAGACTCGGTGTCATTTAAGGTACTTTGAATTCTAATTAATACAATTCCCTGCTCCATTTACTTTCAGAAACAGCTAATTAAATTATTGCTAATTAAAGACATGCAATTATACCGACGCATATGGAATATTGGATTTTTTTGTTGTTGCTGTTGTTGATGCTGTTGCTAGGAGGGGATTGGGAATTTGGAGTTTTCGTACTTCGATTCAATTTCTATTTGGGTAATGGATTAGCCTCATTTGACGAGTTTATTTCGTTGATAGGGTATGGAGATAGTTCATTGGACACGATGATAATTGGATTACGTTTTTATTGGCCGGTTAAATTAACGTCACACCATAGCTGCACAATGGTAAATTGGTGACGGTTTGGGATTTATCTCCAAAGAAAGACCCGGGAACTTTAGCTGAATAAGGAGAAGGGCACTGGGACCCAGTGGGGAACAATAATATATGTGCATTGATTATAGCCGAAGAAGATTTTATATATTTTTAACCGACTGAATAGTGCGACAAATAAAACCGCCAGAAACTTTAAATTAAAACCGCCAAATCGCGTGCCAAGAAGAAAGGTTTCTAATTCGACTGTTATGTGTTTTTTATATGTACGTTCGCGCAAAATTTCGGTTCCAATTCTGATATTTGGACATTTTTTTTTACTCTAAAATTTAGAAAGAAACTGTCTTTAAAATAACTGTAAGTGAATGAAGTTATACATGAAACAATAGTAAGCCTAATGCATTTTTTAAATACTTTTTTCTTTTGTTTATATTTAAATACAATACAAAAGATAACAGTATATAATGCATTTTTGTAATAATAGTTACAGTAAACGCAACCGCTACAGCCAATAAACGTAAGGACGTGTTTTGTAGCTTAAAACAAGACAATTTTTTCAAAACAATTTCGGTTGTTTATAGAATAAAATGCTTAACGAAAACAATAGGCTTAAGTTAAGATGGAACAATCTAACATTTTAGAATAAATTGTTCCATATTACCTTATTTGTTTCGCTGTCATGTCAACTCTACTTCGTCTATATTCTTTGGATAAACGCAGAGTGGCATCCGCGATTGTCTGGTTAATTGAATAAAGTCGCCAAGGGATGTCATACACTTTAATGGAGTTGGATAACAAATATAACGAAAGAAAACCGATTATTCTGTTTAACCCTTTGCACTCCAAGAACTCTTTGCGTTTTCCGTTCTTTCTCCGGAACAGTTATTCATCCTTATGTTCTTTCCCTAAAATTTGTTATGTTAATAGAAAAAAGAAACCTGACCTGTTTTGGGATCTGCTAAAGAACGAGTTGAAAAAAATATCAATGTTTTTGAAATACAAGATCATGCTGTTCTCGTTTATTGTAAAGAACAGGGAACCAAAAAAACAAGTCGTTATGTTGTCGCCTGAGCAGCGTCAACGGAGTGCAAAGGGTTAATAATATACAGATCTCGTTCAATTTTAAGAACATGGAGCAAAATAACAGGTCGTTATTTTAGTGTCTAAGAATCGACACTTGAAATCAAAGTCTTTAAAAAAACAGCAAGGAAAACATCAAAACTGTATAATTAAAAAAATCTGTTAACACGTTCGTTTCGATCCTCATTGTAAACATCAAATAAATATTTTTTTATATGTCCTATGACACTTAAAACAAATGACTTAAAACCAAAATACAGCATTTATTTAAAAAAAAAGTAATTACGAAGTTTTTCAAACTTGGTAAGAAAGTTTTCTTGTTTTTATGCTAAAAAATAATCGTCCTTGTATTCGTAATTAAAGCAATCAATTAACTTCAATGTTTTTTACAAAAATCTTTGTTAAGTTTCTCAAAGAAAAAAATAGATTTTTTTCGCCTAGACAAAAAGTCTGGAAAACGTAATAAAAGTAATTATTCTAACAGGTTTTTTTAAACTAGTAAAAAACGTTTAATTTGTTCAATGTAATCCATCTTAGTTTTTCGATTTCTTAACTCTTTTTCCATTTTATAATTACTTTAAGATGTGATATAACATAAGCATTGTATTTGACATAACTTTTACTTTTTCCATGGTGGTATTTTTTATCAAAAATTTCGACTTGCGTAATTATTGTCCCTTTTAACGTGCATAGGAAACTCCATACACTCACTTTTGAGGATTATGAGATCGTCAACGCTACTTTCGTCAATCTTGGCAATCATTTCGTCATTAAATCACTTAACTTTTGACGAAACAAGAATATTCAAATTTTTAACAAAAGTGTTCCCTTTTTGTCGATTTTTATTTGAAATCGTTTTCATTTTCGACGAAATAAATTTCGTGAAATAAACTAGATGAATACCCTCAGTTTGATGAAAAATTTACCCGGATCATTTTACAAAAGGCGTTTGTTTCGTCAAAATGACGAAAAACTCTTTAAAAAAAGAGCGAGCTTTTTTAACAGCGTACACTGTAAAAAAAAAGGTACTTAAAAATGAGTACATGGATATTCTCGGGGTTTTTTTTAGTACAATTGTCTGGTAAATAAGCGATGGCGTACTCATATTTAAGTAATCGAACTTTCTCAAAAATGAGCAGTATGATTTAATATTGCTCATCTCAGCTTCTGTTCAAGCCATCTTAGCAAAGCGACCTGACACACTTAAAATAGTTGTTCAGAAAATGGTTTTCCACATTATTTGATGTCGATTGCTTTAATGGAAACTTAGTTATTATACAATTCAATTATCTTACTTCCCATTCTTCTGGCACATCTTTTTAACATTCCTTCTGTTTATAACTTTTTCACGTTGCCTTGGTAGTACAACATATAAGGAACTAGACTACGGAGCCTGAGGATCTGGGTTCGATTATCAGTAAATCTTGATTGTAATTGGCGATGTTTATAGAAATTGAATTTTGAAGGCAGCCTACGTAGATAAGCAACTGCTATTTTGATTAGTTTTTACACATTGTACTCATTTTGAGTACATGTATTTTTCAAAAATAAAACTTATGTATTCGGAGCTATGATAAGCATAAAATGTAATCTAAAATTAGTGTATTTTACTTATTTTTGAGTACCTATTTTTAACTGTTTGAAAATGTTCAAAAGAGTTTTTATGGTTTGGTCGATTACGCGCATTACTTCGGACCATGAGGTTCCTGGTTCGAGTCATGATGCCGTGTTTTGTTCGAAATATTTTTCATTTTTGACGAAATAAATTTCGTGAAATAAACAAAACGAATGTCCACAGTTTGATGAAACGTTTAACAGGAGGCCGATGTTTCGTCAAAATGACGAAACATTCTTTAAATAAATAACAAGCATTTTTAACAGCGTCAAGAGTTAAATTTCCACCCCTAAATAAGTTCCCACCATCCATCAGGAAACGTGTTTCGTCTCAAGTTATTTATAGGAATCTCAAATAGAATGGAATAGAAGTAACGGTTTAAAAACAAACCTAAAAGAAGAGTTAGACTTTAAATCCCTTACTTTCTTAGAGATATATCTATCCTCTAAGGCTCTGATAGAAAAGTATTAAGTAAATAAAATATACTCCCGGAGTCTTTGCTTAGAAACCTGAAAATAGAAGAAAAAAAGGTCAAAATAAAATGACCAAAACACAGCGAATTCTTATTTGATAGAAAAGATCCTGTCTACAAAAGCTTTTTTTTCAATATTTTTTTTTAAAAAAGGTTTGACTAAAAACTGCAAATTCATATCCTACGAAAAACAAACAATCCTGAAAATCGAGTTTCGGATATTATTTTTTAACCCTCAAAGCGTTTTAACCGTTTTCATTCGACTTTCAGCCACCAAAATAACAACTCGTACTTCAAATTGAACGTGAACTGCACGTTCCTTAACATAAAAACTCCATTCTTTCATTAGCTTGGTACTAATCCAACTGCATTAAAAAATATATGACATTATTTGGGTATCAACAGAATGCAGATAGCGAAACTGATTGAGGGAAAAAAAATAGGATCAGGGTGTAACTGTTCTATAAAAATAACGTAAACAGCATACATGTTCCGCAAAACTGTAATAGAATAACTGTAAGAGTACTGTAGTATAGTAACTGTAATAGTATGAAGTAAATAAAATATACTCCCTAAGAACGGAATTTGACTATCTCTCTATTTTAAAAAAAAGTAAGCCCTAGGGGGAAAAAGTCGGCCCTAGGGGGAATTTTCAGTTCTTTCAATGTTATTCAGATCGTATCTCAAAATGTAAAAGCCCTAAAATTACGAAATTAAGTGAATTTGTTAAGAAATGTTTGATAAATAAGAAGAATATATTTTTGTTTCAATACTGTTATTAGTTTATAAGTTATTTAATATTAAAGTCGTCTATGATAAAATTTCGCTTACAAGTAATTTTGTCCGTCGAGTTTCTGAAACACTATTAAGAGGAGAGATCCAATTTTTTTAGGGAGTGTACAAATAGGTTTGAACTGGAAATCCAAGTAAGCATTTTTTAAAATTCGAATTAGTTTTGGATTTATAAATTTTTTAAACCTTTGAACACGCTCCACTTTTTGAAGTTTTTTCGCCCTCATTTTTGAAACGTGATTTCTAAATTGCCATAAGTCATTTAAAATTACATATTTTCTTATTAAAAAAAATATATTAATGTTCGTTAAAACTTCATCTTTCCGATGTTATAAAGATTATAGTTCTATCTTTACAATTAAATTAGATGTGGTCAATTAAGATAGGTATAAAAAATAGTGAAGAAAGGAAAAATGTCGGATATTTCGAGAAAATTTTAATTTGCGAATTTTTGTCTCATTGTTCCGCTTGCATCTCAAAAAGTAAATGTCCTAAAATTATGAAATTATGCCAGTGTATTAAGAAATGTTTGGGTAATAAGATGAATATTTTTGTTTTTCAATACGATCAGTATATTAGACGTTATTTTATGTTAAATTCATGATTTTAGAACATTTTGAAAATAATTCATACATTTTTGTATACTTGTCTTCCAATTTTCAACAAAAAAATAAATAAAAAATTAGGGGTATAGATTAAACTATTGGCTATAAATGATCCAGAGCGTTTGTCAAATTTCGATTTAGTTTTGTAGTTATAAATTTTTAAATAATTGACGAAATGTCTGAAATAATCGTCAATTTTACGCGTAAAATTTTAAGGGATAAATTAAAACTGCTCTAAGTAGTTCAAAAATATACTTTTTTCCCATTAAAAAAATATAGTTATATTCGTAAAATCTTCCTTTCTTGAATGGTATCAATACTGAAATTCTATCTTAAAAAATAAATTAGATGTAACTATTTATGTGAAGTACTATAATTATTATTTAAAAGATATTTCAGAGCAAAATGCCAACGTTGGCAAAATGCCAACATGTATGTAAATCTAAATCCTGTAGCTTATTATATATTTTAACGGGAAATTATTATTAACGCCAATTCTCAATAATCTTACTTTATATAAATAAAAGTTGGCGAAGACTTATTTAAGATTGGCGCGTTTATGCTACTGTTTGTTTACACATGTTTCGCTTTTCAATGAGTAGAAACAATTGCGTTGAAGGAGTTGAGATTTTCCAGTTATCCAGGGGGGGGGGGGGGGGGGGCTGTAAACTTGTATACCTTAAAAGTTGGGAATTTCGAGTTTTAAAAATCCCTGAGTTGGGAAAATTTATGCCTCAGGAAAGTTTATATTATTAGCAAATGAAAGCGATGGAAGACTAGAAATTGCCCAGCTTGTATTAAGATGAAACTTAAATTAGACCTCAAAACAGAACACTGCATTTTAACATGCGTGCAATAAATCAATACTTTCGAGATAACTGTTTAATATTACCTATAAAAAAGCTGACAAATGTCTATAAGTTGGAACTGGGAATTTTTTAGCACTGTTGCGTTTTGAATTTCGAATCGTTAAGTGTGGTCTGGTTAATTAACGTCGCACTAGAGCTGCACATTGAACTACTGGCGTTGGTTCGAACAAAGCGTCCTTGATTGGTTATTGGTACGTATTTACTTACTACATCAAGGACGCTTTGGTTCGAGGCCTTTCTTGAAGAATAGACCCGGGAACGATGTCTCATATTTTTAACAATGGTCAGATAACGAGGACAACACTAGAGTTGGTACCTGACGTCCTTATGTTGGGAATTTTGAATCGTTCACTTTCGGAATTTCGGATCGTTAAGTTGGGAAATTTCTTGTCTCAACATCCCAAAAATAAATTTGTGTGACGGCACTGCCAGTAATAATTTATATAACTAAAAAAAGTATTGTTGTTAGGACACATTGTCATTGTCTACAGTGTATGAAGCCGGTATTGTTTGCGAAGCAAACTAAAGAGGATTGCGTATCAATCCTCCGGGGGTTGGCGAAGCGTTAGCGGAGCAGGGGGCGGAGCCCCCTAGTTCTATAAAAATAACCAAACAATTGGAACAGAGGGAGAATGTAACTGTTCTATAAAAATAACGTAAATATCATACATGTTCCGCAACCACAAATAGTTAAATCTCTTACTTTCTTAGCGATATATACATCCCAAAACTATAATAGAAAAAGTATTAAGTAAAAAAAATATACTTCCAAAGAACTGAATATAACTGTTCTATAAAAATAACCCAACAATAGGAACAGAGAGAATGTAACTGTTCTATAAAAATAACCAAACAATAGGAACATAATGTAACTGTTCTGTAAAAATAACGTAAATATCATACATGTTCCACAACCACTAAGGGTTAAATCTCTCACTTTCTTAAAGATATATACATTCCAAAACTATAATAGTAAAGTTTTAAGTAAATAAAATATACTCCCAAGTCTACTTTCTACTCTCTTGGAAGTCTTAAAATAGAAAAAAAAAGTAGCAGTCATAATAAAATGACCAAAAGATTACGCGATTTTTTTTTTATAGAGATGTATTTTTTGCTGTCTAAGCATTTTATTTTTTATTTTTATCTTAAAGACTTGGAGTGAGAACTGCCAGCTCATTTCCTGCAACTTACAAACAAGTCCGAAAATTGAGTTCCGTTTTTTTTTAACCCTCTAGGCGCTTTAAATAGAACTTTTGTAGAGTAAATACCCACGCGCGAATATTTGTTTGGTCTCTTGAATGAGTATATTTAGAAACATGTCTTGCTCCATGTCAATTATTCTTTTCCAATATTTGCATTGTGTGTCAGTTTGTAACGTAGCCAACTTTTCAACTCTCGGTACCTCTTAAAAATAATGAAACACAATCGATATATATTTTAATATTTTATTTTACCTTAAGTGATATTTCAAATAACGCCTGAATTACTTTTCAGGTTAAAAGTATAAAGCAGTTTTGGTGTTTAACTACATTGTTATATTACATGATGTTAACACGTATTCAATTTCCGAACGAGTATTGTGCGGAGTCGTATAGTAAAAGCAACTTTCGTAAAATCCTTACAACACTACATGGAACAAACCATCGAGTAGAGAAAAGTGAGAAGTTTCGAACAAGCCAAGTATTAAGCTATTCCGCCTTTTGACCTTTGTAGCACTGTAATAGAACTCACTAACTGCAGTTTACGATTATGCCCCATAATTCCACGCGGTGTTATCCGAATGGGATAAATGACGTACTATGGTGTAGGGGAAGGTGGGCAACATGGATCAGACAGAATATTAAAACTCGTTTCCTTCTCCGACCTTACCTTTGTAACACGATGTAGAGAGGGGGGGGGGGGGGGGTCGCCCGTGGCTGCAGTATTGCTTTCGTGGTCATATGGAGTCATCCTATGTGGATAAATAGCATATTGTGTAGTAGAGGAATTTATGTCAACATGTTAATTTCTAAACCGTTATCCTCTCACCTTTGTACCCCCTAGGGGGTGGGGGATATGCAGAAATGAAACCCAATGCTGCAGTATGAGATTTTGACCTTTAACTCCACGAGGAATCCGCCTTCGAGGATTAATGACCTACCATAATGTAGAAGAAGGTAGACCGCGTAAAGCAGATTGGCCATTTATTGCTTTAATACAGCATATATATACATTTTAGCTTTTAGTATAGAAGTTTTCAAAAAATTCTGTTTTAATGGAAGTGAGGGGGTTTTTTTCGGGGGAGGGGGACTTTTTCATCCCACCCAGCGAGGTGAGAAGGCCTAATTCAGCAGCCGTAGCGGACGCTGTTTGACGACGAAATTCAAGCGATTCATTTCCAAACGTGAAACTGAGACAATAGAAGTGAATCGCTTCAATTTCGTCGACAAGCAGCGTCCGCTAGGACTGCTGAATCCTAACCAGGATAATGTTCTCCTTTTCAAAATAAGCCCATCATTCCACGATGACACGACATGGTGAGTTAGGAAAAGCGCAAAAATTAAATCAGACAAGGTTATCTTCCTTACTTAACTCTCCGCAAACTGGTCCTATCCAGTTCCTCTTAAATTAATTACGCATCGACTCTTGTTTCATGTGGGCGGGAGGGGCTGCAAAGTGGTACAAGTTCTCGAAAGACAGATTTCCGAGATGAAACCGTTCCATGTTTGCAACTCGCTTTGTGTGTATCACCCAGTGTAATGTTAATCAACTCATTATTACGCAACCCATTGAACCAGCACCCACACAACTTGGGCCAAATGATATGATAAATATAACGATAAATATATAGCTTCTATATAATGATATATTGATAAATATAATGATAAATATATAGCTTATATATAATGATATAATGATAAATATAATGATCAATATATAGCTTCTATATAATGATAAATATAATGATAAATATATAGCTGCTATATAATGATATAATGATAAATATAATGATAAATATATAGCTGCTATATAATGATATAATGATAAATATAATGATAAATATATAGCTTCTATATAATGATATAATGATACATATAATGATAAATATATAGCTTCTATATAATGATATAATGATACATATAATGATAAATATAATGATAAATATATAGCTGCTATATAATGATATAATGATAAATATAATGATAAATATAATGATAAATATATAGCTGCTATATAATGATATAATGATAAATATAATGATAAATATATAGCTGCTATATAATGATATAATGATAAATATAATGATAAATATATAGCTGCTATATAATGATATAATGATAAATATAATGATAAATATATAGCTGCTATATAATGATATAATGATAAATATAATGATAAATAAATAGCTGCATTGTACACTGTTAAAAATAGGTACTCGAAAATAAATAAAATTTACTCATTTTTGATTACATTCGATGCTTATAATGGCTCCGAAAACTTAAGTTTCATTTTTGAAAAAGACATGTACTTAGAAATGTGTAAAAATGAATAAAAAGAGCAGTTGCTTACCTACATAGGCTGCCTTCATACATCACTTCCAACAAATATCGACAGTTACAACCAAGACTTACCGGGAATCGAACCCGTATCCTCATGCACCGAAATCCATCTCTTATCCATTGTACTACCAGGACGACGTGAAAAAGTTATAAATAGAAGAAATGTTAAAAAAAGTGCGCCACATGAAGAGTTGTAATAATTAAGTTTCCATTTAAGCAAACGATATCAAATAATGTGGAAAACCGTCTTCTTACAACTACTTTAGTAAGTGTGCCCAATGAATAAAAAGAGCAGATGCTAGCCTACATAGGCTGACTTCATAAACCACTTTCAATAAATATCGGCAATTACAACCAAGACTTACTAGGAATCGAACACAGATCTGCAGGCGCCGCAGTTTAGTGCGTTATCCGTTGTACTGCCAGGGCGACGTGAAGAAGTTATCTACAGAAGACTTGTTTAATAGGTGTGCCAAAAGAATAGGAAGTAAAATAATTGAGTAATGATAATTCAACTTCTATTTAAGCAATCGACATCTAATAATGCGGAAACCATCTTCTGGACACCTATTTTAAGTATGTCAGGTCTCTTTGATAAGAGGACTTGAACAGAAGCTGAGATCAGCAATACCAAATCACACTGCTCATTTTTGCGAAAGTACGGTTACTAAACTTTGAGTACGTCCCCGCTCATTTACGATGCAATTGTACTCGACGAGTAGGTTTAGGAATATATTTTTAAGCACCTTTTTTACAGTGTAAAAAAAACTGCTTCGAGCATGAATGGACTGTAATAGAGCGAATAAGACGTCATAATCGTGAAACCGACATCTCAGACCGAATGGCCTCAGACACGTGACTTCCTTTCAAAATTACGAATTAAAAAATACTCGCTGATGAATTGGAAAATGTGTAACAGTGAAAATTTATGAATGGAATGACGTCATTAACCACGTGTCTGAGGCCATACATGTTGACCTCACTTTGATGTTAGCGAGATTATAACATTATGTTTTCATTACTATGAAGGATCCATGCTCGAAGAAAAAATGGCGTCAATCCAGATTCGGATTTTTGTGACTTATACCATTTGCTGGCCAATCCGCCCTCGTAAAAGACGCGGCAATTAACGCACGTTGGTCTCAAGCCAACACTCATTTCTGTAAGATTTAATTGCGTTAAAGTTTTGTCATCTTTGTGAGGATAATATTTCTTGGTTAAATATTCAGCTTGAATTATGATCAGAGTTTGGTAAAGTGTTAGAATGTGTGTTCGGTTTGCTGTTTACATTTATTAAAGAAACTTAATGGATTGTTTGAAAGATTAAATCTTATAAAGCTTTGATTTTAATGGTAATATCCTAATTATTTTATATCAATAATAAAACTAAAATAAAAGAAGAGTATCCTTTTTTTTCCCCTTCGCTTTCTGCATTGTTACAAATAGGTACTTGAAAAATTCTTACACTTCCTTTACTTAATTTTTCCTTACATTATCGATGCTTATCATGGCTTCGAATACATGAGTTTTAATTTAGAAAAAGGCATGTATTAAAATACAAATACAACGTTAAAATACACAATAAAAGTCCATCAAATATGGACATGTTTCGGGAGATAAATCTTCCTTCGTCAGCAGAAAATGAATAGTCTGTGTGTAATAAAATATAAATAAACCCAGAATTGAAAGTGTTGCCAAAGAACAAAAAACTATTTCAATCGGTTGGAGTTAATTATTGTGTGCTAACAGGCGGGGAATACTGGGACCGCAAATGTTTCATTGACAATCGAATCAATATTGCTAAAAATATGAAACGCCTCCAGGAAGTCAAGTTCATATCAATATTTGGGTTTGAAATTAAATGTGGGTTAGAAAAATCAAATAAATGACCATGATCCCAAGAGTGCTTGGCAATGGAGGACTTCTTTATTTCTTGTTTAACAGTATTATAAAAGCAAAAACACGCAGCTCTAAACAGCTGCCGCAACGACACCGACTTAAACTGTAGTTAACTTGTGTGCATGTGATACTCATACTTCCGTTTCATGTTTGATTTCGGTGTCAATGCCATTCACATTCCTCTCTAAAGAAGTGCTACTTCAAAAATGTCTGAAAAAAAACTTGTTACTCTCAGGTTTCATTTGCAGTTTTTACAAATTGACAAAACAGCAATAATTAAAAAAAAAAAAACATACAAGTCCGGTAGAAAAGACTGGCAAAAATATGCCAGCCAGAAACTAATTGATTCTTCAATTTAGTCAAGCAGAAATGCCTCAACAAAGTTGGGGTCCAGAGGAATGCTCGGCGCTCATTCGTCCCCTTGGAAACCATTCATCGGGTTGTCTATTCTTCCCCTGCATTCCTCAGAAAAGAGGAATGAACGGAACTTCGCTCATTCACCCACTTTTATCCGGGGAATGAAAGGGGGAAAAGATCGAATGGCCTGAGACTAACCAATTCACCCACTTGATAACTTATTGCTGAAAGGTCTAACGATTATGTTGGTGTTTCACAAAGACTAACTCTTCTACTGATTAGCGTTTGTTAAACGATTTGTAGGATCAATGTCACGATCAAAGTTACGTAATTTGCGTTGTTGAATATCAAAAAGAGTGTTGTTGTCAACTCTATTTTGATATTTAAACATTTGTATAGTAAATAAGAATTGTTTAGCGTTTCTACCGTAACTTACTTTTAACTCTTTGCACTAGAGCAGTGGTTTCCAAACTATTTTGGTCGTGGAACCCCAAAATTTGTTGCCAATGATCGCGGAACCCTGAATATTTTTTAATCAACGACTTTTCAAAATTTAATATCTGATATGAAATAAAACAAGTATTATTTTGGTATTTCAGATTTTATTGAATTAAGCAAAACTTTAAAAAAAATTCATCTTAGAAATAATTAATAAAAATACAAAACATAAACTAAAATAAATGGAAAATCTTTAATGTGAAGAATGAACCTGCTTCTTTGATTCCATGATTATCTTAAAATTGGGCGTTAGGTTTGATAACTGAACTCGCATATCTGGTGCAGCATCAAGTCTGTTACGATATTTGGTTTTTGTCACAACATATTTTGAAAACCCAGCTTCACACAAATAAGTGGTTGCAAACGGCAGTAGAATTCGAATAGCCTGCTTGCTTTGCTAAATTTGGATATTCATCAAAAATGTGAATATATTAAACACCATTCTTATTTTTTTTAATCAAATAAAATTAGTCACGCGGAACCCCTAAATTTTTTCGTGGAACCCACTTTGGGAACCACTGCACTAAAGGAACATGATTGATATTTACAGTCATTTTTACAGTTATTTCATCTCTCTCTCGTTCCTTATTCCCTGCGTAGATGATTTTCGAAAAGAGGTATTGTTGTCAACTTTATTCGGCCATGTGAGCATTTGTATAGTAAAGAAGAATTGCTTAGGATTTCTACCGTAACTTATTTTTAACCCTTCGATCTAGAGGGACGTGCTTGATATTTACGTTATTTTTATTTAACAGTTAAATATGGTTCCTTATTTTTTTGAAGATGTATTATTAACCCTTTGCACTCCGAGAACACTTTGCGATTTGTGTTCTTCCTATGGAACAGTTATTCCTATTTACCTTCTTTTCCACAGATTTCTTTTATACTCATAAAGGGGAAAAAATCATAATCTGTTTTGTATTTGCAAGAGAACAAGTTGTAAAAAGATTGATGTTCTAAATACATCGTTCTCGTTTTTTTTAAGAACAGGGAAACAAAAGAACGGGTCGTTATGTTGGCGACTGAGAGGCGACATCGGAGTGCAAAGGGTTAAGCATGTTCTTTTAACATTTAGGGTAGATACTTGTTAAAATACAAAACGTTATGCGTCACGCTGAATGTTAATCACAGAATGATAGATATATATTTAGTGGGTTATGAGAAGTGTTATGTTTTTTTTTAAAGCAGTTGTGAGAAATTTCAATCTGAAGAAAGTTTTAGATCACCAAAAAATACTTTTTTTTACAACTTTTCATGTTGTTTAAGGTGTATAATTTTAAGATTTTTTTATTCTTTATCTCTACAGTCACCACGGACATGTAATTATTTGACATACATTTAAAATAAGATTCAAATCAATATATCAATGAACTGTTCATTTTCATTCGATTAGCACTTTGTACTCGATAAATATGTTTGATATTTACGTTCTTTTAGAGGAAGAGTTACAATTCTCTCCCGTTATTTTTAAAGAGGTATTTCTTATAGTGTCAAACGTTTTACAGGACAAGAACGAAAATTCAATTTTAAAATATAATAAAAGAGAAAAAAAGTTATTTTCTGATAAAAACTCAAAACAATATGTCCGCAGTAGCAAAAGTAGCTATATCACAGCGAACACGTATGTTAACAATAATTAAATTCCTGATTAACTAAAATGTAGATATAGCAGCTTTAGCTCTTTAAACAAATATAAGTGGCGGCGCATACACTTGCAATACCAGTTAAAAGTCTTCTTCCAGTTTCAAAAAAAGTTGTGTGAAAATTTAGATAAATTATTTAGCAGCTTATACCATATTCATACACATTTTTGTGAAAAATTATTGTATTTTTCTTTATTTTTGAAATAGAAATTATTAGTGTTTTAAAAGTTTTTCGCGTCTTACTAAAAAAATGTGTTTTATTATATAGATGCTTTCGCATCTGGGTTACTCATACTGTGTGTCATAGTGTCTACTTTGGAGTTTTAAAGATATTATATAGAATTTTTTTTTAAAAAAAGAAGAGTCATTAAATTGTTCTAATATTAAAATTATTGTCCACATTTTATTTTTATAATTTAGTATTATTTTTCTTTCATTTAAGTTTTCAAAATAAAATATTTACTCGATGTAAAAATAATTGTTAAAAAATAAAAGTGGGTCTGTTTTACATTGTTATAACAAAAAAAGTATCGTTTGAGGTTTTACTGTTTAAATTTCATTAAATAATAATTATAACTGTTTAAGAATGATATCTCACATATTGGACTTCTATGTTTATTCTAACTAAGATAATAATTGAACACATTGTTGGAATTCAAATAATACTTTTTATATTAACAAAAAGTCAATTGTTAATTTCTTTGTAGTGAATTAACTTTCGATTTGAAAGTGCGTTTTTGAGTTTTGGGATATTTAAAAGTGATTTCAAAACTATTCGTTGAGTATTTTTACGTAATTAAAGAGAAGAGTTGAGCTCGAAAATCTCTTGATTCAAATAACAAAACCAAAGTTTGAAATCTTGAGTAAATAATATGGTGTGTGGAAAAGCATTAAAGTGGATACGCAAACATATGTAAGTATATTTGATATGTATGAATTCACTACAAATAAATTAAGGACAATTTCATGAAAATTTTTATTTCAGAAAACTTTTCAAGTAAAAAATATAGGGCAATCCATCCGCCAATATGACAAAATCAATATTGACTAATAGAATTTTATTTAAGACTAGCAATTTGCGTCACACGTTTTACACGCAAGCGCCAATGATTGTGTAATATATTTAATTGCATGTGCAGATTCAAATCGAAATCATAGTTTCTCTAGTTTTTCAATCGTCGTTATGCGAGTAGTAATTATGTAAATAATTTAAAAAAAATAGTGAATAAGTGAAAAATATAAATCAGAAGGGAAAAATGAAGCCTTTTTTAAATGTTTATGCCGCAACGGGTATAGCCTATCAACAGGATGCCAAACAGCTAGTAGATTAATATATATATTTCTTTCAGATTTTGCTGTTGCCACGTGGAAGACGCCACTGAGAGCAACCAGACAACAGACCCTGACCTGATCGTCTACTTCGACTTCTCCAGGGAGTCCTCCTTCGATATTGTCACCAAGTGGCTGGAGGAAAATCCCGCTTACTCCAACTACACGGAACCACATTACTACGTGGATGAACTGGATATGCCCGAAGAACTCGAGGCGCTTCTCAGTCACGGCGACTCAATCAAGTTGCCTTTTTCAATGGCGGCAAAATTGGATTTGGATGACACCCTGGATACACCTCATGAACTCGAGGCTCCAATGGGTTACAGTCAATCATCCGACGAAGGCTCATCGGTCGAGAGCAGCGTGTACTTCGACTGTCACTCTGAACTGTCATCGGATGACAGTTTCGTCACCTGCATGGAGGGCTAGACCATCTCTGCCCTCCCATTCCTCCCTCGCCATCGGGAGATGAGAGTCGAGCCATCACAGGCTCCTCGGGAGGGTCTGCTCGTCTGCTGGAGAACAGTTTAGATCTGGAGTGAGTCTTCGGGGGCAGTGGAAGTGGACGAGCAGCCCTCTTTGGGGTACGAAAGTAGCCCACCTCCTCGCGGTGTACCCCGGACAACGCTGTGCTTGCACAACGGCCGAGAGGCTACTACTACACAAGTGTCCAATTTAACATTTTGAAGTCAAGAAGTGACTGCTGGTCATCAAAGGATCAGCTGTTCTGTTGTTGCTTGCAATGCTCATGTTATTGAACATAAAAAAAAACGATTTTTTTTGGCTAGCTTGTTCTTTATATAGCTACATTTGACGTCACTTGGGTATCATTAAAGCGACGGTCGAGACATTGATTTGGATGGGGCGAAACAGGAAGGTGAGGTAACTGTTCTATTAAAAGAACGTAAAGAGCAGACATGCTACTCAACCGTTAAGGATAAATTAGTTGACAAATTTAAAGGAATAACAATGTCAACTGCCGGACGTGCAATTAATCTGTTTACTTGCACATAATTAGAAAACTCAATGTGTAACTTTTAACTGCGCATTTTTTTAATTTTACAATATATTGTGTCTTAATTCAGAACGATAAATTTTATAAGCACCCATGTATTAACCAACATACCTTTAATTACGGCCTGGGACAGCATCTGCCCCATACAGTTTACATGTCTTGCAATGGGCTGGGGTAAATTTTCACTACGGATGGGAAGAAGAAATTTGAAAAAATGCGAGGTCTGAATTTTGCTGTTTGCAGCAGAACAGGTAATTACATGGTTTCGGACATTTGACGCTTGACAAATGGTTTCTACAAGTCGTCTTCAACTTTTTTTTTTCTGCTGGTTTCTTTAAATCGTATTTTTAAAAGTTTTTATGACTATATATATATATATATATATATATATATATATATATTATTTAATAAAATGTTAATTTGTAAAAGTGTTGTGTATTTATCTATTTTGCTTACTTTTTTAGTAAATACATAAAAACTATTAAAGCGAATACTAAATCTGGGGAATATATCTTTGCCCTTTTTCGCCGTATCGGGCCACGATTGAAATCCGAGACACTGGATATGTTTGCTGGCTTTTTTCTGGGTCGGTTGTGTTTTTCCTTCGAAACGCTGCTCAATTGGTTGGTTCGATCAATTTCTAGAAAAACCAACCAATCCAGAGTCTTGTAGGAAAAAAAAACGTTACAGAAGAAAAACGCGAGGACATTTCCCGTAACTTTACAGCATTATACGAAAGTCAATATAATCCATGCACATGACTTATAAAGCCACCAGAAATGTATCAGTGCCTCCGTCTTCCATTCTGACCAGAAATGTGCCAGTTCAGTGAAGTCCCATATAATAACAAAGCAAAACGTCGAAACGGTAACAAAGGTGTCAGTAACAAGGTGTCCTTCTTTTATAGTCTACATCAAATGGGGGTATTGTTTTCCGAGGAAATAAGTGATCCCTCTCAGGTAAAAAATGTTATATTGTCGATATCGAATGTTATCTACAATCAGAGAAATGCCAAAGCATGGACGACAGATGTTGAAATGCTCCGATGTTCAACTCCCTCAGGTCTAACACCACGAGCGATAATAGGGTTCCACTTAAAGCATTGCCAGTTATCCACTTCCACTCGAGTGAATACACTGTTTCACGAAATAACGACATGTTATTTTGTTTCCTGTTCTTTTAAGGGAAGAGTTACAACCCGCAACTGTTATTTTTAAAGAGGTATCCATTTTTATTAACCCTTCGCACTGCGAAGTCGCCTCTCAGGCGCCAACATAACAACCCGTTCTTTTGTTTCCCTGTTCTTTAAAATAAACGAGAACTTCATGATCTTGTGTTTAGAACATCAATCTTTTTTTCAACTTGTTCTCTTGCAAATACAAAACAGATCAGGATATTTTTCCCTTTATGAGTATAAAAAAAATCTGCGGAAAAGAACGTAAAGAGGAATAACTGTTTCATAGAAAGAACACAAATCGCAAAGTGTTCTTGGAGTGCAATGGGCTAGTTTTACATTTAGGGAGGATTATTAAAAAATAAAATTAATAATGCGTGTAGCCGAATAGTATAACAAACATATATTTAGTTGTTTACCATATTTATCAAACGTTTAAAAAACAGTGGTTCTGTGAAATTTCAAAAAGAAGAAAGTTTCAGAACACCAACATTCTCAGTATTTCTAAATAACAAAAATTATTCTTGATAGAATTTGTGAGAAAACAATGTTTTAAACTCAAGAATATGTTGTTCTCTTTCATTTTGAAGGACAACGACAAAATAACAAATCGTTATTTTGGTGAATGAAAGGCGAAATTCGAATACAAAGGGTTATTAACCTCTCGTTATTTTGGCGACAGTTATAAGAAGTTTCTTGATGTCGCCACTCTTGATATGTTTTATTTTCTTTTGCACTAACAAAGCTAATAAATATATTGGACAAGCCATCACCGTTTAACTTAATTCAACTGTCGAAGTAAACTAATAAATTGAAGTGAAAGAATCAATTTAATCTTACTAGAACTTCCACCACACTTCACCAATCAAAAACACGAATCATTCGATCTTCTTATCAAGATGTCATATAAATGTCACAGACATTTTCAAATGTCGCATCCTGCCATGTTATGAGAAACAAGTTTTAGGAGAAACGTATAAAGAGAAACAAACTCGATCGCCTTAAGTGGCTTCGACAATTTACGCGTCAAATGGGGTCACCACTACAAATAGAACAGTGTTGAAGCTAAAATATTGAGCAATACATATGAAATTGAGAAAAACGTAAACAGTTTCACAATAGATTTCAAAATCCTTACACAAATCAAAAGGTAATATTTAAAAAAACATAATTAAAAGCTTTAAAAAATTATATTAATACTAATTATATACTTTTTACAACTTGTCGAAATAGCTCAAATTTAGTTATTTTTGGTAATATTTGGCACAATTTTAAAAAGTTGTTTCAAGTATAAAATCACTTACATATTTAAATAAATTCGATTTGTTCGAAAAAAACTTTAAAAAAAATTGTTTTAAGCACTTTTTTTTTCATAAATTAGGTTTTCTATTTTAAAGTAGAGTAGTATTTAATTTTGCCCTCTTCAGTTTTTAACCGAATGGAAAGAGCGCCAACCAAAACTTTAAATTAAAACCTCCGACGATCGTCAAGGAGAAAGGTTATCAGTTCGACTGTTATGTATTTTTATGTATGTTCGCCCAAGATTTCTGTTCTATTTCTGATATTTAAAAAAAAATGTTGGATAGCAGATGCTTCACTAGAGCGCCGTTTGAAAAAGAAATTCGTTGAAAGAACATTTAACTATCCAGAAATGTCAATTAACAGAACCGTTTGAAAAACCTAGTCCGATTTTTAAAATTCTATTTTTGGTTGGATAGAGTAAAATCCACATAGGCAGAAACTGCAAAAAATAACATGTTCTCCTGCAGTTATCCCTTTGCACTCCGATGGCGCCGCTCTGGCGACAACATAACGATTCGTTCTTTTGGTTCCCTGTTTTTTTAAAATAAACGACAATAGCATGATCTTGTGTTTAAAACACATCGAACTTTTTTAAACTTGTTCTTTTGCAGATCCAAAACAGATTAGGTTTCTTTTTTCTATAAACACAACAAATTCTAGGGAAAAGAACATAAGAATGGATAACTGTTCCTTATAAATAACGGTAAATGCAAAGAGTTTTTGGAGTGCAAAGGGTTAAATATCCGCAAATATCGATTATCCGGACTTTTGTTTTAACAGTTTCCCCAATTTCCAAATGTTATAATTGTTTAATAGAAGTTGTACAGCAATGACATTACTCTAACCAAAATTTAGTGGCATGGATTGGGATTGTTTTACGATATACATTGTTGAGACGAAATGCGAGAACAAGTTGCTACTTGAATTTCTTGGTGAATAATAGCAGGAAGCGATGTCCAATTCTAAATTTAAACTAAAAAGGAAAAAATAAAATAATCTTTAATTTTTTTTTATAATTTTACGACGATTTGAAATTATTGTATTTATTTAATATAAATTTTATACTTATTAACACTTTTCGAAGTGGACGGCAAATTACAAACATCATGATAAATTTTTGCATCCATTAAAAAAAGTTGCAATATGTATAAAATTGATATTAAATAATTCAATTTTTCCAACTCGTTCGTAAAATTAAAAGTTAATTTTTACTTTTTAGCGCAATTTTCTTCGTTGGTTTTCTTTTTTTTAAAAATAATATTATATTATTTTCGCAGGGGGCGAACGCCCTTACTATTAGTTACCACGGAACTCAAGCTGTTGCTAACATTTTTTCCCACTCAATAGACTTATATTATCCGGTTTCATAAATGCAAGGAAAAATAAATTTTATTGGCATACAATCTCTATCCAGCAATGAAAATATTTTGAATTCAGCTCTTTCTTTCACGTTTAAAGAGAGAAGTTACCTCTCTATTTTAAAAAAAAGTAGGCCCTAGGGGGAATTTTCAGTTCTTTCAATATTATTCAGATCGTATCTCAAAATGTAAAATCCCTAAAATTACGAAATTAGGTGAATTTGTTAAGAAATGTTTGATAAAAAAGATGAATATATTTTTGTTTCAATAATGTTATTAGTTTATAAGTTATTTAATATTAAATTCGTCGTTGATAAAATTTCGCTTACAAGTAATTTTGTCCGTCGAGTTTCTGAAACACTATTAAGAGCAGGGATCCAATTTTTTAAGGAGTGTACAAATAGGTTTGAACTAGAAATCCAAGTAAGCATTTTTTAAAATTCGAATTAGTTTTGGATTTATAAAATTTTTAAACATTTAAACACGCTTCACTTTTTTAAGTTTTTTCACTCTTTTTTTTAAACGTGGTTTCTAAATTGCTATAAGTCATTTAAAATTACATATTTTCTTATTCAAAAAAATATATTAATGTTCGTTAAAACTTCCTCTTTCCGATGTTATAAAGATTATATTTCTATCTGTACAATTAAATTAGATATGGTCAATTATGATAGGTATAAAAAATAGCGAAGAATGGAAAAAATGTCGGGCAAATATTAATTTTCGACTTTTTGTCTCATTGTTCCGTTTACATCTCAAAAAGTAAATGTCCTAAAA
Source organism: Troglohyphantes excavatus (assembly GCA_963932185.1). Taxonomy (NCBI): domain Eukaryota; kingdom Metazoa; phylum Arthropoda; class Arachnida; order Araneae; family Linyphiidae; genus Troglohyphantes; species Troglohyphantes excavatus. Next base: position 58,351,198 of record OZ010678.1, on the reverse strand, counting down.
TTATGAAATTATGCCAGTTTATTAAGAAATGTTTGGGAAATAAGGTGAATATATTTGTTTTCTAATATGATCAGTATATTAGACGTTATTTTATGTTAAAGTCATAATTTTATAAAATTTCGAACACAATTCATACATTTTTGGATACTTGTCTTCCAATTTTCAAAAAAAAAAAATTTAAAAAATTAGGTATATAGATTAAAATATTGGCTACAAATGATCAAAAGCGTTTGAGAAATTTCGATTTAGTTTTGTAGTTATACATTTTTAAATAATTGATGAAATGTCTGAAATAAGCGTCAATTTTACGCGTATCTTTACAAGGGATAAATTAAAAATGCTCTAAGTAATTCAAAAATATACTTTTTTCCCGTTAAAAAAATATAGTTAAGTTCGTAAAATCTTCCTTTCTTGAATGGTATCAATACTGAAATTCTATCTTAAAAAATACATTAGGTGTAACTATTTATGTGAAGCACTATAATTATTATTAAAAGATATTTCGGAACGAAATGTCAACATTGGCAAAATGCCAACATGTATGTAAATCCAGTTTCCTGTAGCTTAATATCCCCCAAAAAAAATTTAGAAAAGTGAAAAACGCTAAATCGCCCTCCCCCTAAAATTTTGAATAGATGATTGGTCAAGAGCCCTGAAACTTGTCTGTTGATTCGCTAATATCGTAACCTTAAGGTCAACTAAACAGAACCGGACTACAATCGTGTCTGATTGTATCCGTTTCCAGAAGGATGCTTTAAGTAGCCCAAATACAAAAGCAGTTATATCCATAAATTCAATAGGTACTTTTTAACTTCGGCTTCAATTTTATAAACATAATAAAGGAGATAAAACGTTATTTTCTGATCAAAAGTCTAAAAATATGCCTGCAGTAGCAAAAGTAGCTATTTCACAGCGAACACGAATGTCAACCATAATTGGATTTCGGATTGGCTAGAATGTGGATACGGCAGATTTTGCTCTTTGAACAAATACAAGCGGCGTTATACAGTTGCAAAACCAGTTAAAAGTCTTCATCCAGTTGCAAAACAAGTTGTGTGAAATTTGAAATTTAAATTAATTATTTAGTAGCTTATACCTTATTCATTACACATTACATTGTTCATGCACATTTAAGAGAAAATTTATTATATAAATATATATATTTTTAAATAGAAATTATTATTGTATTAACAATAACGCTTTAACAAAAAAAAGTTTCATTATATAGCTGCGTTGCATATGGAGTACTCATAAGATTTTGATTCACAGTGTCTGCTGTGGAGAGTTTTTTTAGAGAAATTGTATAGAAAATATTAAAACAAATTTCCGATGCTAAAAATAATTTTCAAATTTTAGTTTTATAATACTTTGTATTTTTTTTTCATTGTAAAGTTTTGAAAATAAAATATTTACTCAAGATAAAAAAAGTTATTAAAAATAAAAATGTGTCTATACTCCATTGAGGTAACAAAAAAAAAACAGTTTTGTTTTACTGTATAAAATTTCACTACAATAACAATGATAACTGTTTAACAATGATATTTTAATTGGGGCACTTTAGACTTCTGTGTTTATTTTAACAAAGCGATTAACTGAACACATTGTTGCAATTCAAACAATACTTTTTTATATTAAATTTAATCAATTGTTAACTTCTTTGTAGTATCTTGACTTTCGAGGTGAAAGTGTGTTTTTGAGTTTTTGTGATTTTTACAAGTGATTCAAAGCTATTGCGTTTGAGAATTTGTAAATATTAAAACCGAAGCGTTGATCTAGAGAGAAACTCTTGATTCAAGCATAAAAGCCAAAGTTTGGATTCTTGAGTAAAGATGGTATGCGGAAAAGCCCTGAAGTGGTTTCGCAAGCATCTGTAAGTATATATTTCATATGTGTGAATTAACCACAAATAAATTAATGACTATTTCATGAATATTGGTATTTCATAATATGGGTAAAGTAAAGAATTTTGGGAAAATCCGTTAATGCGGCAATATTATATTCGCCAAATAGGATTTCAGCTCAAATTGTCACTTTCCTTTATATGCTTTACACGCATGTGCCAATAGTTTTGTAATATATTTTACAGAATGCGCTAATTTGAATCTAAATCGTAGTTTTTTTAGTTTGCCAATCGCAAATTTGTAAAGAGTTATTTTAATAATTTTACTAATCGCTATTTCGTAGGTATACTTACTTCCTATATTTCGTAATAGTTCCGTATAAGTTATAAACCATCACAAAATGACGTCATGTATGCTTTTCATTCCGTGTGTCTCTCATTAGTTAAACTAAATATAATGTCATTGGTTTAAACAACACCCGCTCGTTTAAATGCATCGGTATCTCGGTGTTGTAAATGAAAATAGGCCATCTTGAAGGCCTATATCCTTCAAGATGTGCACGCGTGAATCGCATTTGTAAAATATAATTTTGATTTTAAATGATGTCAACAATTTTAGAAATATCGTATAAACAAACACGTTACAAAATAGTTCCATGATGTAGGCGTGTATTTGCAGCTTAGTTGAGAGTAAAATTCCGGACTTCGCAGCAAGAAGTTGTGGGGCCACTCAATTTCTTTTTTAATGAATGCATCAGCATGGAACCAAACAGCCAGTAGATGAAAATCAATTGTTTTTTTCAGGTTTTGCTGCTGCCACGCGGATGACACAGATAGCACCGAGGTCAGCGACCCAGATCTGGTCGTCTACTTCGACTTTTCCAAGGAGTCCTCCTTTGATTTCGTGTCAAAATGGATGGAGCAAAATCCTGCGTACTCCAACTACGTAGAACCCCACTATTACGTGGAGGAATTGGATATGCCTGAAGGACTCGGGGATCTGCTGGATCATGTCAAGGCGTTCGATTTGCCTTTTGCAATGCTGGCAACAATGGATTTAGATGGCTCCATGAAGATGCCTCATGAACCAAAGTTATGTGATCGTATGGACGACGAGAGCGACGCTGGCTCATCGGTCGAGATCAGCGTGTACTTCGACTGTCACTCTGAACTGTCGTCAGAGGACAGTTTCGTCACCTGCGTGGAGGGCTAGACCATCTCTGCCCTCCCATTCCTCCCTTCGCCATCGGGAGATGAGAGTCGAGCCATCACAGGCTTCTCGGGAGGGTCTGCTCGTCTGCTGGAGAACAGTTTAGATCTGGAGTGAGTCTTCGGGGGCAGTGGAAGTGGACGAGCAGCCCTCTTTGGGGTACGAAAGTAGCCCACCTCCTCGCGGTGTACCCCGGACAACGCTGTGCTTGCACAACGGCCGAGAGGCTACTACTACACAAGTGTCTATTTTTAACCCTTTGGAGTCAAGAAGTGACTGTCTGTCATCAAAAGACTAGGTGTTCTGTTGTTGCTTTTTCTTTCAAATTGATGAAGAACTGCATGTTATTGAACATAAATGTTATTGAACATTGTTTTAGCTACGGTGTTCTTTACATAACTGCATTTCGAAGTATGATGTCAGTTGGGTATCATCAAAGCGACGGTCAGGACATTGATTGGGTGAGGGGAAAACAGTTAACTGTTAGTAACGGTTCTATTAAAAGAACTTAAATAGCTGACATGTTCCTCAACCGTAAGGGTTAAATTACTTGAAGGATTTAAAGGAAGAACTATGTCAACTGCCGGACATGCTATTGAACTGTTTAGTTGCGCAATATTTGAAAACTCAATGTGTGACTGCACACTGTGCAACGTTTAATAGCAGAAAATATCGAGTCATAATTAACAATGAGGAATTTTATAAGCACCCATGCATTAAGCAACATACCTTTACGTACGGACTGGAACAGCATATGTCCCATACATTTCACACAGTGGCGTAGCCAGGATTGTCCGAAGAGGGGGGTCCATAAATTATTTTTGGTCCGACCAAAACCAAATATATTTTTTTTATTAATAACTGATTTAAAATTTTTTTAAATAATAATTTTAATTAAATTTTATTAATAATTTGAATAAAATTTAGTTAATAATTTGAATAAAAGTTAATTAATAATTTGAATAAAATTTAGTTAATAATTTGAATAAAAGTTAATTAATAATTTTAAATTATTAATTTTAATTAATCATTTTAAATTAGCAATTTTAATTAATAATTTTAAATTAGCAATTTTAATTGATAATATTAAATTAGTAATTTTAATTAATCATAATAATTTTTAAGTAGTAAATTTAAATTATGATATTTTTTAATTTAAGCAGTAGTTTTAAATTAAAATTATAATTAATAATTTTAATTGATTAAATATTATTTATAAACTATAATTAAGAAGTAAATTAAAAGCTTAAAACACGTAGGCAGTGCCGTCACACAAAAATTTTTTGGGGGGGTTGAGACAAGAAATTTCCCAACTTAACGATTCGAAATTCCCAACTTAACGGCGTCGGGTACGGATACCAGCTCGGGTGTTATTCTCGTTATCTGACCATGATTAAAAAATACGAGGCATTATTCCCAGGTCTTTTCTTCGAGATAGACCCGAACCAACGTTGTGGCACGCAAAATTTGTTGCACGCATGTTCCAGTGCAGTGTCCGTTCTAAGTGCGATGTTTATTAACCAAATTTAACGATTGGAAATTTTGAACACAACAGTGCTAAAAATTCCTAATTTCAACTTTTTATAGGATAATTTTATTGTGGAAGTAATAAGGGGGAAGGGGGGGGGGGGGATAACAAATACAGCCATGTTCTGAAAATGTAACATGATCTGTAAATAGTGGGAGTGAAAGGGACTCGGCAGTTGTGTCAACCCAACAGCCATTGCTAATCTTAACATAAAACATAAAATAATATTCAAAAATAAAACAGTATCTACATACCAATATGACCATATTTATCAAGTAGTAATTGAATTATATATTTTTTTAATTAATAACCATTTTAATTCTAAATTAATCAATGCAGGAAAACAGGAATTTAAATTATTATAAATAAATTCAATAAACTTAGAAGTATTCAAAGAGAGAATCCTCCAAAGTTAATGTTAAAACGAAACACATATCACATAAAATTAGGTAAAGAAAATAGGTACTGAAAGATGCGTCCTCCGCGCATAAAATTTTTCGTAGCAATCGTATCGAAGTCCGAGAAAATTTTTTAACCGAAGGGTGATTTAAATAAAAGAACCCATCGAAAGTTCTGGAAGTTTCTATTTGAAACTCGTAAAAACTAAAAAAAAAATATTTATAAAAAAACACAGGAAACGCACAGCGTCAACATTACACAATTTTGTGATTGGTTAATCACAAAACAAAACAAAATAACAAAAAAAAATCCTAGACACGAGACTATAAATTTATATGGGACTGACGCGCCAGTCCCATATATTCGAAGCGCCATGGCGCTTCGAATATTAGCTGAAAGAAATTTTACATTGTGGAAGACAAAACAATAGGGTTATATGAAACAAAAGTGATTTTCGAATAAAAATGAGAGGATTTTGATTTAGACAATCGCACCTAACACAATTAAAAGAGAAGTTATTTTAATAAAAAGAACACTGTGTGCCGTTTGCGTAAAGTGCAACGCCATATATTTTAAAATTCTTTAAATGATAATATGAACGTTAAAACATATAATATAACTTTGACAATAACGAACAACAGAATGAGCAGATGCGACCATTTTTTAGTCGCCTGCTGGAAATCTGAAAACATTGCTCCTTAATTTAAATAATTTATTATATACTAGGAGGCTCCGCCCCCTGCTCTGCTAACGCTCCGCCAACCCCCGGAGGATTGCTACGCAATCCTCATAGGTTTGCTTCGCAAACCACTTCTCGCTTCGCTCGCTAAAAGGTAGGACACAATAACAATGTGTCCTAGTAACAATACATTTTTAATTATATTACTAAAAACTTTAGAAGTTGAAATTGTAAATTTAAATTAATATTCATCTTGGCATCACTACATTTTTACGCCATGTAAGTCAATATAAAATCCATTAAACTAATTTCTTTTTAATTACAAATGAAAACAATGGTACCACTGGCAAGCCTACCATTATTTATTTATTTTCCACGTTATTTCCACACCTTTCGCACGTTTCAGTTAAATTTCTAACATTATTGGTAGTTTGTTTTGGCCATAAATGACGTTAAGCTTACCATAAACCTTGCCTACCAGAGGTGTGTAATTTACTGAGTTTTTACGTCATAAAAGTGAAGCTCATAGAAATCTAGTTTTCAAAATTGCCAACAGATGGCGCCACCATTATTTTTCCTTCATTGAGAGTTGGGAAAAGCATTTTTCAAAACTTCTATTTTTTAATTTATAAGTCTTATATTCTTCCTAATTTAAGCTGACATCATCAAAATAATTATTTACCAATGAATTGAAGGGGTTAATCGTCAAAATGGCTTACATAATGGCAAAATAAAAATGCGGCGCAACAGAATTTCGTAAACAAACAAACTGTTGCCACTCAGTATACAGAAAAACAGCGTTTTTCAATCACCGCGTAAGAGAAATATATATAAAAATTTAAAATGTGGGATTTTTTTTTAAGGAAACGATGCCACGGTTAAAAAAATTTTTCGCTTGACGCAATAAAAAATACAATGAAATTTATAAAACAGTTCCGCCACTGGCGTTGTCTCGGCTACAGACTACATTAGTCAAATCCACCTGGAGTAACCTTGGTGTTTTTGCTTTCATTTGTTAAGGGGACTCGGTACCCTTGGAATAATTTTTTTTATTTAATAATTTACATAGATATTTTACACATATTATTGAAGGTTATTATTATATAACATGATTTTATCAACACAATTTTTTTTTCTATGAGTATATTTTTCAAAATTTAATTTTTTTTTTAAAAATTTAACTTTTTTAAAAATGGTTTTTCTTTTTCAGTTTTTGATATTTTGTAAAGATTTTTTTTTCCTACATTCACTATACTATACTTTATAACTTCAAGGATAGAATTTGGAATTACTTATTTAGTTCTTGAGAAAAAAAATAAAATGTCGATGTATATGCAAAAAAATGGAAAAAAACATGATTTAGTCTACTTTTTAATTTTTATTTTTTTTTCTTTTCATTATTTTGCAAAACCCATCCTTGATTGTTTTAAATAGGTTATACAGGAATTTCAAAAAAAAAATCAAGTCATTTGAATAATATTTGAGAAAGTATTCTTATTTTAAATACCGTGGCATAGGCAAAAAACACAAACTGAGATAAATCAGTTTAAACATTTCAAATCCAAATAACTCGATGAATACATTTGAGATTTTCTTCACACATAATTAATTTTATAACTACTTGCATACATATAAAATTCCGGTTTCTATTATTTAATTGGAGTACATTAAATCACTATTATGTACTCAGTTTTAAAATGATAACAAAACTAAATTTTTGAGAAAAATCTGTTAAAATAAAAAAAATAATGTTTAAAATATTGTTTTACACTAATTTTGTGTTAGAAACCATATTAATACAACTGAATTCATTGAACATACATATTCCATACCATAAAACACTTTAGAATGGGCTTTGACAATAGCAAAAACATGTATTACATTTGTTAAATATGTCGCCTTTGGCAAATACGTCTCCTTGTACCTTCAAATTTAAAATTATATCAAACCACGGTAAAAAAAAATTAAACAAACACGTGATGTGATAGATACAGTCACAGATAAACACGTTCAACTTGTTCTTAGCTGATTTTTCTTTAAATAAATGACCAAAAGCTGTTGCGTCAAAAATGTAAACATCGAAATGGACGTAGCATTTTAAGTGCTGTGAAAGTAATGAAACGCATTTTTATTACAGTTAAAATTGTCAGATCGTTTCAAAACTTTGTAATAAAGAACTTTAGGTATAAGAGCATATTTTAAGCAAAAAAAAGAAAAATTTATATATTCATCGATTTTCTCAAATCAAAGGGTACCAAGTCCCCTTAAAAATATTAATTTTCTTCAGACATAAATTTTCCCAACTCGGGTATTTTCAATTTTTTTTTAAATTCCCAACTTTTAGGGTTTCCAAATTATTGGGGGGGGGGGGGGTCGGACTCCCCCCCAAACCTCCACGGCGCGACGGGCCTGCACGTAGGAGTTGAATAAGTCAGGGAAAATACCTTACTTCAAAGCAAGCAATTTCTGGATTGATGCATTGTGAATTCCGGCTCAACTGCCGCCCCATTTCAAGTGTTAAGAAAAGTATCCTTTTACATGTACAAACAAGCAAGACAATCATACAGACCTACTACCCCATCGCCGCCCCCCCCCCCCCAACAAAATGTCGAATTTTCTGTCTTCAAGGTTGTTTTACCATTGTTCTCCTTAAAATCATTCCTTCAGGGGACAGAAGGGAAAAGAGCAGGAGATACATGTGGGGAGACCAGGAAATGCGACGTGTGTTTTCTCTATAAAAATCAGAAAAAAAAGTCTTCGTTTTTTTTTTTTTCATGTTATTTTTCAAAAAAAAAAAAATTAACTTGGCTATGGGGGGGGGGGGTTCTAACCCAAAGTAACCCAATGCTGGCTACGCCACTGATTTCACATGTGTAGCGATGGGCTTTGTCAATTTTGCCTACGGAGGGGATTAAGAATTTTTTTGTAAAATGTTGAATTTTGCTGTTTGCAGTAGAACATGTAATTACATGGTTTTGGACATTTGACGCTTGACTAATGGTTTCTACAAGTCGTCTTAAACTTGGTTTGTCTGCTAGTTTCTTAAAATAGTATTTTTAAAAGTTTTTATGTCTATGTATATTTTTTAATAAAATTTTAATTTTTAAAAGTGTTTGTGTCTTTATCTATTAAACTTACATTTTAAGTAAATACATAAAAACTATTGAAACGAAGACTGAATCTGGGGAATATATCTTTTACACTTTTTCGCCATATTGGGCCACGATTGAAATCCGAGACACTGGATATGTTTGCTGGCTTTTTTCTGGGTCGGTTGTGTTTCTCCTTCGAAACGCTGCTCCATTGGTTGTTTCGATCTTTTTCTAGAAAAACGAACCAATCGAGAACACGAGGAAGAAAAACGCGAGGACATTTTCTGTAAATTTACAGCGTTATACGAAAGTCAACATAACCCATGCACATGACTTATAAAGCCACCAGCAATGTAGCGGTGCCTCCCTCTTCCATCCTGACCAGCAATGTGCCAGTGAGGTGAAGTCCCATATAATAACAATGCAAAACCTCGAAACGGTAACAAGGGGTGTCCTTCTTTTATAATCTACACCAAATGGGGGTATTGCTTTCGGAAGGAATAACTTGTCCCTGTCACGTAAAAAATAGTCATATCGTCGATATCGAATATTATCTACAATCAGAGAAATGCCAAAGCATGAACGACAGATGTTGAAATGCTCCGATGTTCAACTCCCTCAGGTCTAACACCACGAGCGATGTTAGGGTTCCACTTAAAACATTCCAAGCCGTTCACTTCCACTAGAGTGGCGACACTCGATCACCAAAATAACGACATGTTATTTTGTTTCGTGTTCTTTTAAGTGAAGAGTTACAACCCGGAACTGATATTTTAAAAAAAGTATTCATTATTATTAACCCTTTGCACTGCGAAGTCGCCTCTCAGTCGCCAACGTAACGACCCGTTCTTTTGTTTCCCTGTTCTTTAAAATAAAAGAGAACATCATGATCTTGTGTTTAGAACATCCATCGTTTTTTCAACTTGTTCTCTTGCAAATACAAAACAGATCAGGATTTTTTTCCCTTTATGAGTATAAAAAAAATCTGCGGAAAAGAACGTAAAGAGGAATAATTGTTTCATAGAAAGAACACAAATCGCAAAGTGTTCTTGGAGTGCAATGGGCTAGTTTTACATTTAGGGAGGATTATTAAAAAATAAAATTAATAATGCGTGTAGCCGAATAGTATAACAAACATATATTTAGTTGTTTACCATATTTATCAAACGTTTAAAAAACAGGGTTTCTGTGAAATTTCAAAAAGAAGAAAGTTTCAGAACACCAACATATTCAGAGTTTCTAAATAACAAAAATATTTCTTGATAGAGTTTGTGAGAAATCAATGTTTTAAACTCAAGAATATGTTGTTCTCTTTCATTTTGAAGGACAACGACAAAATAACAAATCGTTATTTTGGTGAATTAAAGGCGAAACTCGAATGCTAAGGGTTATTAACAGGTCGTTATTTTTTCGACGGTTGTAAGAAGTTTCTTGATATCACCACTGTCGATATAATTTATTTTATTTTGCACTAACAAAGTTGACAATTATGCTGGACAAGTCATCACGGTTTAACTTAATTCAACGATCGAAGTAAACTAATAAATTGAAGTGAAAGAATCAATTTAATCTAACAAGAACTTCCACCACACATCGCCAATCAAAAACACGAATCATTCGATCTTCTTTTCAAGATGTCACAGAAATGTCACAGACATTTTCAAATGTCGCATCCTCCCATGTTATGAGAAACAAGTTTTAGAAGAGACGTATAAAGAGAAACAAACTCGATCGCTTTAAAAGGCTTCAAAAACTTAAGCGTCAAATGAGGTCAACAATACAAATGGAACTCCGTGAACACTGAAATGTTGATCAATACATATATATAACATATATAATAACGTAAACGGTTTCATATTAATTTTCAAAACCCTGAAGCAAATCAAAAAGTAAAAAAAAGTGTTTTTAAATAAAAAAGATAAATGGTAAAAAAAATAATAAATTAGTTGGAAAGTTGGAAAGTAACAAGTAACAACTAACAAGTTGGAAAAATGTAAATATATATTATTAAGTATATACCTCTTGCAACTTGTTGAACAATCGTGTTCGATTGTATCCTTTTCCAGAAGGAAGATTTGAGTATCCCAAATACAAAAACAGTTTTATCCACGAAATTTTGGCTTCAATTTTTTTAAAACAAAATAGAGGAGAAAAAAACTCTGATAAAAACTCAAGAAATATGTCTTCAGAAGCAAAAGTAGCTATATTACAATGAATACGAAAGTCAACCATAATTTGATTTCTTATTAACTGGAATGCGGATATAGCAACTTTTGCTTTTTGAACAAATACTAGCGGCGGAGCACACAGTTGCAAAACCAGTTGTGTGAAAATTAAAATTTAGATTAATTATTTAGTAGCTTATACCTTCATCCACACACATGTTAGTGAAATATTATATTTTTTCTTTATTTTTCAAATAGAAATTATTATTGTTTTAAGAGTTTTTCGCGCTACACTAAAAACTGCGTTTTATTATATAGATGCTTTCGTATCTGGGCTACTCATATGGTGTCTGATAGTGTCTACTTTGGAGTTTTAAATATATTATATAGAAAATTAAAAAAGCAGAAGCTTCACTGAACTGTTCTGATATTAAAAGTATTTTCCAAATTTAATTTAATAAAACTTTTCAAATTTAAAGTATTTTTTTTTTCATTGTAGTTTTAAAAATAAAATTTTTACTCGAGGAAAAAAAATTGCTAAAAAATAAAAATGTGTCTATATTACATTGTTGTAATAAAAAAAAGTACAGTTTTGTGCACTGTTTAAATTTCATTATAATAACAATGATTACTTTTTAACAATGATATTTCAATTGTAGCGTTTTAAACTTCATAGTTTATTTTAATATAGGGACTAATAAAACACATTGTTGCAATTCAAACAATATTTTTTAAATGAAGAAAATATCAATTGTTAATTTCTTTGTAGTATATTGACTTTCGAAGTGAAAGTGCGTTTTTCAGTTTTGGAATATTTATAATTGATTTCAAAGCTAATTGGTTGATAATTTAAACGTTTCAAGCGAAGTGTTGAGCTAGAGAAACTCTTGATTCAAGCATAAAAGTCAAAGTTTGGAATCTTGAGTACAGATGGCTTGTAGGCGAGCAATAAAGTGGCTTCGCAAGCATATGTAAGTATATATTTGATATGTGTGAGTTACCAACACATAAATTAATGACTATTTCGTGACTATTGGTATTTCATAAAATGATTAAAGTAAAGGATATAAGAATTAAAGGCGAAACTCGAATGCTAAGGGTTATTAACAGGTCGTTATTTTTTCGACGGTTGTAAGAAGTTTCTTGATATCACCACTGTCGATATAATTTATTTTATTTTGCACTAACAAAGTTGACAAAAATGCTGGACAAGTCATCACGGTTTAACTTAATTCAACTGTCGAAGTAAACTAATAAATTGAAGTGAAAGAATCAATTTAATCTTACTAGAACTTCCACCACACTTCACCAATCAAAAACACGAATCATTCGATCTTCTTATCAAGATGTCATATAAATGTCACAGACATTTTCAAATGTCGCATCCTGCCATGTTATGAGAAACAAGTTTTAGGAGAAACGTATAAAGAGAAACAAACTCGATCGCCTTAAGTGGCTTCGACAATTTACGCGTCAAATGGGGTCACCACTACAAATAGAACAGTGTTGAAGCTAAAATATTGAGCAATACATATGAAATTGAGAAAAACGTAAACAGTTTCACAATAGATTTCAAAATCCTTACACAAATCAAAAGGTAATATTTAAAAAAACATAATTAAAAGCTTTAAAAAATTATATTAATACTAATTATATACTTTTTACAACTTGTCGAAATAGCTCAAATTTAGTTATTTTTGGTAATATTTGGCACAATTTTAAAAAGTTGTTTCAAGTATAAAATCACTTACACATTTAAATAAATTCGATTTGTTCGAAAAAAACTTTAAAAAAAATTGTTTTAAGCACTTTTTTTTTCATAAATTAGGTTTTCTATTTTAAAGTAGAGTAGTATTTAATTTTGCCCTCTTCAGTTTTTAACCGAATGGAAAGAGCGCCAACCAAAACTTTAAATTAAAACCTCCGACGATCGTCAAGGAGAAAGGTTATCAGTTCGACTGTTATGTATTTTTATGTATGTTCGCCCAAGATTTCTGTTCTATTTCTGATATTTAAAAAAAAATGTTGGATAGCAGATGCTTCACTAGAGCGCCGTTTGAAAAAGAAATTCGTTGAAAGAACATTTAACTATCCAGAAATGTCAATTAACAGAACCGTTTGAAAAACCTAGTCCGATTTTTAAAATTCTATTTTTGGTTGGATAGAGTAAAATCCACATAGGCAGAAACTGCAAAAAATAACATGTTCTCCTGCAGTTATCCCTTTGCACTCCGATGGCGCCGCTCTGGCGACAACATAACGATTCGTTCTTTTGGTTCCCTGTTTTTTTAAAATAAACGACAATAGCATGATCTTGTGTTTAAAACACATCGAACTTTTTTAAACTTGTTCTTTTGCAGATCCAAAACAGATTAGGTTTCTTTTTTCTATAAACACAACAAATTCTAGGGAAAAGAACATAAGAATGGATAACTGTTCCTTATAAATAACGGTAAATGCAAAGAGTTTTTGGAGTGCAAAGGGTTAAATATCCGCAAATATCGATTATCCGGACTTTTGTTTTAACAGTTTCCCCAATTTCCAAATGTTATAATTGTTTAATAGAAGTTGTACAGCAATGACATTACTCTAACCAAAATTTAGTGGCATGGATTGGGATTGTTTTACGATATACATTGTTGAGACGAAATGCGAGAACAAGTTGCTACTTGAATTTCTTGGTGAATAATAGCAGGAAGCGATGTCCAATTCTAAATTTAAACTAAAAAGGAAAAAATAAAATAATCTTTAATTTTTTTTTATAATTTTACGACGATTTGAAATTATTGTATTTATTTAATATAAATTTTATACTTATTAACACTTTTCGAAGTGGACGGCAAATTACAAACATCATGATAAATTTTTGCATCCATTAAAAAAAGTTGCAATATGTATAAAATTGATATTAAATAATTCAATTTTTCCAACTCGTTCGTAAAATTAAAAGTTAATTTTTACTTTTTAGCGCAATTTTCTTCGTTGGTTTTCTTTTTTTTAAAAATAATATTATATTATTTTCGCAGGGGGCGAACGCCCTTACTATTAGTTACCACGGAACTCAAGCTGTTGCTAACATTTTTTCCCACTCAATAGACTTATATTATCCGGTTTCATAAATGCAAGGAAAAATAAATTTTATTGGCATACAATCTCTATCCAGCAATGAAAATATTTTGAATTCAGCTCTTTCTTTCACGTTTAAAGAGAGAAGTTACCTCTCTATTTTAAAAAAAAGTAGGCCCTAGGGGGAATTTTCAGTTCTTTCAATATTATTCAGATCGTATCTCAAAATGTAAAATCCCTAAAATTACGAAATTAGGTGAATTTGTTAAGAAATGTTTGATAAAAAAGATGAATATATTTTTGTTTCAATAATGTTATTAGTTTATAAGTTATTTAATATTAAATTCGTCGTTGATAAAATTTCGCTTACAAGTAATTTTGTCCGTCGAGTTTCTGAAACACTATTAAGAGCAGGGATCCAATTTTTTAAGGAGTGTACAAATAGGTTTGAACTAGAAATCCAAGTAAGCATTTTTTAAAATTCGAATTAGTTTTGGATTTATAAAATTTTTAAACATTTAAACACGCTTCACTTTTTTAAGTTTTTTCACTCTTTTTTTTAAACGTGGTTTCTAAATTGCTATAAGTCATTTAAAATTACATATTTTCTTATTCAAAAAAATATATTAATGTTCGTTAAAACTTCCTCTTTCCGATGTTATAAAGATTATATTTCTATCTGTACAATTAAATTAGATATGGTCAATTATGATAGGTATAAAAAATAGCGAAGAATGGAAAAAATGTCGGGCAAATATTAATTTTCGACTTTTTGTCTCATTGTTCCGTTTACATCTCAAAAAGTAAATGTCCTAAAATTATGAAATTATGCCAGTTTATTAAGAAATGTTTGGGAAATAAGGTGAATATATTTGTTTTCTAATATGATCAGTATATTAGACGTTATTTTATGTTAAAGTCATAATTTTATAAAATTTCGAACACAATTCATACATTTTTGGATACTTGTCTTCCAATTTTCAAAAAAAAAAATTTTAAAAAATTAGGTATATAGATTAAAATATTGGCTACAAATGATCAAAAGCGTTTGAGAAATTTCGATTTAGTTTTGTAGTTATACATTTTTAAATAATTGATGAAATGTCTGAAATAAGCGTCAATTTTACGCGTATCTTTACAAGGGATAAATTAAAAATGCTCTAAGTAATTCAAAAATATACTTTTTTCCCGTTAAAAAAATATAGTTAAGTTCGTAAAATCTTCCTTTCTTGAATGGTATCAATACTGAAATTCTATCTTAAAAAATACATTAGGTGTAACTATTTATGTGAAGCACTATAATTATTATTAAAAGATATTTCGGAACGAAATGTCAACATTGGCAAAATGCCAACATGTATGTAAATCCAGTTTCCTGTAGCTTAATATCCCCCAAAAAAAATTTAGAAAAGTGAAAAACGCTAAATCGCCCTCCCCCTAAAATTTTGAATAGATGATTGGTCAAGAGCCCTGAAACTTGTCTGTTGATTCGCTAATATCGTAACCTTAAGGTCAACTAAACAGAACCGGACTACAATCGTGTCTGATTGTATCCGTTTCCAGAAGGATGCTTTAAGTAGCCCAAATACAAAAGCAGTTATATCCATAAATTCAATAGGTACTTTTTAACTTCGGCTTCAATTTTATAAACATAATAAAGGAGATAAAACGTTATTTTCTGATCAAAAGTCTAAAAATATGCCTGCAGTAGCAAAAGTAGCTATTTCACAGCGAACACGAATGTCAACCATAATTGGATTTCGGATTGGCTAGAATGTGGATACGGCAGATTTTGCTCTTTGAACAAATACAAGCGGCGTTATACAGTTGCAAAACCAGTTAAAAGTCTTCATCCAGTTGCAAAACAAGTTGTGTGAAATTTGAAATTTAAATTAATTATTTAGTAGCTTATACCTTATTCATTACACATTACATTGTTCATGCACATTTAAGAGAAAATTTATTATATAAATATATATATTTTTAAATAGAAATTATTATTGTATTAACAATAACGCTTTAACAAAAAAAAGTTTCATTATATAGCTGCGTTGCATATGGAGTACTCATAAGATTTTGATTCACAGTGTCTGCTGTGGAGAGTTTTTTTAGAGAAATTGTATAGAAAATATTAAAACAAATTTCCGATGCTAAAAATAATTTTCAAATTTTAGTTTTATAATACTTTGTATTTTTTTTTCATTGTAAAGTTTTGAAAATAAAATATTTACTCAAGATAAAAAAAGTTATTAAAAATAAAAATGTGTCTATACTCCATTGAGGTAACAAAAAAAAAACAGTTTTGTTTTACTGTATAAAATTTCACTACAATAACAATGATAACTGTTTAACAATGATATTTTAATTGGGGCACTTTAGACTTCTGTGTTTATTTTAACAAAGCGATTAACTGAACACATTGTTGCAATTCAAACAATACTTTTTTATATTAAATTTAATCAATTGTTAACTTCTTTGTAGTATCTTGACTTTCGAGGTGAAAGTGTGTTTTTGAGTTTTTGTGATTTTTACAAGTGATTCAAAGCTATTGCGTTTGAGAATTTGTAAATATTAAAACCGAAGCGTTGATCTAGAGAGAAACTCTTGATTCAAGCATAAAAGCCAAAGTTTGGATTCTTGAGTAAAGATGGTATGCGGAAAAGCCCTGAAGTGGTTTCGCAAGCATCTGTAAGTATATATTTCATATGTGTGAATTAACCACAAATAAATTAATGACTATTTCATGAATATTGGTATTTCATAATATGGGTAAAGTAAAGAATTTTGGGAAAATCCGTTAATGCGGCAATATTATATTCGCCAAATAGGATTTCAGCTCAAATTGTCACTTTCCTTTATATGCTTTACACGCATGTGCCAATAGTTTTGTAATATATTTTACAGAATGCGCTAATTTGAATCTAAATCGTAGTTTTTTTAGTTTGCCAATCGCAAATTTGTAAAGAGTTATTTTAATAATTTTACTAATCGCTATTTCGTAGGTATACTTACTTCCTATATTTCGTAATAGTTCCGTATAAGTTATAAACCATCACAAAATGACGTCATGTATGCTTTTCATTCCGTGTGTCTCTCATTAGTTAAACTAAATATAATGTCATTGGTTTAAACAACACCCGCTCGTTTAAATGCATCGGTATCTCGGTGTTGTAAATGAAAATAGGCCATCTTGAAGGCCTATATCCTTCAAGATGTGCACGCGTGAATCGCATTTGTAAAATATAATTTTGATTTTAAATGATGTCAACAATTTTAGAAATATCGTATAAACAAACACGTTACAAAATAGTTCCATGATGTAGGCGTGTATTTGCAGCTTAGTTGAGAGTAAAATTCCGGACTTCGCAGCAAGAAGTTGTGGGGCCACTCAATTTCTTTTTTAATGAATGCATCAGCATGGAACCAAACAGCCAGTAGATGAAAATCAATTGTTTTTTTCAGGTTTTGCTGCTGCCACGCGGATGACACAGATAGCACCGAGGTCAGCGACCCAGATCTGGTCGTCTACTTCGACTTTTCCAAGGAGTCCTCCTTTGATTTCGTGTCAAAATGGATGGAGCAAAATCCTGCGTACTCCAACTACGTAGAACCCCACTATTACGTGGAGGAATTGGATATGCCTGAAGGACTCGGGGATCTGCTGGATCATGTCAAGGCGTTCGATTTGCCTTTTGCAATGCTGGCAACAATGGATTTAGATGGCTCCATGAAGATGCCTCATGAACCAAAGTTATGTGATCGTATGGACGACGAGAGCGACGCTGGCTCATCGGTCGAGATCAGCGTGTACTTCGACTGTCACTCTGAACTGTCGTCAGAGGACAGTTTCGTCACCTGCGTGGAGGGCTAGACCATCTCTGCCCTCCCATTCCTCCCTTCGCCATCGGGAGATGAGAGTCGAGCCATCACAGGCTTCTCGGGAGGGTCTGCTCGTCTGCTGGAGAACAGTTTAGATCTGGAGTGAGTCTTCGGGGGCAGTGGAAGTGGACGAGCAGCCCTCTTTGGGGTACGAAAGTAGCCCACCTCCTCGCGGTGTACCCCGGACAACGCTGTGCTTGCACAACGGCCGAGAGGCTACTACTACACAAGTGTCTATTTTTAACCCTTTGGAGTCAAGAAGTGACTGTCTGTCATCAAAAGACTAGGTGTTCTGTTGTTGCTTTTTCTTTCAAATTGATGAAGAACTGCATGTTATTGAACATAAATGTTATTGAACATTGTTTTAGCTACGGTGTTCTTTACATAACTGCATTTCGAAGTATGATGTCAGTTGGGTATCATCAAAGCGACGGTCAGGACATTGATTGGGTGAGGGGAAAACAGTTAACTGTTAGTAACGGTTCTATTAAAAGAACTTAAATAGCTGACATGTTCCTCAACCGTAAGGGTTAAATTACTTGAAGGATTTAAAGGAAGAACTATGTCAACTGCCGGACATGCTATTGAACTGTTTAGTTGCGCAATATTTGAAAACTCAATGTGTGACTGCACACTGTGCAACGTTTAATAGCAGAAAATATCGAGTCATAATTAACAATGAGGAATTTTATAAGCACCCATGCATTAAGCAACATACCTTTACGTACGGACTGGAACAGCATATGTCCCATACATTTCACACAGTGGCGTAGCCAGGATTGTCCGAAGAGGGGGGTCCATAAATTATTTTTGGTCCGACCAAAACCAAATATATTTTTTTTATTAATAACTGATTTAAAATTTTTTTAAATAATAATTTTAATTAAATTTTATTAATAATTTGAATAAAATTTAGTTAATAATTTGAATAAAAGTTAATTAATAATTTGAATAAAATTTAGTTAATAATTTGAATAAAAGTTAATTAATAATTTTAAATTATTAATTTTAATTAATCATTTTAAATTAGCAATTTTAATTAATAATTTTAAATTAGCAATTTTAATTGATAATATTAAATTAGTAATTTTAATTAATCATAATAATTTTTAAGTAGTAAATTTAAATTATGATATTTTTTAATTTAAGCAGTAGTTTTAAATTAAAATTATAATTAATAATTTTAATTGATTAAATATTATTTATAAACTATAATTAAGAAGTAAATTAAAAGCTTAAAACACGTAGGCAGTGCCGTCACACAAAAATTTTTTGGGGGGGTTGAGACAAGAAATTTCCCAACTTAACGATTCGAAATTCCCAACTTAACGGCGTCGGGTACGGATACCAGCTCGGGTGTTATTCTCGTTATCTGACCATGATTAAAAAATACGAGGCATTATTCCCAGGTCTTTTCTTCGAGATAGACCCGAACCAACGTTGTGGCACGCAAAATTTGTTGCACGCATGTTCCAGTGCAGTGTCCGTTCTAAGTGCGATGTTTATTAACCAAATTTAACGATTGGAAATTTTGAACACAACAGTGCTAAAAATTCCTAATTTCAACTTTTTATAGGATAATTTTATTGTGGAAGTAATAAGGGGGAAGGGGGGGGGGGGGGGATAACAAATACAGCCATGTTCTGAAAATGTAACATGATCTGTAAATAGTGGGAGTGAAAGGGACTCGGCAGTTGTGTCAACCCAACAGCCATTGCTAATCTTAACATAAAACATAAAATAATATTCAAAAATAAAACAGTATCTACATACCAATATGACCATATTTATCAAGTAGTAATTGAATTATATATTTTTTTAATTAATAACCATTTTAATTCTAAATTAATCAATGCAGGAAAACAGGAATTTAAATTATTATAAATAAATTCAATAAACTTAGAAGTATTCAAAGAGAGAATCCTCCAAAGTTAATGTTAAAACGAAACACATATCACATAAAATTAGGTAAAGAAAATAGGTACTGAAAGATGCGTCCTCCGCGCATAAAATTTTTCGTAGCAATCGTATCGAAGTCCGAGAAAATTTTTTAACCGAAGGGTGATTTAAATAAAAGAACCCATCGAAAGTTCTGGAAGTTTCTATTTGAAACTCGTAAAAACTAAAAAAAAAATATTTATAAAAAAACACAGGAAACGCACAGCGTCAACATTACACAATTTTGTGATTGGTTAATCACAAAACAAAACAAAATAACAAAAAAAAATCCTAGACACGAGACTATAAATTTATATGGGACTGACGCGCCAGTCCCATATATTCGAAGCGCCATGGCGCTTCGAATATTAGCTGAAAGAAATTTTACATTGTGGAAGACAAAACAATAGGGTTATATGAAACAAAAGTGATTTTCGAATAAAAATGAGAGGATTTTGATTTAGACAATCGCACCTAACACAATTAAAAGAGAAGTTATTTTAATAAAAAGAACACTGTGTGCCGTTTGCGTAAAGTGCAACGCCATATATTTTAAAATTCTTTAAATGATAATATGAACGTTAAAACATATAATATAACTTTGACAATAACGAACAACAGAATGAGCAGATGCGACCATTTTTTAGTCGCCTGCTGGAAATCTGAAAACATTGCTCCTTAATTTAAATAATTTATTATATACTAGGAGGCTCCGCCCCCTGCTCTGCTAACGCTCCGCCAACCCCCGGAGGATTGCTACGCAATCCTCATAGGTTTGCTTCGCAAACCACTTCTCGCTTCGCTCGCTAAAAGGTAGGACACAATAACAATGTGTCCTAGTAACAATACATTTTTAATTATATTACTAAAAACTTTAGAAGTTGAAATTGTAAATTTAAATTAATATTCATCTTGGCATCACTACATTTTTACGCCATGTAAGTCAATATAAAATCCATTAAACTAATTTCTTTTTAATTACAAATGAAAACAATGGTACCACTGGCAAGCCTACCATTATTTATTTATTTTCCACGTTATTTCCACACCTTTCGCACGTTTCAGTTAAATTTCTAACATTATTGGTAGTTTGTTTTGGCCATAAATGACGTTAAGCTTACCATAAACCTTGCCTACCAGAGGTGTGTAATTTACTGAGTTTTTACGTCATAAAAGTGAAGCTCATAGAAATCTAGTTTTCAAAATTGCCAACAGATGGCGCCACCATTATTTTTCCTTCATTGAGAGTTGGGAAAAGCATTTTTCAAAACTTCTATTTTTTAATTTATAAGTCTTATATTCTTCCTAATTTAAGCTGACATCATCAAAATAATTATTTACCAATGAATTGAAGGGGTTAATCGTCAAAATGGCTTACATAATGGCAAAATAAAAATGCGGCGCAACAGAATTTCGTAAACAAACAAACTGTTGCCACTCAGTATACAGAAAAACAGCGTTTTTCAATCACCGCGTAAGAGAAATATATATAAAAATTTAAAATGTGGGATTTTTTTTTAAGGAAACGATGCCACGGTTAAAAAAATTTTTCGCTTGACGCAATAAAAAATACAATGAAATTTATAAAACAGTTCCGCCACTGGCGTTGTCTCGGCTACAGACTACATTAGTCAAATCCACCTGGAGTAACCTTGGTGTTTTTGCTTTCATTTGTTAAGGGGACTCGGTACCCTTGGAATAATTTTTTTTATTTAATAATTTACATAGATATTTTACACATATTATTGAAGGTTATTATTATATAACATGATTTTATCAACACAATTTTTTTTTCTATGAGTATATTTTTCAAAATTTAATTTTTTTCTTAAAAATTTAACTTTTTTAAAAATGGTTTTTCTTTTTCAGTTTTTGATATTTTGTAAAGATTTTTTTTTCCTACATTCACTATACTATACTTTATAACTTCAAGGATAGAATTTGGAATTACTTATTTAGTTCTTGAGAAAAAAAATAAAATGTCGATGTATATGCAAAAAAATGGAAAAAAACATGATTTAGTCTACTTTTTAATTTTTATTTTTTTTTCTTTTCATTATTTTGCAAAACCCATCCTTGATTGTTTTAAATAGGTTATACAGGAATTTCAAAAAAAAAATCAAGTCATTTGAATAATATTTGAGAAAGTATTCTTATTTTAAATACCGTGGCATAGGCAAAAAACACAAACTGAGATAAATCAGTTTAAACATTTCAAATCCAAATAACTCGATGAATACATTTGAGATTTTCTTCACACATAATTAATTTTATAACTACTTGCATACATATAAAATTCCGGTTTCTATTATTTAATTGGAGTACATTAAATCACTATTATGTACTCAGTTTTAAAATGATAACAAAACTAAATTTTTGAGAAAAATCTGTTAAAATAAAAAAAATAATGTTTAAAATATTGTTTTACACTAATTTTGTGTTAGAAACCATATTAATACAACTGAATTCATTGAACATACATATTCCATACCATAAAACACTTTAGAATGGGCTTTGACAATAGCAAAAACATGTATTACATTTGTTAAATATGTCGCCTTTGGCAAATACGTCTCCTTGTACCTTCAAATTTAAAATTATATCAAACCACGGTAAAAAAAAATTAAACAAACACGTGATGTGATAGATACAGTCACAGATAAACACGTTCAACTTGTTCTTAGCTGATTTTTCTTTAAATAAATGACCAAAAGCTGTTGCGTCAAAAATGTAAACATCGAAATGGACGTAGCATTTTAAGTGCTGTGAAAGTAATGAAACGCATTTTTATTACAGTTAAAATTGTCAGATCGTTTCAAAACTTTGTAATAAAGAACTTTAGGTATAAGAGCATATTTTAAGCAAAAAAAAGAAAAATTTATATATTCATCGATTTTCTCAAATCAAAGGGTACCAAGTCCCCTTAAAAATATTAATTTTCTTCAGACATAAATTTTCCCAACTCGGGTATTTTCAATTTTTTTTTAAATTCCCAACTTTTAGGGTTTCCAAATTATTGGGGGGGGGGGGGGGGTCGGACTCCCCCCCAAACCTCCACGGCGCGACGGGCCTGCACGTAGGAGTTGAATAAGTCAGGGAAAATACCTTACTTCAAAGCAAGCAATTTCTGGATTGATGCATTGTGAATTCCGGCTCAACTGCCGCCCCATTTCAAGTGTTAAGAAAAGTATCCTTTTACATGTACAAACAAGCAAGACAATCATACAGACCTACTACCCCATCGCCGCCCCCCCCCCCAACAAAATGTCGAATTTTCTGTCTTCAAGGTTGTTTTACCATTGTTCTCCTT
The DNA here is from genome assembly GCA_963932185.1 of Troglohyphantes excavatus. Lineage (NCBI taxonomy): Eukaryota > Metazoa > Arthropoda > Arachnida > Araneae > Linyphiidae > Troglohyphantes > Troglohyphantes excavatus. The sequence continues at coordinate 58,328,092 of OZ010678.1, read as the reverse complement.
AAAATCATTCCTTCAGGGGACAGAAGGGAAAAGAGCAGGAGATACATGTGGGGAGACCAGGAAATGCGACGTGTGTTTTCTCTATAAAAATCAGAAAAAAAAGTCTTCGTTTTTTTTTTTTTCATGTTATTTTTCAAAAAAAAAAAAATTAACTTGGCTATGGGGGGGGGGTTCTAACCCAAAGTAACCCAATGCTGGCTACGCCACTGATTTCACATGTGTAGCGATGGGCTTTGTCAATTTTGCCTACGGAGGGGATTAAGAATTTTTTTGTAAAATGTTGAATTTTGCTGTTTGCAGTAGAACATGTAATTACATGGTTTTGGACATTTGACGCTTGACTAATGGTTTCTACAAGTCGTCTTAAACTTGGTTTGTCTGCTAGTTTCTTAAAATAGTATTTTTAAAAGTTTTTATGTCTATGTATATTTTTTAATAAAATTTTAATTTTTAAAAGTGTTTGTGTCTTTATCTATTAAACTTACATTTTAAGTAAATACATAAAAACTATTGAAACGAAGACTGAATCTGGGGAATATATCTTTTACACTTTTTCGCCATATTGGGCCACGATTGAAATCCGAGACACTGGATATGTTTGCTGGCTTTTTTCTGGGTCGGTTGTGTTTCTCCTTCGAAACGCTGCTCCATTGGTTGTTTCGATCTTTTTCTAGAAAAACGAACCAATCGAGAACACGAGGAAGAAAAACGCGAGGACATTTTCTGTAAATTTACAGCGTTATACGAAAGTCAACATAACCCATGCACATGACTTATAAAGCCACCAGCAATGTAGCGGTGCCTCCCTCTTCCATCCTGACCAGCAATGTGCCAGTGAGGTGAAGTCCCATATAATAACAATGCAAAACCTCGAAACGGTAACAAGGGGTGTCCTTCTTTTATAATCTACACCAAATGGGGGTATTGCTTTCGGAAGGAATAACTTGTCCCTGTCACGTAAAAAATAGTCATATCGTCGATATCGAATATTATCTACAATCAGAGAAATGCCAAAGCATGAACGACAGATGTTGAAATGCTCCGATGTTCAACTCCCTCAGGTCTAACACCACGAGCGATGTTAGGGTTCCACTTAAAACATTCCAAGCCGTTCACTTCCACTAGAGTGGCGACACTCGATCACCAAAATAACGACATGTTATTTTGTTTCGTGTTCTTTTAAGTGAAGAGTTACAACCCGGAACTGATATTTTAAAAAAAGTATTCATTATTATTAACCCTTTGCACTGCGAAGTCGCCTCTCAGTCGCCAACGTAACGACCCGTTCTTTTGTTTCCCTGTTCTTTAAAATAAAAGAGAACATCATGATCTTGTGTTTAGAACATCCATCGTTTTTTCAACTTGTTCTCTTGCAAATACAAAACAGATCAGGATTTTTTTCCCTTTATGAGTATAAAAAAAATCTGCGGAAAAGAACGTAAAGAGGAATAATTGTTTCATAGAAAGAACACAAATCGCAAAGTGTTCTTGGAGTGCAATGGGCTAGTTTTACATTTAGGGAGGATTATTAAAAAATAAAATTAATAATGCGTGTAGCCGAATAGTATAACAAACATATATTTAGTTGTTTACCATATTTATCAAACGTTTAAAAAACAGGGTTTCTGTGAAATTTCAAAAAGAAGAAAGTTTCAGAACACCAACATATTCAGAGTTTCTAAATAACAAAAATATTTCTTGATAGAGTTTGTGAGAAATCAATGTTTTAAACTCAAGAATATGTTGTTCTCTTTCATTTTGAAGGACAACGACAAAATAACAAATCGTTATTTTGGTGAATTAAAGGCGAAACTCGAATGCTAAGGGTTATTAACAGGTCGTTATTTTTTCGACGGTTGTAAGAAGTTTCTTGATATCACCACTGTCGATATAATTTATTTTATTTTGCACTAACAAAGTTGACAATTATGCTGGACAAGTCATCACGGTTTAACTTAATTCAACGATCGAAGTAAACTAATAAATTGAAGTGAAAGAATCAATTTAATCTAACAAGAACTTCCACCACACATCGCCAATCAAAAACACGAATCATTCGATCTTCTTTTCAAGATGTCACAGAAATGTCACAGACATTTTCAAATGTCGCATCCTCCCATGTTATGAGAAACAAGTTTTAGAAGAGACGTATAAAGAGAAACAAACTCGATCGCTTTAAAAGGCTTCAAAAACTTAAGCGTCAAATGAGGTCAACAATACAAATGGAACTCCGTGAACACTGAAATGTTGATCAATACATATATATAACATATATAATAACGTAAACGGTTTCATATTAATTTTCAAAACCCTGAAGCAAATCAAAAAGTAAAAAAAAGTGTTTTTAAATAAAAAAGATAAATGGTAAAAAAAATAATAAATTAGTTGGAAAGTTGGAAAGTAACAAGTAACAACTAACAAGTTGGAAAAATGTAAATATATATTATTAAGTATATACCTCTTGCAACTTGTTGAACAATCGTGTTCGATTGTATCCTTTTCCAGAAGGAAGATTTGAGTATCCCAAATACAAAAACAGTTTTATCCACGAAATTTTGGCTTCAATTTTTTTAAAACAAAATAGAGGAGAAAAAAACTCTGATAAAAACTCAAGAAATATGTCTTCAGAAGCAAAAGTAGCTATATTACAATGAATACGAAAGTCAACCATAATTTGATTTCTTATTAACTGGAATGCGGATATAGCAACTTTTGCTTTTTGAACAAATACTAGCGGCGGAGCACACAGTTGCAAAACCAGTTGTGTGAAAATTAAAATTTAGATTAATTATTTAGTAGCTTATACCTTCATCCACACACATGTTAGTGAAATATTATATTTTTTCTTTATTTTTCAAATAGAAATTATTATTGTTTTAAGAGTTTTTCGCGCTACACTAAAAACTGCGTTTTATTATATAGATGCTTTCGTATCTGGGCTACTCATATGGTGTCTGATAGTGTCTACTTTGGAGTTTTAAATATATTATATAGAAAATTAAAAAAGCAGAAGCTTCACTGAACTGTTCTGATATTAAAAGTATTTTCCAAATTTAATTTAATAAAACTTTTCAAATTTAAAGTATTTTTTTTTTCATTGTAGTTTTAAAAATAAAATTTTTACTCGAGGAAAAAAAATTGCTAAAAAATAAAAATGTGTCTATATTACATTGTTGTAATAAAAAAAAGTACAGTTTTGTGCACTGTTTAAATTTCATTATAATAACAATGATTACTTTTTAACAATGATATTTCAATTGTAGCGTTTTAAACTTCATAGTTTATTTTAATATAGGGACTAATAAAACACATTGTTGCAATTCAAACAATATTTTTTAAATGAAGAAAATATCAATTGTTAATTTCTTTGTAGTATATTGACTTTCGAAGTGAAAGTGCGTTTTTCAGTTTTGGAATATTTATAATTGATTTCAAAGCTAATTGGTTGATAATTTAAACGTTTCAAGCGAAGTGTTGAGCTAGAGAAACTCTTGATTCAAGCATAAAAGTCAAAGTTTGGAATCTTGAGTACAGATGGCTTGTAGGCGAGCAATAAAGTGGCTTCGCAAGCATATGTAAGTATATATTTGATATGTGTGAGTTACCAACACATAAATTAATGACTATTTCGTGACTATTGGTATTTCATAAAATGATTAAAGTAAAGGATATAAGAATTAAAGGCGAAACTCGAATGCTAAGGGTTATTAACAGGTCGTTATTTTTTCGACGGTTGTAAGAAGTTTCTTGATATCACCACTGTCGATATAATTTATTTTATTTTGCACTAACAAAGTTGACAAAAATGCTGGACAAGTCATCACGGTTTAACTTAATTCAACTGTCGAAGTAAACTAATAAATTGAAGTGAAAGAATCAATTTAATCTTACTAGAACTTCCACCACACTTCACCAATCAAAAACACGAATCATTCGATCTTCTTATCAAGATGTCATATAAATGTCACAGACATTTTCAAATGTCGCATCCTGCCATGTTATGAGAAACAAGTTTTAGGAGAAACGTATAAAGAGAAACAAACTCGATCGCCTTAAGTGGCTTCGACAATTTACGCGTCAAATGGGGTCACCACTACAAATAGAACAGTGTTGAAGCTAAAATATTGAGCAATACATATGAAATTGAGAAAAACGTAAACAGTTTCACAATAGATTTCAAAATCCTTACACAAATCAAAAGGTAATATTTAAAAAAACATAATTAAAAGCTTTAAAAAATTATATTAATACTAATTATATACTTTTTACAACTTGTCGAAATAGCTCAAATTTAGTTATTTTTGGTAATATTTGGCACAATTTTAAAAAGTTGTTTCAAGTATAAAATCACTTACACATTTAAATAAATTCGATTTGTTCGAAAAAAACTTTAAAAAAAATTGTTTTAAGCACTTTTTTTTTCATAAATTAGGTTTTCTATTTTAAAGTAGAGTAGTATTTAATTTTGCCCTCTTCAGTTTTTAACCGAATGGAAAGAGCGCCAACCAAAACTTTAAATTAAAACCTCCGACGATCGTCAAGGAGAAAGGTTATCAGTTCGACTGTTATGTATTTTTATGTATGTTCGCCCAAGATTTCTGTTCTATTTCTGATATTTAAAAAAAAATGTTGGATAGCAGATGCTTCACTAGAGCGCCGTTTGAAAAAGAAATTCGTTGAAAGAACATTTAACTATCCAGAAATGTCAATTAACAGAACCGTTTGAAAAACCTAGTCCGATTTTTAAAATTCTATTTTTGGTTGGATAGAGTAAAATCCACATAGGCAGAAACTGCAAAAAATAACATGTTCTCCTGCAGTTATCCCTTTGCACTCCGATGGCGCCGCTCTGGCGACAACATAACGATTCGTTCTTTTGGTTCCCTGTTTTTTTAAAATAAACGACAATAGCATGATCTTGTGTTTAAAACACATCGAACTTTTTTAAACTTGTTCTTTTGCAGATCCAAAACAGATTAGGTTTCTTTTTTCTATAAACACAACAAATTCTAGGGAAAAGAACATAAGAATGGATAACTGTTCCTTATAAATAACGGTAAATGCAAAGAGTTTTTGGAGTGCAAAGGGTTAAATATCCGCAAATATCGATTATCCGGACTTTTGTTTTAACAGTTTCCCCAATTTCCAAATGTTATAATTGTTTAATAGAAGTTGTACAGCAATGACATTACTCTAACCAAAATTTAGTGGCATGGATTGGGATTGTTTTACGATATACATTGTTGAGACGAAATGCGAGAACAAGTTGCTACTTGAATTTCTTGGTGAATAATAGCAGGAAGCGATGTCCAATTCTAAATTTAAACTAAAAAGGAAAAAATAAAATAATCTTTAATTTTTTTTTATAATTTTACGACGATTTGAAATTATTGTATTTATTTAATATAAATTTTATACTTATTAACACTTTTCGAAGTGGACGGCAAATTACAAACATCATGATAAATTTTTGCATCCATTAAAAAAAGTTGCAATATGTATAAAATTGATATTAAATAATTCAATTTTTCCAACTCGTTCGTAAAATTAAAAGTTAATTTTTACTTTTTAGCGCAATTTTCTTCGTTGGTTTTCTTTTTTTTAAAAATAATATTATATTATTTTCGCAGGGGGCGAACGCCCTTACTATTAGTTACCACGGAACTCAAGCTGTTGCTAACATTTTTTCCCACTCAATAGACTTATATTATCCGGTTTCATAAATGCAAGGAAAAATAAATTTTATTGGCATACAATCTCTATCCAGCAATGAAAATATTTTGAATTCAGCTCTTTCTTTCACGTTTAAAGAGAGAAGTTACCTCTCTATTTTAAAAAAAAGTAGGCCCTAGGGGGAATTTTCAGTTCTTTCAATATTATTCAGATCGTATCTCAAAATGTAAAATCCCTAAAATTACGAAATTAGGTGAATTTGTTAAGAAATGTTTGATAAAAAAGATGAATATATTTTTGTTTCAATAATGTTATTAGTTTATAAGTTATTTAATATTAAATTCGTCGTTGATAAAATTTCGCTTACAAGTAATTTTGTCCGTCGAGTTTCTGAAACACTATTAAGAGCAGGGATCCAATTTTTTAAGGAGTGTACAAATAGGTTTGAACTAGAAATCCAAGTAAGCATTTTTTAAAATTCGAATTAGTTTTGGATTTATAAAATTTTTAAACATTTAAACACGCTTCACTTTTTTAAGTTTTTTCACTCTTTTTTTTAAACGTGGTTTCTAAATTGCTATAAGTCATTTAAAATTACATATTTTCTTATTCAAAAAAATATATTAATGTTCGTTAAAACTTCCTCTTTCCGATGTTATAAAGATTATATTTCTATCTGTACAATTAAATTAGATATGGTCAATTATGATAGGTATAAAAAATAGCGAAGAATGGAAAAAATGTCGGGCAAATATTAATTTTCGACTTTTTGTCTCATTGTTCCGTTTACATCTCAAAAAGTAAATGTCCTAAAATTATGAAATTATGCCAGTTTATTAAGAAATGTTTGGGAAATAAGGTGAATATATTTGTTTTCTAATATGATCAGTATATTAGACGTTATTTTATGTTAAAGTCATAATTTTATAAAATTTCGAACACAATTCATACATTTTTGGATACTTGTCTTCCAATTTTCAAAAAAAAAAATTTTAAAAAATTAGGTATATAGATTAAAATATTGGCTACAAATGATCAAAAGCGTTTGAGAAATTTCGATTTAGTTTTGTAGTTATACATTTTTAAATAATTGATGAAATGTCTGAAATAAGCGTCAATTTTACGCGTATCTTTACAAGGGATAAATTAAAAATGCTCTAAGTAATTCAAAAATATACTTTTTTCCCGTTAAAAAAATATAGTTAAGTTCGTAAAATCTTCCTTTCTTGAATGGTATCAATACTGAAATTCTATCTTAAAAAATACATTAGATGTAACTATTTATGTGAAGCACTATAATTATTATTAAAAGATATTTCGGAACGAAATGTCAACATTGGCAAAATGCCAACATGTATGTAAATCCAGTTTCCTGTAGCTTAATATCCCCCAAAAAAAATTTAGAAAAGTGAAAAACGCTAAATCGCCCTCCCCCTAAAATTTTGAATAGATGATTGGTCAAGAGCCCTGAAACTTGTCTGTTGTCTGTCTTGTCTGTCGCTAATATCGTAACCTTAAGGTCAACTAAACAGAGCCGGACTACAATCGTGTCTGATTGTATCCGTTTCCAGAAGGATGCTTTAAGTAGCCCAAATACAAAAGCAGTTATATCCATAAATTCAATAGGTACTTTTTAACTTCGGCTTCAATTTTATAAACATAATAAAGGAGATAAAACGTTATTTTCTGATCAAAAGTCTAAAAATATGCCTGCAGTAGCAAAAGTAGCTATTTCACAGCGAACACGAATGTCAACCATAATTGGATTTCGGATTGGCTAGAATGTGGATACGGCAGATTTTGCTCTTTGAACAAATACAAGCGGCGTTATACAGTTGCAAAACCAGTTAAAAGTCTTCATCCAGTTGCAAAACAAGTTGTGTGAAATTTGAAATTTAAATTAATTATTTAGTAGCTTATACCTTATTCATTACACATTACATTGTTCATGCACATTTAAGAGAAAATTTATTATATAAATATATATATTTTTAAATAGAAATTATTATTGTATTAACAATAACGCTTTAACAAAAAAAAGTTTCATTATATAGCTGCGTTGCATATGGAGTACTCATAAGATTTTGATTCACAGTGTCTGCTGTGGAGAGTTTTTTTAGAGAAATTGTAGAGAAAATATTAAAAAAATGTTCCGATGCTAAAAATAATTTTCAAATTTTAGTTTTATAATACTTTGTATTTTTTTTTCATTGTAAAGTTTTGAAAATAAAATATTTACTCAAGATAAAAAAAGTTATTAAAAATAAAAATGTGTCTATACTCCATTGAGGTAACAAAAAAAAAACAGTTTTGTTTTACTGTATAAAATTTCACTACAATAACAATGATAACTGTTTAACAATGATATTTTAATTGGGGCACTTTAGACTTCTGTGTTTATTTTAACAAAGCGATTAACTGAACACATTGTTGCAACTCAAACAATACTTTTTTATATTAAATTTAATCAATTGTTATCCTCTTTGTAGTATCTTGACTTTCGAGGTGAAAGTGTGTTTTTGAGTTTTGTGAGTTTTGTGATTTTTACAAGTGATTCAAAGCTATTGTGTTTGAGAATTTGTAAATATTAAAACCGAAGCGTTGATCTAGAGAGAAACTCTTGATTCAAGCATAAAAGCCAAAGTTTGGATTCTTGAGTAAAGATGGTATGCGGTAAAGCACTGAAGTGGTTTCGCAAGCATCTGTAAGTATATATTTTATAGCAGTCAACAAACTACAGATAAATTAATGACTATTTCATAAAATTGATAAAGTAAAGAATATAGGGACAATCCGCCAATGCCGCAAAATTAATGTCGTCAAATAGGATTTCAGTTCAAATTGGCACTTTCCTTTATATGCTTTACACGCATGTGCCAATAGTTGTGTAATATGTTTTACAAAATGCGCTAATTTGTATCGAAATCGTAGTTTTTTAGTTTGCCAATCGATATTTTGTAAATAGTTATTTTACTAATTTTTCTATTCTCTATTTAGAAGTTACTTATTACTTGGTATATTTCTTAATAGTTCCGAATAAGTTATAAACCATCACAAAATGACGTCATGTATGCTTTTCATTCTGTGCCTCTCATTAGTTAAACTAAATCTAATGTCATTGGTTTAAACTACACCCGCTTGTTTCAATGCATCGGTATCTCGGTGTTGGAAATGAAAATATGCCATCTTGAAGGCCTATATCCTTCAAGATGTGCACACGCGACTCGCATTTGTAAAATATAATTTTGATTTTAAATGATGCCAACAATTTTAAGAATATCGTATAAATAAACACGTTACAAAATAGTTCACAGATCTAGGCGTACATTTGCAGCTTAGTTAGTAGTAACCTTTCGGACATCGCAACAAGAGGTTGTGGGGCCACTCAATTTCTTTTTTAATGAATGCCACAGCATGGGACCAAACAGCCAGTAGATGAAAACCAATTGCTTTTGTCAGGTTTTGCTGCTGCCACGCGGATGACACAGATAGCACCGAGGTCAGCGAACCTGATCTGGTCGTCTACTTCGACTTTTCCAAGGAGTCCTCCTTTGATTTCGTGTCAAAATGGATGGAGCAAAATCCTGCGTACTCCAACTACGTAGAACCCCACTATTACGTGGAGGAATTGGATATGCCTGAAGGACTCGGGGATCTGCTGGATCATGTCAAGGCGTTCGATTTGCCTTTTGCAATGCTGGCAAAAATGGATTTAGATGGCTCCTCACAGGTGCCTCATGAATTAAAGGCATGTGATCCTATGAACGACGAGTGCAAAGATGGCGCATCTGTCGATAGCAGCGTGTACTACGACTGTCACTCTGAACTGTCGTCAGAGGACAGTTTCGTCACCTGCGTGGAGGGCTAGACCATCTCTGCCCTCCCATTCCTCCCTTCGCCATCGGGAGATGAGAGTCGAGCCATCAAGGGCTCCTCGGGAGGGTCTGCTCGTCTGCTGGAGAACAGTTTAGATCTGGAGCGAGTCTTCGGGGGCAGTGGAAGTGGACGAGCAGCCCTCTTTGGGGTACGAAAGTAGCCCACCTCCTCGTGGTGTACCCCGGACAACGATGTGCTTGCACAACGGCTAAGAGGCTACTACTACACAAGTGTCCAATTTAACCCTTTGAAGTCAAGAAGTATCTGTCGGTCATCAAAAGAAGACCTGTTCTGTTGTTGCTTGTTCTTCAAATTGTATGAGAACTGCATGTTATTGTACATAAAAAAGGAATTTCTTTCGCTAGCGTGTGTTTACATAGCTGCATTTCGTAATATTAAGTCACTTAGGTATCATAAAATCGACGGTCGGGACATGGATAGGGGGGGGGTGGAAAACAGTTAATTGTTAGTAACTGTTCTATTAAAAGAACGTAAATAATAGGCATGTTCCTCAACCGTAAAGGCAAATTACTTGAAGGATTTAAAGTAAGAACAATGTCAACTGCCAGACAAGCAATTAAACTGTTTAGTTGCACATAATTGGAAAACTCAGTGACTCTTCACTGCGCAACTTTTTAATTGCACAATATATCGTGCCTTAATTCACAATGAGGAATTTTATAAGCGCCCATGCATTAAGCAACATATCTTTACGTACAGACTGGGAAAGCATCTGTCCCACACATTTTGCATGTCTAGCGATGGGCTGGGGTCAATTTTAACTACGGAAGGGAGGAAGAAATTTTTTAAAATGTTGAATTTTGCTGTTTGCAGCGGAACAGGTAATTACATGGTTTCGGACATTTGACGCTTGACTAATGGTTTCTACAAATCGTCTTTAACTTGGTTTTTCTGCTAGTTTCTTAAAATCGTATTTTTAAAAGTTTTTATACCTATGTATATTGTTTAATAAAATTTTAATTTTTAAAAGTGTTGTGTCTTTATCTATTAAGCTTACTTTTTTAGTAAATACACAAAAACTATTGAAACGAATACTAAATCTGAGGAATATATATTTGCGCTGTTTTGCCGTATCGCCGTATCAGTTATTTTTATGTAACACTTACATCTCGTTTCTTATTTTTTGAACGTATTTTTTTAAATACATTTAGGGTAGGTATTTGCTATTATACAAAAAGTTTTCAATTATCAAAAACACATTTGTAAAAAAAAAATTATGTTGTTTCAAGGTGTGTATATTTAAGTTTTTTTTTCTTTATCACTACATTCACCACGTACAAGTAATTATTTTAAATTTAAATTTAAATTAGTATTAAAATCAATGAATCAATGAACTGTTTATTTTCATTCGATTAGCAATTTGTACTCTAGGAATATGTTTGATTATCGCGTTCTTTTAAAGGAATTGTTATACAACCCGCTCCTGTTATTTTTAAAGAGGTATTCATTAGAATTAGTTTTACATTTAGGGTGGTTTATTATAAAGAAAAATATGCGCGTGGCCGATTAGTACAACAAACATATTTATATCTTTCCTTCACTTATCAAACGTTAAAAAAAACAAGGGTCTGTGAAATTTCAATAAGTTTCAGAACACCAACATACTCAGTGTTTCCAAATAACAAAAATAATTCTTGATAAAGTTTGTGAGAAAACAATGATTTAAACTCAAGAATATGTTGTTCTCTTTCATTTGGAACAACAAAGAAAAATAAAAAGTCGTTATTTTGATGAATTAAAGGCGACACTCGAATCAAGAGGGTTATTAACAGGTCGTTATTTTTTCGACAATTGTAAGAAGTTTCTAGATGTTGCCGCAATCGATATGTTTTGTTTTCTTTTGCACTAAGAAAGTTGATAAATATATTGGACAAGCCATCACGGTTTAATTTAATTCAACGATCGAAGGAAACTAATAAATTGAAGTGAAAGAATCAATTTAATCTAACAAGAACTTCCACCACACTTCACCAATCAAAAACACGAATCATTCGATCTTCATTTCAAGATGTCATATAAATGTCACAGACATTTTCAAATGTCGCATCTACCAATGTTATGAGAAGCAAGTTTTAGAAGATACGTATAAAGAGAAACAAACTCGATCGCCTTAAGTGGCTTCGACAATTTACGCGTCAAATGAGGTCATCAATACAAATAGAACAGTGTTGAAGCTAAAATATTGAGCAATACATATGAAATTGAGAAAAACGTAAACAGTTTCACAATAGATGTCAAAATCTTTACACAAATAAAAAGGTAAAATTTAAAAAAACATAAAAAGCTTTAAAAAATTATATTAATTTTACTAACAAAATTAAAAATTAAATATATATTATTAATTATACATTTCTTAAATCTTGTCGAAATAGCTAAAATTTAGTTATTAAAATTGTGCCAAATATTAACAAAAATAAGTTGTTTCAAGTATAAAATTACTGTTACATATTTAAATAATAATAATTTGTTCGAAAAAACTTTTTAAAAAGTTGTTTTTAGTGTTTTTTTTTTTCATAAATTCGGTTTTCTATTTTAAAGTAGAGTAGTATTTAATTTTGCCCTCTTCAGTTTTTAATCGAATGAAAAGAGCGCCAACCAAAACTTTGAATTAAAACCACTGACGACCGTCAAGGAGAAAGGTTATCAGTTCGACTGTTATGTATTTTTATGTACGTTCGCGCAAGATTTCTGTTCTATTTCTGATATTTAAAAAAAAATGTTGGATAGCAGATGTTTCACTAGAGCACCTTTTGAAGAAAAAATTCGGTTATCCGCCATTTAACTATCCAGAAATTTCAATTAACCGGACCGTTTGAAAAACCTAGTCCGATTTCGAAAATTCTTTTTTTTGTTGGATAGAGAAAAATCCACAATGGCAGAAACTGCAAAAAATAAACTGTTCTCCTGCAGTTATCCCTTTGCACTCCGATGGCGCTGCTCAGGCGACAGCATAACGACACGTTCTTTTGGTTCCCTGTTTTTTAAAATAAACGAGAACAGCATGATCTTGTGTTTAAAAAACATCTTTTTTTTTTCAACTCATTCTTTTGCAGATCCAAAACAGATTAGGTTTCTTTTTTCTATAAGCATTACAAATTCTAGGGAAAAGAACATAAGGTTGAATAACTGTTTCGTAGAAAGAACGGAAAATGTAAAGAGTTTTTGGAGTGCAAAGGGTTAAATGCCCGCAAATATCAATTAACCGGACTTTTGTTTTAACAGTTTCCCCAATTTCCAAATGTTATAATTGTTTAATAGAAGTTGTACAGCAATGACATTTCTTTTACCCAGCATTTATTGGCTTGAATAGGGATTTGTTTTACTATATACATTATTGAGACGAAATGTGAGAAAAAGTTGATATTTGAATTTGTTGGTGAATAATAGCAGGAGGCAATGCCCTCTTCTAAATTTAAACTAGAAAGGAAAAAATAAAATAATCTTAAATTTGTTTTTTATAATTTTACGACGAATTGAAAATATTGAATTATTTAATATCTATTTTATATTTATTAACACTTTTCGAAGGGGGTGGCAATTTACAAACATCCATTGAAAAAAGTTGCAATAAGTATAAAATTGATATTAAATAATTCAATTTTTTCAACTCGTTCGAAAAAATAAAAGTTATTTTTAACTTTTTAGCGCATTTTTCTTCGTTGGTTTTCTTCTTTTTTTAAAAAATAATTTTATATTATTTTCGCAGAGAGCGTACTGTTATTTACCACGAAACTCAAGCTGTTGCTCACCTAATTTCCCACTCTAAAGACTGACATTATCCGGTTTCCTAAATGCAAGGAAAAAGAAATTTTATTGGCATGCAATCTCTATCCAACAACGAAAATATTTTGAATTCAGCTCTTTCTTTCATGTGTAAAGGAGAAATGATATGTTAAAAAGAAACAAAATTGATATTCTGGATACACAAAAACGGGATAACCAATTTTTTTTATTGAATTGCTATATAAATGTCTGTATCCAATAAAACTATTGAAATCGTACCAAACGGTTCGGTTAATTGAAAATTCCGGATAGTTAAATGCCGGATAACCCGAGGTTTGTTACAAAAAGTTCCCAAGTGAAACATCCCCTTTCCATAAAAATAAATATGTTTTCAAATATCTGAATAGAGCAGAAATTATGCACGAATTTACATATAAAAAATACCTAACAGTCGAGTTGATACCTCTTCCTTGACATATTTGGCGGTATTTGTTGGCGCGAACATGTTTTAAACGTCATTGGTTAGACAAACGTAATCTACCATAAAACAAGTTTTTATTTCATTTTCTACACATTTTGGTATGCTAGGTGCTATTAAATAAGTAAAATATACGTTTACTGTAAGTGTTTAAATATAAAAGTACAAGAAGATTATATTGTCGCTTACAAAACTTATACCCATTTCTTTACGTGTTAAGAAGGAGACGATGTACAATGCAAGTTGTTTAAACTTCGATGCATTCATAGTTTGGCGCAAAGTACTTAAATTTTGAGTAGGGTTAGAGGTAGACACGCGGAATGTCACCCAAATATTCTCCTCACAAACTGACTTGGGTGAATTTTCATTCCAGAAGGAAGGAATTGTCGCTATTAAATCAAAATCGCGGTTTAAAACAAAGGAAAAAAAGTGTGTGATGAGGATGCAACTGCCCAATTGCATATTTAAAGGGAAATATCGATAAATCGAAAAATACAGATATATCGGAAATATCGATGAGTGAAATGTATTAATACATAAAAAATATCGATAAGTGAAATATATTGATACTTAAAAAGTATCGATATATTGGAAATATTAATTAATTTGAAACTATCATTTATCGGAAAATATCGATGTTTGAATGGCGATGCATCGCGATGTGCAAACATCAACAACGATCAATACAAGCAGGTAGTGTACTTCAGCAATGCTGAATTTGCCTGTGTCATGTAAAATGATGTTTATATGATTTTGATAAGATGATTGGTCAAGAGCCCTGAAACTTGTCTGTTGATTCGCTAATATCGTAACCTTAAGGTCAACTAAACAGAACCGGACTACAGTCGTGTCTGATTGTATCCGTTTCCAGAAGGGTTGCTTTGAGTAGCCCAAATACAAAAGCAGTTATATCCAGAAATTCAAAAAGTACTTTATAACTCTCGGCTTCAATTTTAAAACATAATAAAGGAGATAAAACGTTATTTTCTGATCAAAACTCTAAAAATATGCCTTAAGTAGCAAAAGTAGTTACATCACACCTAAAACGAATGTCAACAATAATTGAATTTCTGATTGGCTAGAATATAGATATAGCAGCTTTTGCTCTAATAACAAATACAAGTGGCGGATCATAAAGTTGCAAAACCAGTTAAAAGTCTTCATCCAGTTGCAAAACAAGTTGTGGGAAAATTAAAATTTAAATTAATTATTTAATAGCTTTTACCTTATTCATACACATT
This sequence comes from Troglohyphantes excavatus, assembly GCA_963932185.1. Classification (NCBI taxonomy): domain Eukaryota; kingdom Metazoa; phylum Arthropoda; class Arachnida; order Araneae; family Linyphiidae; genus Troglohyphantes; species Troglohyphantes excavatus. The sequence goes on along the minus strand of OZ010678.1, from coordinate 58,313,080 downwards.
TATCAAAAATTTATTATATGTTTATTTTTTTAATAAAAATTATTTTTGTATTAACAATAATGCTTTACCAAAAACAGTGTTACAGTACATTGCTGCGTGTGTACATAAGGTGTACGTATAATTTTGTCTCTTTGGGTCTACTTTGGAGTTAGTTTTAGAGAAATTGTATGGAAAATATTAAAAAAAAAATGTTCTGATACTAAAAATAATTTTCAAATTTTAGTTTTATAAAACTTTGTAATTTCTTTTCTTTATTGTAGTTTTGAAAATAAAATTTATATTCAAGATAACAAAAAAATTATTAAAAAATAAAAATGTTTCTATATTACATTGTGATAACAAAAAAAAACAGTTTTGTTTTACTATTTAAAATTTCGCTACAATGATAACATTTTAACAATGATATTTCAATTGTAGAACTTTAGACTTCTGTGTTTATTTTAACAAAGAGATTAACTGAACACATTGTTGGAATTCAAACAATACTTTTTTTATATTAAATTTAATCAATTGTTAACTTCTTTGTAGTATCTTGACTTTCAAGGTGAAAGTGTGATTTTTGAGTTTTGTGCTTTTTACAAATTATTCAAAGCTATTGTGTTTGAGAATTTGTAAATATTAAAACCGAAGCGTTGATCTAGAGAGAAACTCTTGATTCAAGCATAAGAGCCAAAGTTTGGATTCTTGAGTAAAGATGGTATGCGGAAAAGCACTAAAGTGGTTTCGCAAGCATCTGTAAGTATATATTTGATAGCAGTAAATTAACGACAGATAAATTAATGACTATTTCATGACTATTGGTATTTCATAAAATTGGTTAATTAAGGAATATAGGGAAAATCCGTTCATGCGGCAAAATTAATGTCGCCAATTAGGATTACAGTTCAAATTGGCACTTTCCGTTATATGCTTTACACCCATGTGCCAATATTTTTGTAATATACTTTACAGAATGCGCTAATTTGAATCGAAATCGTAGTTTTTTAGTTTACCAATTGCAAATTTGTAAAGAATTATTTTATTAATTTTACTAATCGCTATTTCGTAGGTATACTTACTTGGTATATTTTGTAATAGTTCCGTATAAGTTATAAACCATCGTAAAATTATGCCATGTATGCTTTTCATTCCCAGTCTCTCATTAATTAAACTACAGCTACAGTCATTGGTTTAAACTACACCCGCTTGTTTAAATGCATCGGTATCTCGGTATTGCAAATGGAAATAGGCTTACTCAGGTGCACATTCTAAGAGCCTATATTTCAAGATATGCACCTCGTGGCATTTGTAAAATATCATTTAGTTTTAAATGAGTTCAACAATTTTAGAAATATCGTATAAACAAACGAATTACAAAATAGTTCCATGATGTAGGCGTGCATTTGCAGATTAGTTGATAGTATCGTTCCGGACTTCGCAACAAAAGGTTGCAGGGCTACTCAATTTCTTTTTTAATGAATGCATCGGCATGGGGCCTTACAGACGGCAGATGAATATAAATTTCCCTTTCAGTTTCTGCTGCTGCCACGTAGAAGACGCAGACAGCAACCAGGTCACCGACCCTGATCTGGTGGTCTTCTACGACTTTGCAAGGGAGTCTTCGTTTGATATTGTCTCAAAATGGATGCAGGACAATCCAGCGTACTCCAACTACGTGGAACCCCACTATTACGTGGAGGAATTGGATATGCCTCAAGAACTCCAGGCTCTTTTGAATCTTGGCGATGCTTTCGTGCTTCCATATGCAATGCTGGCAAATATGGATTTGGATGGCTCCTCACAGATGCCTCATGAGCTCGAGGTAGGTGATCAAATGGATTGCAGTCAGTCATCCGACGTGAGCAACGACGGCTCATCAGTCGAGAGCAGCGTGTACTTCGACTGTCACTCTGAACTGTCATCGGAGGACAGTTTCGTCACCTGCGTGGAGGGCTAGACCATCTCTGCCCTCCTATTCCTCCCTTCGCCATCGGGAGATGAGAGTCGAGCCATTACAGGCTCCTCGGGAGGGTCTGCTCGTCTGCTGGAGAACAGTTTAGATCTGGAGCGAGTCTTCGGGGGCAGTGGAAGTGGACGAGCAGCCCTCTTTTGGGGTACGAAAGTAGCCCACCTCCTCGTGGTGTACCCCGGACAACGGTGTGCTTGCACACCGGCCGAGAGGCTACTTACTATTTAGACAAGTGTTTTTTTTAACCCTTTTTCAGACAAGAAATGACTGTCGGTTACCAAAAGATGACCTGTTCATCTGTTGCCTGTTCTTCAAATGGAACGAAAACTGCATATTCTTCAAAATTAAAAACGCTTTACTGTTGTTAGATTGTTCTTTAAGACTCTTGAAAAGTATAACATCACTTGGGTATCATTTTAGTTTATGAACACTTTGCATCTACTTAGTCACCAAAATTACGAGATGCATTTTTTTCTATTTCAGTTCATCAAAAAAAGTCGCTTATTCAAGAGTTGGCGTTAAACTATCAGTTATAGTATTAGTTAGGTGGAAAGATTACTATAATAATTAAACTACTGTTGCTATTACCAACTTACCGAATGGTTAACGAGTTGTATCATTCTAAAAAGTTACGAAATACTTTACTTTTTTTTAAATATAATTTTAATAAATTTAAAGGAGAAAAAAATTGCATCTTAAATTTTAGTAAAAGTTATTTAAACCTAAATATAAACGGGAACCACAGAATTTTTATATAAAAAAACGATTATTTTTTTATAGGTAAATACGTATATCAACTGTTTTTAATATCATAAAGAAATAACATCGGGGAGACGTTTTATTATAGGGAAAAGAATGTCTCATCAGTAATACAATAATCAATTAAAATAATCAAATATTACTAAGACGAACATTACAATCAATGGTATTTAAACGAGTGACCCAATCAAATGGTAAGAATTTGCATAACGTCACTGTTAAATGTCACAGTAATAACCAGAGAGTTGTACTATTAAATAGAGAGCGCTTTCAATGTCAGACTCTTGTAAGGCCGCGGTGTCAACATTGAAAAGAAAAACCCACATCACGTGGTTATAGCGCTGCCACATTTGGGTTCAGACATCTGCAGGAGTTTTAAATTTGGCGCACTTTCTTCTTTTTTGGTGATAAGGAGTTCTGTCCGTAATCAACTTTTTAACATATATATACGTATTTACTTATTTTCAAACAATATGCGCTAAATATTTCCACTTCCTTAAAGAAACGAAAATATTTTATTTGTGTTCAATACTCGAAGAAGCGAAACTCTTTATATTTCTCAGGTTTTATTGTTCATAATTTCTTATTGAAGTATACAAAATAACAATTGAAAGAACTTCGCTTATGGTAAATTTTTTACATAAAAACGTAATGCAATTATTTCAAAACTTCAAAGTAAGAAAAATCTCCTTAATAAATCTGTTAAACTCCCTTACATTGTGTCACTCGTTAAGAAAAACTATATTTAAATACAAATTTACACTAAAAACCATATAACAATACTTCGATTTCGTTTAGTTTTTAATGTCGCCAAGGCCTGCCAAGTAATATTGGCGCATGAATGGATTGGCATTTCCACATACCATATTTCAATAATGGACACACGGAAATCCGCATTTTTATTCCTCTATTTGTATCATTACTCTATGTTAATAACCAATGCCGTATAAAATGTTTAAAATACTTGGACGTTGAGAGCAGCCTAACAAAGCTTGGAATTATCACGTTTTGTCAAAAGCATGAAAAAAAAATATAGACGATGGATGAGAACGGGAATAATCGTAAAAAAATAATCATCATTGAAACAAACCGACTGTGTAAATGATAGAGACATGTCCAAGGAGAAATGTGACAGAATAGAAAGATGAATTGTAAATTTGTACCTAAAATAAAATAGCATAATGCGAATAAATAAAAATTTCTACCTATTTCAGTATCAACGGATGCGTCAGAAGAAACCAGAAAAGCACATACCTAAAAGAAAGAAAATAAAAGTAATTAGATAAAACAAATACTAGAACAAAATAATAAAATATATTATTTAAAGTAGTTTAATCATGATTTCATATTAAAAATTTTTTACTCATTTTCTGATATAAAAATAATAAATTGAAAACTTTAGATTTTAGGTTATTTCAATGATTGGATTGCTTTTACTTGTGTTGTGCTTACATGCTCAAAGGATCCAGAAACGTGGTCGATACACATTAGTTGCTTTTAAAATATTGTTCACTCAAATTGTACCATTTCGTCGGCCGAATTCATAAACCATTTAACTACGATGGTAAAGACCTAGCAAAAGCAATCGCTTGGCATTGTTTCTTTAAAAAGTCGCCAAATGATCCAATGCGTTAGATGGATCTTTCGTTTTTTTCACTGATAGCAATAATTGCTTCTTTTTCTTCGACGAACGAAAACCGTATCCATGGCAACTGTAAAGCATATCGTAGGGAAGCGTGTTGTTGGCTCGCAATATTGTTTAAACTAATCACAGGAGCTCGGAAATCACGTGACTGTAAGCCAATCCTTCACCAACGCTCGTGCTTTTAAAAAATTTCACATTTATAAGTGAATCGCTAAAATTTCGTTGTCAAGTAGTTTCTGCTACAGATTCCGAATCACAACCATCGAAAGTTACATGGTTTGCGAGTTAAGCTGCCGATATGTATTATTTACAATGTAATTATTGCATTAGTTACAAACTGTTTGAATACTTATTTCATATGTAAATTATTGCATAGTTTTATACATAATGTTTCATATTTGAAAAACTGTCTCAACTTCATTTTAGATGATTAATTTCTTGACCTACTTCTATATGCATACACTTCACACATTGTGTATACTACATACACTGAGTGAATGAAAATATGACCACATGAAGTATTTAATTAAATGAGCTATGACGTCACATAGTTCACGACACCAGGCAAGAATATATATATATATATATATATATATATATATATATATATATATATATATATATATATATATATATATATAACGATCGAATTGATAACCTCTCGACTTGGCGCGCGTTGGCGGTTTTAATTTAAAGTTTCTGGCGGTTTTATTTTGGAGTTTTGATTGGCGCGCTGTTCAGTCGGTTAAAAAAAAGAAATGTGCTTGCTTAGAACGCTAGTAGAAACGTTTCGATCAAAAAGGTATGGGTAAGAAAGTCCATTTAAAAGACTTTGAACCCGGGATGATTATGTAGATGTTCAGAGTCATGACGTAAGCATCAGAAAAATCGAAAACATTTGTGAAATGTTCAAGAGCAGCTGTAGTGAAAGTTTTTCAAAACTGAAAGTTTAGCAGAAAAAACTGGGTCTGAAAGTGTCACTTGGGATCGCCAGCAGCAAGTGAATAAAGGGAAAAGTGTCCATGGTTGTAAGGAACAAGCAAAGGGCAACAGTGAAAAAAATCATAGCAGATTTTAATCAAGGATTCTTTCAAACAGTATGTGAACGAACTATTCGTCGTGTGACCAGATATAGAAGCGTGTCATATTCATGTATGGTCATAACAGTTTGACACTCAGGGTATTTGCCACCATTTTTAATTTTTAGTGTATACGATATTTTACACTTTGTGCTTTTCGTGGTTTCGTCTTTCTATATAAAACTATGATTGCAATCGATAAATAATAGTAATAATTAATTACAAAAATACATCACAAACAACTTTTTAAAAAATGATTTTTAAAAAATGCAGTATTTCAATAGACTTTTTGTCATCATTAGCCGAAAATGATAATAATATCGTGTATATTACAAATACTAATAATATTAAAAACTTAAAAAGTAATTTAACAAATTACTTTTGGTATTGCATATTTAAAATGTTTTAAAAATAATGCATAACTTCAAAAACAAGCAGCTATAAATACTAATGAAGGGTCATATATTTTATATGTTCCCCAAAAATATACGTAATCTTACAGATATTATTTTCTTTCTTTAAATCTAACGAATATTTTTGAAATAAATAATTGTTTAAATAATTCTTGTAAATTCATAAAAGTTTTTTTTCTTTCGTTTTAAACATATATTTATTAATTTCAGAATAATAATCAACATTTATACAAGTCAACATTTAAATTGAGAACACATCCACTAAATATCAGATCTCTGCTATAAGCAAATTCTAACAATAAAGCACATCAATCTTTCTTTATAATATGTAGTTTTATTTAAATGTACATGACATTTGTGTACGCCTTTCGACAAAATTTTGATTCTTTTCACTCGTTCAGTATTTTATTTTTTTAAAGATTATTTTGTTTCTACTAGTAAGTTAAAGTGAAAGATGTGTTTTGTGGACGGGTCTTGACAGTCAACATGTCTTGTATTCAAATAAAGTTCTTGTTCTTGTTTTTTAAAAAAATATTTTTACATGCGGTGCAATTTAAAATAAAGGTCTGCTTCGAATTGTGTTTATACGTCAAGAGTATGTATGTAGTTTTTCTTATAGTTTTTTTTATTTAAAATACTCGCATATATTTTCTTTACATGTCCGAATTCTTATGGCGCGCAAGTGATTTTTGTGGTGATGTTTTCCATTTTAGAAAGTTTAAATAAACTTTCATTTACATGCACTTTAATTTTCAATCCTAAAATTTTAATTTGTTGTAAAAAATAGCAATTAGAGTGTTCTTCAAACAAATATATTTAATAAATATTTTGAAATGGAATTTTTTATAAATTTAACCACAAGAAGAGGTGCTAGGACATTTGGACCGCGCCAGACTTAACGTGCATCAATCCTCTTATACACGGTAGACTTATTTTTACAAGCGAAAGAGCAAATCTGGCAACCCTCCGATTCTTAGTGCTGAAAATTGAACTCCATTCCTCCGGGCAGGTAGCACAGTGTGAGGCTAGGGATACCAGATCCGTTAATATATATTTTTTTAAATGTCCTCTATTTCCACTGGCTTGTACAGTTTGTAAAGGGATGGTGCACATTAAATGTGTTGTCCAATGCCCTGACACCTTGGTTTGGTTAATTAACGTCGCACTAGAGCTGCACAGTGTGCTATTGGCGACGGTTCGGGGTCTATCTCGAAGGAAAAACCCGGGAACGATGCCTCGTTATTTTAGAACCATGGTCAGATGACAAGGAAACACCTGAACTGGCACCCAACGCCCTCAATAGAAGTCGGGACTTTGGACCCCCGATCAGATGTATCGTGCACCAGTCCCCTATAGACGCCGTTAATTTTTTGTGGATGTTCTGGACGACATTCTAGTATTTTGGTAGCGAAGTTGACAACCCTCCGATCGCAATATCACTACTTTTTACTATTCTTTAGTCTGGTCCATCACTAAAACGGGGACCTGGTCTAGTTTATATATATATAGTCTGGTTTGAACAGGGGACCCTTGGATTCCCAGATGACGCCTTAATCCACTCGGCCACCGAGGCCTCCAGAGTGAGGCTAGAATTACCAGATTCGTTAATATTTTTTTCTTCAAAATACTCTCTATTTCTACCGGCTTGTACAGTGTGTAAAGCGATGGTACACATTAAATGTGATGTCTAATGCCCTGACACCTATTGAGGTTGCGTCGGATGCCAGCTCAGTGGTTGTCCCCGACATCTGACCATTATTCACAAATACGAAGCAGTGTTCGAGGGTAGAGTCGCCTATTGCAAACTGTGCAACTCCAGTCTGACGTTAATTCAAAAAGCCAACTAATGTGTAACCCCTGTATCATGTCGACCCAAACCATCGCGTATACATAAAACTTTAAATTTCCAGTCAACAGTAGGGTGTATACAGGACTGGTGCATGATAAATGTTATCTGGGTCCAAAGTCCCGAAGACAATTGAAGACGTTATGTGCCAGCTCAGGTGTTGCCCTCGTCATCTGACCATGGTTCAAAAATACGAGGCATCGTTCCTCTGTCTGTCATTTGAGATAGGCCCCGAACCGTCGCCAATAGCCCACTGTGCAGCTCTAGTGCGACGTTGATTAACCAGACCAAACCAGTCAACATTAATTCTGGACAGATTAGAGCAACAGGATAAGGCGTTCAGCTACTAATAAGAAGATTAGTGGTTCGAATCCGTGCGATTGGCTCGACAAAGAAAAGTAAAACAATAGTGATCTTGCGATCGGAGGGTTGCCAGCTTCGTTACAAAAATACCAGAAAGTCGTCCAGAACATCCAACAAATTATACTGGCGTGTATACGCGACTGGTGCACGATCAATCTGATCGGGGTCCGAAGTCCTGACGCCTATTGAGGTTGCGTCGGGTGCAAGTTCAGGTGTTGTCCTCGTCATCTGACCATGGTTCAAAAATACGGGGCATCGTTCCCGGGTCTTTCCTTCGAGGTAGGCCCCGAACCGTCGCCAATAGCCCATTGTGCAGCTCTAGTGCGACGTTATTTAAACAAACCAACTGGACAGATTAAATAATATCCGGCCAACACCATTTTTTGTTAAATTAAGACTATGTGTCATTAGCAGTTTAGCAATATCACTGAGAAGCTTTGTTGCACTACTCTGACAAAACAACACAGGCGAAAATGCAATCACATCAGTAATCTCTTCCAACTCCTTAAATCGTAATTGTATCCCTCTGCAAAACAAAGCTCAGCTGCAAAGTGTCACGTTACACATTTTTTTTTCGCTTTCGATTCAGGTCGCAGAGTCAATCCTCGTTCATTTCCTGTCCCAAATGAAATGGGACATTATTCAGGGTTGATTGGTTAAATTATCCCTTTGCTGTCGAGACGTGATTATCAGGCACCACTTCATTTATTGCGTTGATTAGTTGCAAGAAATTCACTAAATACGTAGAAAATCGTCATGAGTTGCTGATTCGCCCAAGTCTTCGACCACAAAGGATTAATATCGTACTAGGACTAAAAAGTGGGATATTGGCGCGTTTGCGACATGGGTTTGGTTTGGTTAAATAATGTCGCACTAGAGCTGCACATTGGACTATTGGCGACGGTTCGGGGTCTATCTGGAAAGAAAGATCCAGGAACACATACACATTCATACATGCACCTCGTTATTTTAGAACCATGGTCAGATGACGAGGAAACACCTGAACTGGCACCCAACGCCTTCCATAGACGTCGGGACTTTCGACCCCGATCAGATTCATCATGCACCAGTCCCGTATACACGCCGTTCATTTTTGCGGATATTCTGGACGACTTTTCTAGTATTTTTGTAGCGAAGCTGGCAACCCTCCGATCACAAGATCACTACTTTTTTACTTTTCTTTGTCAAGTCCATTGCACGGGTTCGAACCACCCATCCTCGGATTAGTAGCTGAACGCCTTTAACTGCTCGGCCACGGAGGCCTGTTGCGACATAGGATCATTACCAACTAACTTTTAAGTCATGGTAGGGCAAAATCCGAGCTGGAATCACACTCCCTAAAATTCCACACTACGACCAAATTGAGGTTATTTGTATCACGACAGATTAAATGCACACCAACTCCACTCTATACAGCAAATGTTTGACTACGGGAGTCGAAGTCGCAAAACTCCGATTGCAACTTTTCCGAAATAGAGAAGATAAAAACCCACGCAATATTTCTCGCCAAATATGCGATATGACTTCGATACGACAAAACAATATAACACCATCGGAACAACGTATGTATTTTAAGTTCCAAGTCCATAGAACGTGTAGAAATTAATGAAAAACAAAATACCAAGATGCGATAACTGGACAACAGAATGAATTGCATGAGAATGTGTAGATGGAATGCACCAGATACCAACTATATACCAGTTTTCCACCGTTTTTAAAAATTATTAAAACTAAGAGTATGACATTAACTAGGGTTGGTTGGTGTTTAATGGCACAAGAGCCAAACTGGCTAAGCTGCGTCAAACATTTACATAATTACGAATCCTCAGAATTTTAAATACAGTTTATCAGTGTCATACAGAAACTCGAACAAGTTGGAATGCGGATATTCTTTCAATAAATATTTTAAAATAGGATTTGCAGTGCCAAAATATTTTAGTCCCGCATTCTTAAAGTTGGGACACATACCCATAAAATGTTTAACAGACAAAACACAGTTACACCGGAGACATGTCGGTTCAGAAACTAGAAGGTGCTTGTGGGTCAGACGGGTGTGGCCTATTCGAAGCCTCGTCAAAATGACATCATTTTTCCTATTGCACATTATCTAAGGTAAGAGCACATTATAAAGTCTCTTCAATCAATGTTACTCAAAGACTTTTAACAACATGTCGCTCAAGGCCGTATATATACGTCTAAGGATCTCCAGTCATGCACTCAATTGTTAAATTCATAAAAATACTTCAATTTCAATATGTTTTTAATTCAAAGGTTTGAGGTACAACTTACAAGTTATCTCTTTACAATTAATTTTAAAAATATATAACATGGCATACCCAGGACAAATTATTTAAATTTCCAAGACGTAAAATCAACTTTAAAATTGAAGGGCTTGCTTAAAAAAGGAGGTAATTTCAATTATTCAAATTTGCAGAAAACCGTAAAAAACTTTTGAAAATTCAAAATTTCAAGTTGTGTGAAAATATTCTTTCTGAGCAATCTTCTTAATAATTCCTACATATTATGACAGTATTTTCACTCAAAAACAAATCTTCCAGATGATGTGGCACATGTCGGATTGTTGAAGCTACCTCTTTCTTGCAACCAAATAGATGCTCTGTCTACCTCTATGAAAAATATTTCACAAAAAAAATACAATTTACTATAATATAATTTTATTTAAAGAAATCTTCAATTGAAATATAGCATATAACTTGGCTTTAAAAACAGAAAATTACATTTTTAATCATCACACTCCCATTCTGTAACGTCCGGCTCATCTGCTGCGTTGTTCTGCTGTAGTTCATCGTAGAACCACAAAACGTCAAAGAACCAAACACTCTACTGTTTATAAGTGCTGTAAGCAAAGATGTTTATCTTCCTGTAAGCAAAGCACGTCAGTCGTTTGGGGAAAAATTGGCGGTAGCTCCATGAGCTTCCTCTATATTGCAACAAACGAATGAGACAGACAGCTCCATTTCTTGAGTATCACGAGAACTAACGATTGGACCTACATCTTTCTTGTACAAAACGAACAAGTTTTTTTTTACCACAACATAGTAAATGTGACTCAAAATTTTCCTAGCATAGAGCTACATATTTTTTGCAGCAAACCCTTCAATTGCAAAAATTACTTGAGCGTCATTCAGGGAATTAAAATGCACGTAAATTTCATTTTGCAGTCTAATGTGGATTCAGTAGTCGCAGACTTTTTTACGTTTGTCACTGGTCGAAATTCAAGCATTAACCTATGCCCAACAAGAAGAGTATTTCTATGAAATAACACATAGGTAATGAGTTTATATTAGTTTCAATTACCTAGTAGTAATTAGTAACAGACAGCGTCAAAACTACATTTCAATACTATTGTTTCCCAGCAAAAAAAATTAGTATAAAACTTTCGTCAACGTTGCGAAATTGAAGGGTTTGTTCAAGAAAACTGTAGTTTTTTAAGAGATCTATAAAATAAAATGTTTTTGTTTGATTATTGAATGGAAAATGCAGATTTGTATATTAAATGTTTTAAGCAAAAAAAAAAAAAACTTTTTTAAATATTATTTCTTTCTTTACATCTAAAACACATTCAAATTCACAATTTTGAAGTTTTATGTCGAATTTTTTTTGCTGCGTAACTACTTAATATGTACTGTATGTAACTAATTAGTACTACTAATTATTTTGACTAACCATACATTTTTTAACGATGTTACTTAGGGACCACATATGAATATGAAGACCATTTCATATTCGAAAAGAAGTTTAATATTAAATCGGAATATTTGATGCTACGACAAAAAGAATGGCTCTAAAATAATAAAAAATAAATAAACCCGATAACTCCATGAATCTATAAATATAAAATTTAATTTCCGGTCAGTTATCTAGTGAACAATAGCTCATTCCCTTCTATATAGCACTAGTACAAATCACCAAACGAAGAATCAAGAAAATAAACAACCTCTTTCAATCGTAATTTTATACTAGGCGAAACAAAGTGGAAACATAAATCTCCCATTACGCATTTTTTTGTGTCTTTCTTTTCGGGAGGCAGAATCAATCCTTGTTAATTTCCTGTCCAAAACGAAATGGGACGCTATAAAGGTCTAGTGTTACGCATTCGCGAGATAGACAAGCTCTTATTCATTTAACGCGAGAGACTGTATTTTATCACAATCTAAAGTTCAAGCACTCGGAAGTGTTTCGCCCGATTTAGTTTCAAGAGTCATTGCCTCACACAAAACATAAATACTTACTTTTGGTGGTTTTCCATCGATTTGCTCTAATTTCGGTAATTAAATGGTTTATTGGGTTTTGTCCAATTGGGTTGTTTGATGGTTTTACTACTAAATCGCCTACCACTTTACGCGTTTTGTCATATTTAGGTTGATTTGGTTTGGTTAATTAACGTCGCACTAGAGCTGCACAGTAGGCTATTGGCGACGGTTCGGGGTCTATCTCGAATAGGAAAAAGACCCGGGAACACATACACACACACATTCACACATGCACCTCGTTATTTTAGAACCATGGTCAGATGACGAGGAAACACCTGAACTGGCACCCAACCCCTTCAATAGACGTCGGACTTTGGACTCCGATCAGATGTATCGTGCACCAGTCCCGTATACACGTCGTTCATTTTTGCAGATGTTCTGGACGACTTTTCTAGTATTTTGTAGTTAATCTGTCAACTCACCGATCACAAGATCACTATTTATTTTTACTTTTCTTTGTCAAGTCCATCGCCTAAGATCGAACTAGGAATCTTCGTAATCCCAGCTGACGCCTTTAACCACTCAGCCACGGAGGCCTCTGTCATATTTAGGAGAATGTATAGTAATGAAAGAAGTCTGTCTATATCGCATAAAATCTACTTCATCTACATATAAAAGGCTGAAAATTTTTAAATACTATTCATGCTAAAGATATGCACCTGAGTTGCGATTATATAAAATTCCATGCGTTTGTTTAATGAATTTAACTATTTTAGAACTTGAAAACTGTAATGCGGATCCTGAATTTTAGCACTTAAGTCCAAAGCATAATTTTCTTCTTCTATACATATATATATATACATATATATATATATATATATATATATATATATATATATATATATATATATATATATATATATATATATATATATATATATACATAAAACGAATTATTATATCTGCATGATAACTTCAGACATAAAATTGAGTCCATATATTTATATTTTAATTTCACGACTGATATTAGACCATTGCCAATCAAACAAATATGAGCAATATTTAGCTCTTTCCAAATTGATATTAAAATGTCAAAAATATTATGAACAGTCAAACATTCAGCCTTCATATTAAATAAAGTTGAACCAAACCATTGTAAAAACAAACAACCAAGAGTTCAAGATTGGAATAAGTTTTGACAGCCGAAGGGAGAATGTCGAGGCAATCCAAACTTTTGGCGTTAATAAGGGTGGGGGAAATATTTATACTTCAAAGACTCATGGAAATTAAACTCAATTTAAAAAAGAGAAGTTTTGTTTTTTGTTTATTTAGGAAGAAAATAAATAAAATAACGGCATTCCAATGAAATCTGTTATTTAAGTTGACAAAGAAATAAATTCGGGGAGGTTTTGTTTTGGTTTTGTTAATTAACGTCGCACTAGAGCTGCACAGTGGGCTATTGGCGACGGTTCGGGGTCAATCTCGAAGGAAAGACCCGGGAACACATACACATTCACATTCATACACACATTCATAGATGCACCTCATTATTTTAGAACCATGGTCAGATGACGAGGAAACACCTGAACTGGCATCCAACGCCTTCCATAGACGTCGGGACTTTGGACCCCGATCAGATGTATCGTGCACCAGTCCCGTATACACGCCAGTATAATTTGTTGGATATTCTGGACGACTTTCTAGTATTTTTGTAGCGAAGCTGGCAACCCTCCGATCGCAAGATCACTACTTTTTTACTTTTCTATGTCAAGTCCATTTCCCGGATTCGAACCACCAATCCTCTGATTAGTAGCTGAACGCCTTACCAACTGAGCAACTGGGGCTCAAATTCGGGAAGACAAAGACAAGGTTTGGTTCATTTAACTCTTTCAGGCCAAGTGGTGCCAATTGAAACCATAATGAATTAAGTAATAACTACTACTTTTCGACCAGTTGCGTTCAATTACTAATGAAATGATTGTTGATATAACTCACTGATCTCTAACTGTAATTTCTGGATTGGGCAATATGTATTGTTGACTTGAAGAAAATTGAAGGGGTAACAACTGTACCCCACTTTCATCGCTACCGCAGTATTTCTTATATTTTTCATGTTAAAATAAGCCGACATGTATTAGTTTTGGCTGATTTTTTTTCTATTTTCCTTTGAAACACATTCTATATGCAATCTGCTATTAAAATAGAAAGTCATTTGAAAGTCAAAGTGCCTAAACTTTCAAGTGTTTTTACTTTCATCGCTACCGCAGTATTTCTTATATTTTTCATGTTAAAATAAGCCGTCATGTATTAGTTTCGGCTGATTTTTTTTCTATTTTCTTTTGAAACAAATTCTAAATGCAATCTGCTATTAAAATAGAAAGTCATTTGCAAGTCAAACTGGCTAAAAAGCAAGAGCAAAATCTGTTTGGAAATATGAAAAATAATTTAATAAGAAGAATTATATTTATTACTCCTATCCTCATCCACTATATTAATTATACTGTTCCCCAAAACATTTAAATAATTAAATAAGAAGAAAATATAATATTTATACTGTACCCCAAAAAATTTATACCGTACCCCATTTTAAATGCAATCTGCTATTAAAATAGACAGTCATTTTCAAGTCAAAGTCGAAGTGTCTAAGCAAAATCTATCAAAATCCATCTGTTTGAAAATATAAAAATTAATTATATAAGTTGGTTTTGTTTTGTTAATTTTGTTGGTTTGGTTTTGACGTCGCACTAGAACTGCACAGTGGGCTATTGGCGACTGTTCGGGGTCAATCTCGAAGGAAAGACCCCGGAACACATACACATTCACACACACATTCATACATGCACCTCGTTATTTTAGAACCATGGTCAGATGACGAGGAAACACCTGAACTGACACCCAACGCCTTCAATAGACGTCGGGACTTTGGACCCCGATCAGATTTATCGTGCACCAGTTCCTTATACACGCCAGGGCTCCCTTTTATTAATTATATAAGAAGAACATATAATATTTATATATATTTAATAATTCTACGACGCTACGGTATTAAAAAAAATATCCACTAAATCACTTTAGAAGTATATAAAATGTTAAAAGTTAGTAATAACTTTTGTATTATTTATTCAATTTTATCTTTTGGAGGGTGTAATAAATTCGTCACCTATACCAATATTAAAATCGAAGAAATTTAAAAGTTGGTTTCAAATTGACCCAATGGTTATAAAGAAAGCTACGAACATTTAAAACTACAAACTAAGATTCTTCTAAAGTACATTATTCCCTGTGCACAATTTGACAGAGAAAAACAGAAAATTATTACGCATAACAGGCAACTTTTATTTATAAATAATTTAAATTGTGAGTTATTAAACAATACTCTAAAAAATATTTCAAATACAATTTTTTAATGAACTTAAGATTCGACTTACTACAACTCATAAATAAAATATTACTTTAAGAGATTAAGACAATGCGCTGAACTGTAGAGTAACTCAAACTGCTAAAACAAGTTTAAATTTATTTTTTAAGCATATTTTTCATTAGACTGCAAACGAATAATTTTGGTAATTCTTTTGAAACTGAATTAGGAGCGTCAAATACATATCAAAACCACTTATTTTTTCCAATTCCTTTTTAGAAGTGTGCTTTAAACTTCTTAATAACTTCACGGGAGGATTTAAACTTTACGAAATTTCTTTGACACTTTAATTTAAAAAAAAAATGTTTGAAAAGACATTAGTGTTCATGATTTCAAATAGTTGACAATTTTCCAAATCCCTTCATTTGATCCCTTTATTTCAGAATAAAAGAAAAAATTCAATTCAAAAGCCCGTTTCTAATTTGTAGGTTTTATTTCTTTCTTTTTGCAATTAATAAGCATACAAAAAAACTTTTTTATATGAGAATTGTTTTAAGACTGGAATCCAATAAAATTTTTAGAAAATGTTTAACTATTTAAAATAATAAATCCACGAAGGAAATTAATTTTGGACATTCAGTTTTGATATAGAATGGATGTCAATTCTAATTAAGACCACTTTTTGGAAATTTAAAACAAGGAAATTAAAAAAAAAGTGTTGTATTAAAAGGCCCATTGCATAAATACACCAACACAGTTCAATATTAATAACCTTTTAAAAGTAAAAAATAGCTTTGTATGAAAAAATTGCACTTTTTTTACCCATTTTATATTCAACTTTATCAATCTCTTTCTCCTTAATCCATGCCTGAAATATCTTTGACCATTTTAATAGTCATATGCTGAACTTTCCCTGCAATTTAATGTCCTTTCATAAAACATGCTTACCAAAACTGTACAGCATATTCAAGATGAAACCTTAATAAACTCCTAATTTAATGGCAAGATTATACAATCCTAAGAATTTTATGAATGTTTTTCCTGATGTAACTTAAAAGTGTATTAGCATAGATCTACGTATATTATTTTAAAATTTTAATTTAACACTTTCACTGCCGATGTCTGAAAGGATGCAAGTTGACTATTGCCTTTTACGTGTTATTTTAAAGAATGTATCACGCGCCAGCGCGTCAGTGGCAGCGAACGTGTTAAAGACACCTCTTACTGATTTAAACACCTATACACTGATTAACTAATCTTATGGCAGTATTTTTCCTGTGTTTTTCAACTATTGAGCATCTCTAGATTTAACTATCCCTTTTTCTTTTCCTAAGAATGTTTCGTAACGAAATCAGGCTGTGGAGAATCCATTTCCTTACACAAATTGTAAACAACTACATGCAAATATTTGCCATTGGTTCAAATCTATGAATGTTTGCAAGAATAAACTTGTCCTTGTCACACCACCTATTGTCAATAAATTTAATTTCTCATTCCAAATGCACTGCGATTTTTATCAATTAAGAATCCCAGTTTATTACCATACTGAATTAAAAACAAATATGATGTCATGTCTAGCACAAGTAATATTTTTTTCATATACTTTTTATTTTATTGAAAAAAAAATCAATCTTTTTGTTTAAGCATAGCAAAGAATCTTTTAATCATTTTGTTATACCAGCTGCCGGGTGAAATCCATAACACCATTCACAGATGCAATGGATAATTATTCTTACTCGCATCATTCTTGCTACACATTTAGCGTTCTTTTTTGAATATAATTTTTTTTTTTAACCTTTTTAGGCGTCGAGTTATTTTTGTACCGGACAAAGATAATATTTCGGAGTAGCATTGTATGGAAACAAAATTTCTTATTGAATTCTATTCTCGCATTTTGTTCGTATTCTCGACGGAACCCTCTCATGTTATTCAATAAGAGGATGATCGCGGTGGCCGATCGGTTAGATCAGCGGTTCTCAACATATGGTACAATGTAAAAAAAAGGGTACTTAACCTTAAAAAAAGGGTACTTAAAAATGAGTACCGGCACATACTCGATTTAGTACAATTGCATCATAAATGAGCAAATTTAAGTAATCGTAATTTCCCAAAAATGAGCAGTGTAATTTCATATTCCTAAACTCATCTTCTGGTCATGCCATCTTAACAAAGCGACCCGACACCTAAAATGGATACTAAGTAAGATTCATGGAATTTGTGTAAAAAGGCATTATCAAAACAAATTTAGTCAAATTCGTAACTTGAATAAAATAGAATACATATAAGACACCAACTCTTAAAAATCGAACATATTTGATAAGTGACTATTATTGTAACATACTTTCTAAAAAGTAAATTATATAACCCGCCATTTTGAAAAATAGACTTTTTATTATTTATTATCTTTGAAATAAAACGCCAGCTAGTATAAATTTTGGTTATTCTGATTCTAGTTACGTTATTTTTAATTTGTTCGGCAGACAATTTTTTTTAATCCACTTAAAAACTTTTCGTTTACGATCTAACAAGACCAGAAATTGACGTTTTTTTTTATCAAAATGTGTTTGTATTATTTACTATATGTTTAAAAAAACAGATATGTAACTTAATTTTATTGACATACAAACAGTATTAAATATACCGTAAAAAATTTTGTCGTTCATACAATTCGAAATTATATTTTTGTAGAATATTGCACTTTTTACGAAGATCGTTACATTTTTTTAATTTTCTCTTCTTTAGCATTAATAACTAAAATTACCCATTTTGCCCCACCGTTCAAATCATTGAAAAATAGATAAATAAAATAGATATATTTCTAATTTGTTTCGTTGGAATGTATTAAAAATGTTTATTTTATATACAAAACAAAGGATTATTGATAAATAATTCGACTGTTCTATTTTATATATAGAGGTTTTCATGCAGCAGACTTGTTTCGCAAGTTGTTTTCTGTAAACTCTAACAAATCGACTCTTGGACTCGATTTACATCAGCCGAAAATTAAAATTTTTTGCTGAAATGTACTCTATTAAACGAAGTATTGTTTTAAAAAGAGAACGATATCAAAGAATAAAATTAACAACGTGTATATCATAGCGTAATTTTAATTTTTGAAAATGCACTATTTTGTAATTACATGATTACTTGTAAATAACAATTTTTTTTAGCGAAACAACATTACCCATGTATATTAACATATATATTACATTATATACCCCCAAACAAACAAAAAGGTTAATCTTCCGGAACGCACAGGATAGGAATTGAATTATGCATAGCACATCCGACAGAGTGTCATGAATAACACAGACAGAACAAACAAAAGCGCATTATTAGGTTTATTGGATTAATGTTGCACTAAAGGTACATAATGAGCTATCGGTGATGTTTTAGAATTTATCCTGGGATCACTGCCTCGTAGTTTTGAATCGTTTGGTTTGGTTTGGTTAAAAAACGTCGCACTAGAGCTGCACAGTGGGCTATTGTCGACGGTTCGGGGTCTATTTCGAAGGAAAGACCCGGGAACACATACACATTCACACACACATTCATACATGCACCTTGTTATTTTAGAACCATGGTCAGATGACGAGGAAACTCCTGAACTGGCACCCAACGCCTTCAATAGACGTCGGGACTTTGGACCCCGATCAGATGTATCGTGCACCAGTCCCGCATCCACGCCGTTCATTTTTGCGGATATTCTGGACGACTTTTCTAGTATTTTTGTAGCGAAGTAGTTTTGAATCATGGTCAGATGACGAAGACAGCACCTTAGCTGGCACCCCACGGTGTGAAGGCATTGAACGGATTTAACGTGTCCCGGTACCCACTATACGCAGACGATTACTTTTGTCATAAAACTAGGAACGAAAATGGTAATCTTCCGATCACAAACCATGGGTTGCCAGTTTCATTTCTTGTCGTTCCAAAAGACATGCGTCGCGCATAGGGGATTGTTGCGCGTTACATCTGTCTTGATCCAAGCGTCTTTACGCCTACACATAGGCTCGTCGTCCCTCCCCCCCTCCCCCAATAATCTGGAAACCCTAAAAGTTGGAAATTTCAGGTTGTAAAAATCCCCGATTTGGAAAAAATTATGCCAAAGAAAATTAATATATTAGCAATTGAAAGAAAGGGAAGATTAGAAGAAGCCCAAATTGTAAGATTACATTTAAATTAGACCTCAGACCTTCAACAAATCATTGCTTGTAAGAATACTGTTTAATGTATAAAAAACTGTTTAATGTATTACCTAATATATAAAACATATGATGAAAAATTCCGATAAGCTGGAAATGGGAATTTTCAGCACTGTTAAATTAGAAATTTCGAATCGTTAAGTTGGGAAATTTCTTATTTCAAAATATCCGGAAATGTCGATAAACCGATGTTTTTTAAACAATTTATCCGATTTCAAAATAATTTCATTGTTTAACAGAAATTGTACAACAATGACAATTGGTTTAACCAGCATTTATTAGCATTGGTAGGGATTGTTTTACAATATACATTGTTGATCACAAGTTGCTACTTGAATTTCTTAGAGAATAATAATAAGGGCGTAGCCCCCTGCTAAATTAAAAACTAAAAATGATTTTTTTTTTAAATAAAAGGAAAACCGACTGCAAGACAAGGCGCTAAAAAGAAAAAATAATCTTTAATTTTACGACCAAGTTGAAATAATTGAATTATTTAATATCAATTTTATACTTATTACAACTGTTTGAAGTTGCTACCAATTTACAAAAACCAAACCTAAATTTTGTCGCCAATTTCGAAGTTTTAATAAGTATAAAATTGATATTAAATATTTCATTTTTTTCAACTTGGTCGTAAAATTAAACATTATTTTTTACGATTTAGCGCATTTTCTTTCAGTCGGTTTTCCTGGGTTTTTTTTAAAAAAAAGGTTATTTTATTTTTAACTGACTGCCCAGCGGCCCACCAAAACTCCAAAAAAAACCTCAAAATTAAAACCGCCAGAAACTTTAAATTAAAACCGCCAACGCGCGCCAAGTCGAGAGGTTATAGATTAGACCTGTATTTTTTTTTTTTTTTTTTTTTTTTTTTTATGTATGTGCGTGCGGGATTTTGATTCTACTTCAGATATTTGGACAATTTTTTTTGTTGGATAGGGGATGTTTCAAAGGGGAGCAATTTGAAAAAAATATCCGGTTATCCGGCATTTAACTACCCGGATTTCTCAATTAACCGGACCGTTTAAAAAAAATTTCGTCCGATTTCGAAAATTCTTTTTTTGTTGGATAGAGAAAAATCCACTTAGGCAATTATAATAATAGGTTATCCGGCTGTTATATATCCGGAAATGTCGATTAACCGGATTTTTTTTAAACAATTTATCCGATTTCAAAATATTTTCATTGTTTAACGGAAGTTGTTCAACAATGACATTTCGTTTAACATGCATTTATTGGCTTTGTTATCGATTGTTTTAAAATATACATTGTTGAACAGAAGTTGCTACTAGAATTTCTTGATAAATAGGGGGCGAAGCCCCCTGCTAAATTAAAAACTAAAAAGGGAAAAAATAAAATAATCTTTCTAAAAAAAAAAGAAAAACCGACTTTAAGAAAAATGGCTAAAAAGTAAAAAATAATTTTTAATTTTACGAATGAGTTGAAAAAATTAAATTATTGAATATCAATTTTATACTTAGTACACTTTTTGGAAGTTGGTGCCAATTTACAAAAATCATATCTAAATTTTGGCGCCGATTTAAAAAAGTTGTACTAAGTATAAAATTGATATTCAATAATTCAATTTTTTCAACTCATTCGTAAAATTAAAAAAAATTTACTTTTTAGCGCATTTTAAAGATTATTTTTTTCCTTTTAATTAAAAGATTATTTTTTTCCTTTTAATTAAAAGATTATTGGTTTTCCTTTTTTTTTTTTTTAAAGATTATTTTATTTTTATTAATTTAATTTTGATTTACCAAATAATAAAAATAGTAACTTTTTATTTTGACGTCATATTTTTTTTCTTCACTACTTTAAACTATGTTTTTTTTATGAAAGAGTGTCGTTTGTAGGCATTTATTACAATGTTATACTGTTCTTTCGACTTTTTTAAAAATAAATTTAGGCGTGGAACTGAATATTAATATCAGTATATCAAACATATATTGCTTGGTTTGCGACGTCTATCAAATGTTAAAAAATAACAGGGATTGCGAGGAATTTCAATTTAAAGGAAGTTTTTAAATCACCTACATACTTGGGGCTTCTAGATGACAAAAATACATTGTAATAAAGTTTTGTGAGAGAATAACGTTTGAATATCAATATATGTTGTTCATTTTGGAAACAGAGAAAATTGCTCTGAATATTACGACTCTTTTATATTCGGAAGGTCTCCGTGGCCCAGCGGTTAAAGGCGTCAGCTGGGATTCCAAATATTTATGGTTCGATCCTAAGCGATGGACTTGACAAAGAAAATTAAAAAAAAGTAGTGAGCTTGTGATCGGAGAGTTGCCAGCCTCGCTTCAAAATACTAGAAAAGTCGTCCAGAACATCCGTAAAAAATAACGGCGTGTATACGGGACTGGTGCACGATAACTCTGATCGGGGTCCAAAGTCCCGACGTCTATTGAAGGCATTGGGTGCCAGTTCAGGTGTTTCCTCTTCATCTGACCATGGTTCTAAAATAACGAGGTGCATATATAAATGTGTGTGTGAATGTGTATGTGTTCCCGGGTGTTTCTTTTTCGAGATAGACCCAGAACCGTCGCCAATAGCCCATTGTGCAGCTCTAGTGCGACGTTAATTAACCAAACCAACCATCTAAAAAGGAGGATTTATTTTATGGCCAACCTGTGTTACACCCCAATGAAACACAAAGCGTCCACACTCCATTCATGCGGATGCAATGGGAACTCAATTATGCAGAGCACACCCAACTGAGTGTAATGGACCACGCCAGAGAAATGGGGCGACGACAGAAAAACAAAAAAATTCCCCTGTTGTGCGAAAGGAACAGAAAGGTGCTGCAGCGAAAATCCCTGCATAATGAAACAACACCATTTTTATTCAATGGGGTGGGGGGTATATTATAGATGGAAATAGTTTATCTGGTATGTATGCAATACATTTTCCTTCAATTACCATATTTAAAATGTCCTTTATCTACCAAGGGCCTCCGTGGCCGAGCGGTTAAGGCGTTCAGCTACTAATCCGAGGATTGGATTTTCGAACCCGTGCGATGGACTTGACAAAGAAAAGTAAAAAGTAGCGATCTTGTGATCGGAGGGTTGCCAGCTTCGCTACAAAAATACTAGAAAAGTCGTCCAGAACATCCGCCAAAATTAATGGCGTTTATACGGGACTGGTGCACGATACATCTGATCGGGGTCCAAAATCCCGACGTCTATTGAAGGCGTTGGGTGTCAGTTCGGGTGTTTCCTCGTCATCTGACCATGGTTCTAAAATAACGAGGTGCATGTATGAATGTGTGTGTGAATGTGTATGTGTTCCCGGGTCTTTCCTTCGAGATTGACCCCGAACCGTTGCCAATAGTCCACTGTGCAGCTCTAGTGCGCCGTTAATTAACCAAACCAAACCTTTATCTACCACCCTTTTCAATTTTATTCGTCGCCAATAGCCAACTATGCAGCTGCGGTGCGACGTTACTTAATCAAACCAAACTTTTCATCCTCATTTAATGGCGTCGTGATAAACCTTACCTCGTGTCTAAAAAACTCTTTTTGCGTCCCAGATAATTTCTAATTTCTATCCTATCTCTAATGCAATAGACTTCCCATCAATATTTCGCTGACGTCTTCAATCCAAGCCCATTTCGTCATAACTATCTCCTATACGCGCACACTTTGGCATAAGTTCCACACAAGAGCAAATTAAGGATTTGTTGAGTCCTTCTGCATGAAAAATCCCCAAGTCAAAGACAAATCAGATGATTTTACTTGATTGATAATAATCCCTAAAAGTCCCTGTCTGTATAAATGAAAAGTCCCTACGAGAGGACATTATCTGTCGTGCACACTGTATCCCTGATATTGTAACGTGGCGTGCTGTGAGGGAATAAATCATTAGGTTGGTTTGGTTTGGTTAATTAGCGTCGCACTAGAGCTGCACAGTGAGCTATTGGCGTCAGTTCGGGGCATATCTCGAAGTAAAAACCGGGAACGATGCCTCGTATTTTTGAAACATCGTCAGATGACGAGTAATATATCATTAGGAATAAGAGCCTATAAGTTATATTCAAAAGTTTTTCCGACTGAATCTATCTAAAATCAGGACCCCTATAGAAATATTATATACATTAAAGTTTCCCTTAATTTGGCGGAAACTATATACTGATTAGGTTTAGGCGATGTTTCGAAAAAAATTGAAATTTCGCAAAGAAAAAGCCACCGATTAGGATTACGGTTTTTACTGTAATCCTACAATAATTACAGTAAGTGTCCAATTGGTGGAAACGCTCTTAAGGATAAAAAGCAACGCGATTTCGATTGTGTTCTTTTTCACGATTAATCGATTTTACGATTACTCGATTTTACGATAATTCGAAAGAGCAGAGTGTAATGGACCGCGGAGGAGGGCGTGAGGACAGACGAACAGAAACACATTATCGGAGAGTTGTTGCTGCTGCTGCTGCTGCTGTTGTTGTTGTTGTTGTTGTGTGAAAGAAGCAAAGAGATGCCGTAGCGAAAATCCCTGCATAATGAAATAACACCATTATTATTTAATGGGGGCGGGGAGTGTTCTCGTTGGGAATAGTTTATTTGTTTGGCTGCATTAACGTCGGACAAGAGCTGAATAATGATCTGTTCGCGATTGTTCGGGATCTATCAAGAAAGTAGGACACGGGGGAAATCTATGCCTCGTATTTTTCAACCATGGTTAAATGACGAGGTCAACACCCGAGCTGGCAAACGACACAACCGAATAGAAATGGGGATATTGGACCATGATCAGACTTAACGTGCGCGAGTCGCTTACACATGGTTGATGAAATTGTGGATATTAGAAGACATTTTTTTTGTTTTTATTCTTAGTAAGTACACTTAGACTTAAGCTGTGATGTTTAAAAAAGATAAAACAGATTTCAGAGTCCAGCTCATAGGAAAGAGGAGTTTTAATCTTCTTATGGTTAAATAATTTGCTTGATCATAAGAACAAAATCTAAAAAAAAAATATTTTCGAAAATGGCAAGTTGTGGAAGAAAAAGGGCCTTATTTGGAATCAAGTTGAAGAGTTTCCAAAGTAGTACGTAAAACTTGTGCCAGAACTAATGTATATGTTTAAAAACAAGAAGTGCCTTTTCAAAAACGGGGTGCCCTTTTACTGCCAACAGCGCCCTGCCCCATTTTATTTCTAGAGTGAATACTCTGTGTAATTTTATATATATATATATATATATATATATATATATATATATATATATATATATATATATATATACATATATATATATATATATATATATATATATATATATATATATATACATATATATATATATATATATATATATATGTAATATATTTTATAACTTTTCTCCCCTTATCATGGAACTTATTATCTAATAACTAATGACTGCAAATCTAAATAATAATCATTACAATATCAATATATATATATATATATATATATATATATATATATATATATATATATATATATATAATATAGTTTATAACTTTTCTCCCCTTATCATGGAACTTATTATCTAATAACTAACGACTGCAAATCTAAATAATAATCATTACAATATCAATATATATATATATATATATATATATATATATATATATATATATGAAATGAGGGGTAGTTCTTAGGTAAGTTTGCAATCGTAGGATTAAATCATGGTCGAGCCGAGTAGTGACAAAATGAATTATTCCTTGGATCCAGAACATCTTTATATGACAAGAGCAAAGCAAGGAGCGACATCACATGAGGATTTGCTGCATTATATACAGAGGGAAAATAGGGATAATGATCGTGCCGGAAATACAGTCGTTGATTGGGTAAGGGGATGAGATCTAGGGAAAAAGAGTGCATTTGAACTTAAGAAGTCCCGAAGTGATGGGGAAAGAGAAAAATATTCGTGTGGGTAGTGAGCTTTGAAGACTCGGAGAAATTATGGAAACCAAGCAATTTGTTTTGAAAAAAAGATGGTTAAGAACACGAGGGAAAAGGTAGAAATTGTACTTGGCTATTTAAAAGAATATGTGTTAAGGAATATTAAAAGGGGTTTAAAAATGGGTTTGGTTTAGTATTGATAAATTAACGTCGCACTGGAGCTGCACAGTGGGCTATTGGCTACGGTTTGGAGTCTATCTGGAAGGAAAGACCCGGAAATACATAACATTCACACATACATTCATACATGCACCTCGTTATTTTAGAACCATGGTTAGGTGGACGAGGAAACACCTGAACTGGCGCCCAACGCCTTCAACGGACGTCCGGACCTTAACCCCGATCAGATGTATCGTGCACCAGTCCCGTATACACGCCTTAATTTTTGCGGATGTTCTGGACGACTTTTCTAGTATTTTGTAGCGAAGCTGGCAACCCTTCGATCGCAAGATCACTAGTTTATTTACTTTTCTTTGTCAAATCCATCGCCTAGGATAGAACCAGGAATCTTTGTATTCCCACCTGACGTCTTCAACCGCTCGGCCACGGAGGCCTGTTTAAAAAAGGGATTCGAGGTCTGAATAGAAGGTGCTTACAGGAAATTTCTTCTATAAATGTTTGAATGTATATATTTTTAATCATATTTTATTAATATACATATTTAATTATATATCTGAAAAAATCATTAAAATAAAAAATAAATTAAATCAACTGAATCGGCTTTTTTGAGAAAAAAAATCATTTATCCATCCCAAACATAAATTAATGAATTATCCACCCAAAACATAAAAAGAACAACCTAAAAATAACAGGTTTAGCATGTAGTTATTCCATAACAAGAATGTAAAAACGTAATGCATTCCTTGAGTACAAAAAACCCATATTACTCTATAATAACAACACGAGCACAATCAGAAAATGACCCGATCACAAGACCCTGCATAATTGCGTAGAATCCTCATTACCTAATGAGATTATTTCAGAAGAATGCAGGAACGAAATGTTTTTCTGCCCTTTGTCAAAGGGTAATAGCATTAAGCCCCTTTGCTCAACAAGTGCTTGGTATAAGCCACTGCAGTCGCATCTTGTTAGTAAAGAAAGATCGACTCGACTTATTATTTTCTATGAGTATATTTATACTAAGGAATATATATAATTGAAGGCGCTACTGAAATTTCATTTTTTACCGTACATTTCAACAAGTGTTTTAATGACGTACACTGAAAAAAAAAGTACCTAAAAATAAGTGAGTAGTTAAAAATGAGTTTTAATGAGTACCTGAACCTACTCGTTTTTCTTTGAGTACAATTACATCGTAAATGAGCGACGTTGTACTCAGATTTATTCAACCGTACTTTCGCAAAAATTAGCTTATGTTCAAGCCATCTTAAAAAACTTAAAATAAGTGTTCAGAAGAAGGTTTTCCATATTATTTGATGTCGATTGCTTAAATTTAAACTGTTTTATAAAAACTCATTTATCTTACTTTCCATTCTTTTGGCATACCTTTTTTAAATATGTCTTCTGTTTATAACTTCTTCGCATCGCCCTTGCAGTACAACGGATAAGGATCTGGACTGCGGTGCCCGAGGATCTGAATTCTATTCTCGGTAAGTCTTGGTTATAGTTGTCGATATTTATTGAAAGTTATTTTTGAAGGCAGCCTATGTACCCAGCAAAAAAAGTCAGCATAAAACCTTCACCAAAATTTTGAAATTGAAGGTTTTATGCAGGAAAACTGCAGTTTTTTTTTGAAGATCTATAAAATTAAAGGTTTTTGTTTTGATGTCCTTCTTAAAATAACTGCTAAAAACTTTCATAAAAACCTGCACAAAACCTTAAATTTTTTAATCATGAAGGGAAAATGCAGATATTTTAACGGTTTTATGCAGGAAAATTAAAAACTTAAAAAAACCTGCAGTTTTTTGTTTCAATATCCTTTATAAAGCCTTCAAACAACCTTCAATTTGACACTTTTGATGAAGGTTTAATGCTGACTTTTTTAATTGAGTAGGCTAGCATTGCTTAGTGTTTTGCTTAGTACATTTCCTTTTCAAAATTGATACGTGTGTATTCGGAGCCATGATAAGCATCGACGGTAATCAAAAATGAGTATATTTTATTTATTTTTGAGTACCTATTTCTAACATTGAACGTGAAGGCCGAAGTCCTGTCCAATAGAACTTCTGGAAGCGGTTTTGTACATGATCCCGCAACAAGCACCGTGTCCTGCCGCCAAGACATCCGTTTTTTATTAATTTCAAACTTAGAATAATGAATAAAAATGAATTAAATGAGTTGTCAAAATCGGCAATGCTCATTCCAAGAAATAAAGTTCACAGTTTTTAAAATTCTGCGACATTTTCAATATTTGACAAATGCCATAAACGACTGAATGAGTACAGTTACATTGAGATTATTCTATAGAAAAATCCTTAATATTCGGCCTTACTCCTAACTTTTTTGTTAGTATAATCAAATGTAAAAAGAATACGCTAGAGAATAACGCTCTTTAAAAACAACAGTTACTGAATATACCCGTTCCATAAAAAGAACGTAAATATTAACACACCCTCGTCTCTCAGGCGCTAACAGAACGACCAGTTCTTTGGTTCCCTGTTCTTTAAAATAAACGAGAACAACAGGACCTTGCATTTAAAAAAAACATGCTCTTGTGTTTAAAAAAAACATGATATTTTTTCAACTTCATAGATTATGATTTTGATAGCTGTTGATAGATTATGCTTTTGATAGCTTTTGATAGATTATGCCTTTGTTTTCCTCTATGAGCAAAACAAAATTATGGGGAAAAGAACATAAAGAGGAATAACTGTTCCGTAAAAAGAACGCAAAACGAAAAGTGTTCATGGAGTGCAAAGGGTTAAAACATTTCCTCGGCGGCAAAGGATTAAACTTCGAGTATCTTGAAATTATCGTTCAACACATATTTCATTTTGGAATCCTTCTTTTATCAGAAAAAAAAAATCCCCCATCGAATTGCAACCTTACGTCGCTTAAATAAGAGAAATCTCAGTTTAAAAGGAGATTCCCGGATTCTTTATCATATCAAGGAGCAATTCGTCACTTTAATGGATTTTTCGACAAAAAAGTCCATTTTAAAAACTGTTATCTGAAGTGAAACGAAATGCAATTCACCATGTGTATTATTCTTAAGAAAATAAATTTATATAAAGATATACGAATAAATGTTTAAAAGGCTATCTATTATATTAATATAAAATAATCTTTCTTAAAAAAAGGAAAACCGACTTGAAGCAAAATGCGCTAAAAAGTAAAAACTAATTTTTAATTTTACGAACGCACTTTTTGAAATTGGTGCCAATTTACAAAAATCATACCTAAATTTTGGCGCCGATTTCAAAAAGTTATAATAAGTATAAAATTGACATGAAATAATTCCATATTTTCTATGCGTTCGTAAAATTAAAAATTAGTTTTTACTTTTTATCGCATTTTTCTTCAAGTCGGTTTTCCTTTTTTTAAGAAAGATTATTTTATTTTTCCCTTTTTAGTTTTTAATTTAGCGGGGGGCTTCGCCCCCTATTATTATTCACCAAGAAATTCAAGTAACAACTTGTGCACAACAATGTATATTGTAAAACAATTCCTATCAATGCTGGTTAAACCAAATATCATTGTTGTAAACTTCTGTTAAACAATGAAAATATTATGAAATCTGAATTAAAAAAAAAAACTCCTGTTAATCGGCATTTCCGGATATTTAATAGCCGAATAATCGATAACTGTTTGCAGATTTTGCCTGATTGGATTTTTCTCTATCCAACAAAAAAGAATTTTTGAAATCGGACAATATTTTTTTTCAAACGGTCCAGATAATTGAGAATTCCAGATAATTAAATGCCGGATAACCGGATATTTTTTTCAAATTGCTCCCCTTTGAAACATCTCTTATCAAACAACAACAAAAATTGTGCAAATATCTTAATTAGAACCAAAGTTCTGCGCGAACATACATAAAAAATATACATAAAGGTCGAATCTATAACCTCTCGACTTGGCGCGCGATTTGGCGGTTTTAATTTAAAATATCTGGCGGTTTTATTTCGAAGTTTTGATTGGCGCGCTGTTCAGTCGGTTAAAAAGACATAATATGCATGTGTGCGAGTTTGTGGCACGCAAAACTTCCACTTCTCGGATTTATAACAGTTTATAAAGTTTGTTTTTATTAATGTACATTTTAAATTAAATAGTATCTACATTGTTATAAAATCATAAGATCTTGGCAACAATGAAATACTTTAAAATAAATTAATTTATATTTATTGTTTTAAACAACTAAAAGTTGGCGTCCAAAAGTTGGTTTGGCGAAATAACTCTTTCTGACAATGATGGTTCAACGGGAAGACTAACGGAAAAGCTAACATTCGGAGATGTAACCGGATATGTCTGAACAATACCCCAGCTATTTTGGCTTCGAGAAAATAAAATAGGAACAATCCGATAGGGTAATATTTAGTAAGTGAAACAGCGAGTAACAGCTTGTATTCCCTGTATATAATTAAAAAAAAAAAAAAATATGCGTCAGCCGTATAAAAACCTACTTCTACATAAAACACACAACGGTAATTTATTACTTCCATACTTCTAGATATAACTACTACTACATTGATACTACACACTTCTACATAGAACGATAATTTATAGAAAATTAACTCAGTTTGACCATATGCTCCCAAAAGCTAAATTAATTAAATTTTAAATGAATTTATAAAGTTTATAGAACCACGGATTTGTTAATGAGATTTCAAAAGGGAACATTTTCCTGCATTGCACCTTCAATAAATATGGACAATTACAACCAAGACTTACCGGGAATCGAACCCAGATCTGCAGGCACAGATATCTACAGTCTTAACCGTTAAGGCGACACGAAGAAGGTATGAACAGAAGTAATGTTAAAAAGGCGTGCCAAAAAAATGGGAAGCAAGATAATTGAATTGTAATAAATCAGCTTAAATTTAAGCAATAAACATTAAAAAAAATGTGGATAACCATCTTCTGAATACCTATTTTAAGTGTGTCAGATCGCTTTGTTAAGATATCCTGAACAGAAGCCTAGTTGAGCAATATTAAATCACACTGCTCATTTTTGCGAAAGTACGATTGTTTAAATTTGAGTACGACATCGCTCATTTGCGTTGCAATTGCACTCAATAGAAAAACGAGTAGGTTCAGGTACTCATCTTTAAGTACTTTGTTTTTACAGTGTAAGTGTAGAATGTATTTGCGTTATTTGGAAATCTTAGAAATGCATTTAAATATTTTTTTTCTCCATTTTCTCGAAGTATGACATAAAAAGCTGACGAAAAAGTGTTTTTCTATATTCAAGAACATGCAGATCACATTCCATTTAAAGAACATGAAACAAAAGAACATGAAACAAAAGGACATGAAACAAAAGACCATGAAACAAAAGACCATGAAACACAAGACCATGAAACACAAGACAATGAAACAAAAGAACATGAAACAAAAGAACACGAACCAAAAGAACACGAACCAAAAGAACACGAACCAAAAGAACACGAACCAAAAGAACACGAACCAAAAGAACATGAAACAAAAGAACATGAAACAACAAAACATGAAACAAAAGACCATGAAAAAAAAAGAACATAAACCAAAAGAACATGAAACAAAAGAACATAACACAAAAGAACGTGTCGATGTTTTGGTGACAGAGAAAAGCCACTGGAACAATTAAAGGATTAAATGTTATATTATGAATATTAAGATAAATCTTCAAATATTATGCTCAATATACACTCCAAAGCTCTTTCTCTGTCGCCATACAATTATATTTATGAGGGTAAATAACCCATACAATCGCATTTCTACATCACTTAAATAAGAGAACATTGAGTTTAAAACGACATTTCAGATATTTCTATTATCCAGAGCAATTGATCACTTTAATGGATTTTCCAACGAAAGACCCACTTTAAAAACTGTCTTCCGAAATAAAACGAAATTTTTCAAAGTAAATCACTCAACGGAAGCTTATTTAAAAATTGACATCCGGAAAAAATGTTCTTTTGCCATTTAAAATAAAATGGCATTTCCTCTTCGAAGCAGGGTAACTGTGCTTCTCCATTGTAAAAAAAAAATGAATTTTGTTACGGATTGTGAAAGTAGTTTTAAATGAATGGAATTCAACTTTAATTCATAGTATACAATGTATTTCCGCCGTTTAAGAGCCTCTTTGAAATGCATTGGAATATTATTTTCATTTTAAACAGAAATAATTGAGCATGATATTCGAGATTATAAAAATGGGTAAATGGGTACTTATAACTTACAATGTTACTTCCATTTAACTTACAATTCGACTTGCAACAATGTATTTTTTTTATTGTTTAACCATTGGGAAACGAGTGGCAACTTTTCATTCTCCAAAATAACCCTATGTTTTTTTGTCCCCTCTTAAAATTGAAAGAAATATGCACCCTGTAAAAAAAGGTACTTAAAAATGAGTACCTAAATATACTCGTTTTTCTTTGAGTACAATTGCATCGTAAATAAACGACGACGTACTCAATTTTAAGCAACCGTACTTTCTCGAAAATGAACAGTGTGGTTTAATATTGCTCATCTCAGCTCCTGTACCAGCTATCTTAACACTAGAACGACGGCAGTTTCGGTATACCTAGAACGACGGGATGGGTCAAATTGACCCAGAGTACAAAAATCCATGTTTAGGTTTTAAAAATATAACTTTTTTTTCCAGTAATGACAATTATTTCATTGACAGTAATATTAAGAGTAAAATAGAATATTTAAATTTTAAATCTTAAAAATAAACAAAAAATTATGTTTAAAAACTGTTTACAATATATTCAATTTAAACTTTTTTGAGGCATTTTGTCATTGTTGTGTAAATTTTGTATTCATTATTTAAAAGTTATTATCAGGAAAGTGTTCGTACATATACTACACAAAGTTGCGGCAACTTTTTTTTACGTAATTTGTGCACTTGTTACACATTGGAACAAATATCAACTGTTTTGTTTACACACTTAGAAACTTGACTTCGAACTCTCTTGCGTGCTACTGATGATACTCCGGTAGTTTCACTTGTTTTCTGTAAATCTGAATTATTCTTTTTACGAGTAGACTCAATATAAGGATGGCGAAGCTCATTAATAAGTTGTTGGAGAAATTTTCGCCTTGAAAGCTTTTTACCGATAACTCTTTTATACAAAATCCAGGAATTTATTCAAGCAAGGTCTAGAACATTTTTGAAGACAGGCACTGGCTACCTTCTCGATGCTGCCTTCACCAAGTATTT
Organism: Troglohyphantes excavatus; assembly: GCA_963932185.1. Classification (NCBI taxonomy): domain Eukaryota; kingdom Metazoa; phylum Arthropoda; class Arachnida; order Araneae; family Linyphiidae; genus Troglohyphantes; species Troglohyphantes excavatus. The sequence goes on along the minus strand of OZ010678.1, from coordinate 58,279,995 downwards.
TCGTACATTTGACAGCGACATCTACACTGAATTTTGTAGAATTGTATAACCATATTGTCTATGCGAATTTTTTTGGCCCGTTATCGTCAACATAAACTGTGGGGTGAAATGAACTGAGTAACATGACATTCTTATTATTTTTCCCTTGGTAAACTGTCATAGTAGTTGTACTATCATTATGTTTCAGTAACAATGTTTCGACAATTATGTCTTCATTTGTTTTCACTATTTCAGGCAAAACCTTTCGATTCTACCTCGTTTCTTCCTTTGTTTTCAAAAGGTTTCACTAAACGTAAAACGACGTGTTTGGCGAGTTCTAGATTTTCAAGACGATGCTCATCTTTACCTAAATATAGAAAGCCATTTATTATGTATTTAGTATCAACATCAGCTACAAACCAGAACTTAATTCCAAATTTATCTGGTTTGTTAGCCACGTACTGTGTAAATCGACATCTGGATTTTGTAGGAAACAGTTGAAACCTTGATTTCTTGGTTGTTTGCACTAAAAACGTTTCAGTTTTACTAGAAACGTTTTCATTGCTACAACATGCAACAGGTAATTCGCAAGAATCGGATAAATTGCCATCATTTTCTGAAGATAAACTTTTAGTATTTGAAAGCACAAATTCTTCATCCCTAGAAGCAAACTCTTTATTTCTACAGTTTTCGGATTCATTTTCCGACAACTGTTGAAAGTATTCTAATGCTTCGCTAACAGTAAGTTTCCGAGACATTTTACTCAAGCTTTATCCTATCTGTACTTATTCAGATGCAGTCCTGTCTCCATCAGGGAAAAAAAATGCCATCCGCGCTTTTTCTCATATAAAAACATTTTGAACGAATGAAAATCCAATATTGTTCGACCAGTGACATAATATATGTAGGTCAAGGTCACTCACCCCCTGGATGAGTCAAGCCAAATGCGCACGACATGGGTGTAATGTGTTTTAGTTCTATAAATCGCTGTTATCTGCTTTCTGTATAGGAGAAGGGTGTTTGGGTCAAAATGACCCATTCAGTCGTTCTAGGTATAAGTGTTAAAAACACCAACTATAATAACTGCCAGACGAATAATATTTTTTCAGGCTATTATATGCATGATTTTAGGAAAAGTCAAGGAATTTCAATTAATTCGGCTGGTAAGTTTTTGAGAAAAACAGAAACGAAATTAGATTTGGGTCAAATTGACCCACTTCGTCGTTCTAGTGTTAACAAAGCGACCTGACGAAGTTAACCCTTCGACTCCAAGAACACTTTGCGATTTGTGTTCTTTCTATGGAACAGTTATTCCTCTCTTTACGTTCTTTTCCAAATATTTTGATTTTTTTTTATACTCATAAAGGTAAAAAAAATCCTAATCTGTTTTTTATTTGCAAGAGAACGAGTTGAAAAAAAAAGATGAATGTTCTAAACACAAGATCAGGCTTTTCTCGCTTATTTTAAAGAACAGGGAAACAAGAGAACAGGTCGTTACGTTGGCGCCTGAGAGGCGACATCGGAGTGCAAAGGGTTAAAATGGTTGTTCAGAGGATGGTTTTCCCACATTTTTTGATGTGTTCATTGCTTAAATGGAAACCGAGTTATTACAACTCAATTATCTTACTTTCCATTCTTTTGGCACACCTTTAAACAAGTCTTCTGTTTATAATTTATTCACGTCGCCCTGGCAGTACAACGAATAAGGCACTGGAGATCGATGCCTGCAGATCTGGGTTCGATTCCCGATAAATCTTGGTTGTAATTGTCGATATTTTTTTTAAGTGATTTATGAAGGGAGCCTATGTAGGCTAGCATTTGCTCTTTTTATTCATTGGGTTTATTTTTGAGTGCATGTATTTTTCCAGTTAAAGCTTATGTATTCGGAGCTGTAATATGCATCGCATGTAATCAAAAATGAGAATATTGTACTTATTTTTGAGTACCTATTTTTAACAATGCGTGCATGTTCTTGATTAAACACGAAAGCGCTATTTCGTTAACCTGTTCATTAACCCATTGCACTCCGATGTCGTCTCTCAGGCGCCAACGTAACGACCCGTTCTTTTGTTTCCCTGTTCTTTAAAATAAACGAGAACAGCATTATCTTGTGTTTAGAACATCAATCTTTTTTTTTCAACTTGTTCTCTTTCAAATACAAAACAGATTTGATTTTTTTTCCCTTTATGAGTATAAAAAAATCTGTGGAAAAGAACGTAAAGAGGAATAACTGTTCTATAGAAATAACACAAACCGTAAAGTGTTCTTAGAGTGCAAAGGGTTAATCCTGTTCACTCGAGTTTCGCCATTAAATCACCAAAATAACGACGTGTTATTTTTTCTATGTTCTTCAAATTGAAAGAGAACACCATATTCTTAAATTTAAAAAGCGATTCGCTCGCAAACTTTAATATAAATTATGTTTGTCATCACGAAGTACCAAGTATGTTAGTGATTTAAAACTTTCTTCAAATTGAAATTCTTCGCACATCCTGTTTTTTTTTTTACATTACGCTAATATCATAAACCACTATATATATGTTTGGTATACTGATATGAATATTGAGCTTCACGGATAACTTTTTATTTATTTTTATAATTATCCACCCTAAACGCAAAAAACACACTAAACAACAGCTCTTTAAAAATAACGGGAACGGAATGTGACTGCTTTATAAAAATAACGTACCTATCAAATATGTACATCGAGTTTAAATGGTAAATAAATCAAATAAGGAAACTGACAACTTATATTTTCATACATTAAATCTCCCATTTCGGTGACTTATAGCAAAAGGTAACGTCTAAGATAATGATATTATCCACACCTGGTATTAACAAGATTTTCACTTCTGCAAAAACAATATTTTAGTAAGACTTTTATTCCAAAAATGAATTCCCAGTAATCTTGTTAAACTAAAAAGTTTTTCTTATGAAATGTATTTTTGTGGGGTTTGCAAATCCTTTATTTCGGTTTTTAATTTCTTAATGTGATTTGGAATACTTCACTTTGCAGGTGGCTCAGATTAAAACCGTTACAGTATATTACGATATTAACTAAAAAAACAGTAATTAAATTTATTAAAATATTCGTTAAAAATGAAAAATGCATTACGTGCATTATAATGAATATTTAAATACATTATCTTACTTTTTTTAACTATTTTATATTATAAGATAAAAACTCGTCTTATAGAACATTGCGTTAAGAATATTAAAATACAAATGCAACGTTAAAATACGCAATAAAAGTCCGTAATAATTCGGACATGTTTCGGGAGATACATCACCCTTCATCAGCGGAAAATGCAAAGTCTGTGTGTAATGAAATATAAATAAACCCAAGCAATCTAAAATGTTGCCAAAGACCAAAAAACTAAAAACTATTACAATCGGTTGGAGTTAACTATTGTGTGCCAACAAGCGGGAAACATTGGGACCGCAAACGTTTCATTGACAACCGAATCTTGCTAAAAATATGAAACGCCTCCAGGAAGTCAAGTTCAACTGGAGATTTAGGTTTGCAAATTAAATGTGAGTTAGAAAAATTAAATATATGACCATGTTCCCAAGAGTGCTTGGCAATGGAGGACTTCTTTATTTCTTGTTTAACAACTTTGGTCTTTGACAACAACGGTCTTTGACAACATTTTAGATTGCTTGGGTTTATTTATATTTCATTACATACAGACTTTGTATTTTCCGCTGATGAAGGGTGATGTATCTCCCGAAACATGTCCGGATTATTACGGACATTTATTGCGTATTTTAACGTTGCATTTGTATTTTAATAATATCTTATATTAGAATGAAGAAGACCCTTCAGTGTCAGTGTCAATTAATGAAAACACATAAGGGCACTGTTGCAGTGAACCTTCTGCCGTCTTCAGTTAACGTATTATTTTAACAAATAAACCGTACAAAAACACGCAACAGATGACGCATTGACATCTACTTAAACTTGTAGTTGACTTGTACGCATGCGCTAACCCATCCTTCCGTTTCATATTTGATTTTTATGTCGAGGTCATTCAGATTCGCTACTCTTATTAAAGAAGTTCCCTTTAAAACATTAGGTCGTTACCAAGAGCAAGTCTCAACCGCAAACTGCCGTGTTTATGTTCCAAAAATAGAATATTTTATTTATCGAGGAAATTGATTTCTGAGATCAAAAACAAATTGCATGAAAATGTATGTTTCTCAAATAAGCGGTTGAATTGCAATCTTATAAAATATAAATAATTCAGATATTCGAGGCAGTACAACAGAACTTATATTTTCGCAAACAAATCATACGTATGACCCCAGGCAGTTATGATATCAATGTTGAACGTAACAATTCAGACTAAAACAATGAACGATGTCAATATACTATTTATATATGATATTTATGTATGCTATTTATATATTGTTTAACATATTTCTTCTGTATTTTATAACGTTTTTAGGGTAATCTATTCCGACACTTGTAACAGATGATATAACTTGATTACAAATAGCACTATTGATATCCATTGATCTCATACCATAGAATGGTAGATAGCAAAGCACGTAGTGAGGGGGGATAAGGAGTAGTGGAGTCAGGTGTAACAGTTTGAGAATTTCCTAAAATAGCGTTTCTCGTGGCCCTTCTGGCCGTACTTCAACACAGCAACACCCTATATCTTTTAATGTTCCGATATAATTTCCGACATAATTCATATAACAATTTATAACGCAATTTTAAAAAAAATTGTGCTAACTTTTATCATGATCCGTTACTCGGTTTTTGAGATCAGCGGTTACAAGTGCATTAAAACGCACAAACATTCATGTTATACAAGATATATTTACAGTTGTCATACGTTTATAATTTATTCAACGTTTTTATTTCAAAGAAAGTAAATGCTACATATTAAAAAGACTTCAGTTATTTTAATTAAAAATACACTACATAAAGTTTAATTCAGCCTGTTGTGAATTTAAAAAAAATATTTTATAAAAAGGAAGGGAAAACCTAGTGGTAAAAGCGTTGCCTCGCAGTTTGTTCTTTTGATTTTTTGTGTGAAGACAATCTTTTGACTGTACTAATTAAAAGAACATTTTAACTACTTGCACTTTATTAAAATTTTAGTTATACCATTGTTGCACATAATTTATTTATTCATTTCAACAGCGTTGGACTGGCTGTATTTCTGAGAATTCCCAGTGCACCGATTAAAGTTACGGGGCCAATTGGCCCCGTCACGTTAAAAATAGGTACCCAAAAATAAATTAAATGCACTAATTTTTTAGTACATTTGATGCTTATCATGGCTCCGAATACATGTTTTAATTTTGAAAGACATTTACTCAAAAATGATTAAAATTAATAAAAATAGCAAATTCTATCTTTCTTAGACTGCTTTCATATCACTTTTAATAAACATCGACAATTACAAACAAAACTTACCAGGCGACGTAAATAATTTTTAAATAGAAGACATGTTAAAAAGTTGTTCCAAAAATTTTTTCAGTAAGGTAAGAGTTTTAATAACTGAGTTTCCATTTAAGCAATAGACATCGAATAATGTGGAAAACCATCTTCTGAACAACTATTTTTATAAAATTGTCTAGCCGCTTTGTTAAGATAGCCTAAGATAAGAAAACCTAAGATTAGCAATATTAATTGACGCTGTTCATTTTGGTGAAAGTGCAGTTACTTAAATTTGAGTACGGCATCGCTCATTTACTCAATAAAACTCAAATAAAAACGAGTAGGTTCAGGTACTCATTTGTAAGCATTTTTTTACAGTGTACAGATTATAAAATTTGCAAGTTAATTTCAATCCAGAAAAGTGTCTTTTGAGCGAGTAAAATAACCCAGTTTTACATAAAAATAAATCGAACGCCAAATAAGTAATGAAATAACTACTAACTACAAACTAGGATATGTATCAATTTAGACCTATTTCCCACCATTGCCAAACATAAAAATTAATATTACCACTGAACTCGCATAAGACTGTAAAATTAAAATTATCTACATTTTAATAGCCTTTGAATAACGTTAATTGCAGCGAATGTTAAAAACCTAATGATATGAACTTAGTTTGAAATATATCTTCCAAATGGTCGGCATATACACTAGATATTTATAATATATAAATTCCAACTCACAAGAATTTTTAAAGTAATCTCTAAATAACTAATTCTTTAGTCATACGATACTCGAGAACGAATTAAAAAGATGGTTTCAAACTCATTTTGAAACGCAACAGTTATTATTTTTTTAAGAGTATTTTTCTTTGGGAGGGAAAGTTTTGGTCTCAACGGAACTAATTACGCTGAATAGTTTAAATATTGCAAAGTAAGCTCGGCATTCCTTTTTAAATTTCAAACATATTTAAATTTTTAAATAAGTCATACCATCAAACCACAAAAGATACATTTTTCTCTTCATATTTAAAGAAAGGAAAAATTACAAAGATTAAGCAATTCCCCCCCCCCCCCCCCCCCCCCCCCCCGCTTTTAACTCCTCTGTCAAATCCCACTTGAACCCCAAACAGGAGTAAATTTTTTTTTTTGCTATATCTACAATAACACGGTACTTTGAATAGTTGTGAAAATCATTCTTCGATGCATTGTAATTCAATTCACATGTTTAAAGAAACATTTAAGAAAATTAATTTAGAAGGTCGTGAAAACAACCCAATTTCTTATTTTAAAAAACTCACTTTATTCGTCGGGTTACAATACGTGTTTTTTCATCACCACTCTTCAATAGTAGCTTATGCGTATATACTCGCAACAGCATTTGTCAGTGCTGACATACATTGTTTAGCTATCTAAAAACTTTACGTGGCCAATTTGGAATGGTAATTTTCTATCGCCTGAATGGCAACGCTTTCGCTTAAGCAGTCATGTTAGTTCTAACCTTCGTGCATGAATGGACTGTAGTAGAGAGAATATGACGTCATAATCGTGAAGCCCACATCTCAGAGCAAAAGGCCCTATATCACGTGCCATCTCTTCAAAATTATGAATTAAAAAATACTCGCGATTGGCTGATGAATTGAGAAATGCGCAACAGTGAAAATTTATGAATGTAATGACGTAATTAGCCACGTGTCTGAGGCCTTACATGTTGACTTCACTTTGATGTTATCGAGAGTGACGTCATGACTCCTCTACTACAAAGGATCCATGCTCGAAGAGTTGGCCACAATAAGAAACTTGAAAGAAATAACACCGTTCTCACTTAAAAACCACTATCATTCGTTGACGAACTACTGTTTTGATAAAGTAAGTAAATTTTTTAGCTCCACTCTTTAGCTTTGAGTGCAAAGAGTTAAGATTGTGTCAAAACATATCAACTTTAGAAATCGTGTTATTAGCACAATGCGCGATAGAAATACGAAATTTTTTTAATAAAAGAAAATCCTCTCCCAAAACTCTTTCTTCCGGTATATTCTCGGGATTTCTGATACTTCTTCAGTATGCCACCAATCAGGAAACAACCAAGGACACACAGCCTAACAAAAGGAATGTACGTCGAAATATGGCTTCATATAACAATCGATTCCATTGGTACATACGCTCTGATCATTTGTTTGCTCTCCAGATCAACCAATAGTATGGAGCCGTACAAATGCTTTATTCTGAATTACGAAGAAAGACATGTCAGCGTTGTATTGGTTGGCAGATATCTTTTATGTATGCTATAAATATACCAGTTTTCCGCAAGTTTTTACTTAAATTGATACTAATTTATTTCTATAAAAAATACCATGTTTTGATTAATTTTCAAAAATACCTAATATAGATTTGTTAAATTACTTTTTTATGGAAAACAAGGGAATATTCACGATAAAACCATCATAGCATCCTTTTAAGTTTTAAAAAATATCAAAACAGAATACACACAGTAAATAGATAATGTTTTGACAAAATAAAAACTGTGCTAATAATAGGAGAAGCAAGTATAATAACCAAGTTCATTTTTAAAATATTCAAAACGAAATAAAGTGAAAATTCTTCTTTTCTGATGTATTTGAAACTTATTTTATATGCCGAAAATTTTAAGCTTACTTTATATACCGATTTTGCTTTGGCGCTCATGAATTTAAATTTGCTGCGTTATCAATATTTCGAAGCTCGTTTCTGGTTAAAACTTCACAACACAATTTTTTCCTCTAGGATCATTAAATCTTACTGATCGAAATAACTAATGTGCTCGAAATAATTGCTGCGTCAGATATTTTACCGATACATTTCTCGAACGTGTTTCTGATATTTTTTAACGAGTCAGCATTAGATCGAGCTCACAATTATTTTCTAATTATTTCCTGAAAAATTCGTGTTGCAATTAAATAGAGATAATTTTAACCCTTAAATGCATCGTGTAAATGAAAAGTTACATAAATGATTGGTGGATTTTATTATTTTGTTAGCTAATTGTAGTGCTTGGCTACTGCAAAATGCATTTGAGTCTCATACTGTTGAGTTTTCAAAACTAATTAAGTAAGTTATAAGTATCATGTAACAAATATAATTGCAAAATTGTTTCAGAGATCTTTACTATTTTACTCTGAATGCTCACCAGATTATTTAAAAAAAGTGCAATTACAGGTTAAGCATCCTTTCTAAGTTATTAATAAATCTATATTTTTAAATGATTAAGAAAAATAATTATTCAAGTTATTTCAAACGTTGTTTATGTATCATTGATTGGTTGAAATAACGTTGCACAATGGGCATTGGAGACGGTTCGGAATCTATCCCGGAGTAAAGACTAGGAAACAAAACCACGTCTTGAAGCATGGTCAAATGACGAAGTCAACACACGAACTGGCATCCACGTAACATCAATAGACATGGAGAACGTATAATCACGACATATTTAACGTGCACTTGTCCCCTCTGTCCAAAGAGGATATATTTTGGTGAGCAAAATATACGATTCTGACGTTAATAAATTAAATTTTAATTTGTGTTTGTGCCATGGTTATTTATAAATGAAATTTGCAGCCGACTCCGCTCTTAGGTTTGACGTTACACATCTTAAAACTTTCGGACATAGACACAAAGGCAATAGTCCAATTGCGGCCGAAGGGAGCCGGGTTTACCATATTATCAAAGAAGAAAATAATCGTTTATCGCCCAGACAAAACGTTGCCATGGGCCGCAATTGGAACTTTACGGACACAAACAGCCAATTTTTTTCAATTGAACTACTAGTGCATTTAATGCTAATACATTTTGTATCATTAAAACATTATATATCTACAATTATCCGGATAAATTGGGTCCAGAACCTATCCAGATAATTGGATAATTCCCGAAAAAAGTTTATTTCTTAGAAAAAAAAACGAATTTTGCTTTTATATGTACATTAATTATTAAAAACAATATTATTCACCGATAAGAAACCTTTAAGAGTTTGCTTATTTCTATTTTCACACAAAGCTATACGGGAAATTGGCGATCCGATTTGTTTGATATGGATAACTGGAATTCGGGCAATTGGAGTTCTCCTGTTTCGTCATCCGTGGCCGAGCGGTTAAAGGCTTCAGCTGGGAATACGAGGATTCCTGGTTCGATCCTAGGCGATGAACTTGGCAAAGAAAAGTAAAAAAAGTAGTGATTTTGTGATCGGAGGGATGCCAGCTTCGCTACAAAATACTAAAAAAATCGTCCAGAACTTCCGCAAAAATTAACGGCGTGTATACGGGACTGGTGCACGATCAGTCTGACCGGGGTCCAAAGTCCCGACTTCTATGGAAGGCGTTGGGTACCAGTTCAGGTGTTTCCTCGTCATCTCACCATGGTTCTAAAATAACGAGGTGCATGTATGAATGTGTGTGTGAATGTGTATGTGTTCTCGGGTCTTTCCTTTTCGAGATAGACCCCAAACCGTCGCCAATAGCCCACTGTTTAGCTCTAGTGCGACGTTAATTAACCAAACCTGCATCGTCATTTCTTTACAAAAATGTGCTTGAAACTATTGAACAATGAAGCTCTGACACCACTGACACCAAATATGTGTAAATATGTGCCTGGAGCTGGTGGTTCGCGTACCGAAAAAGATGTCGACCTCAAACGGTTAAAACAGAATTATTTTATTTTAGCGCTAATGCATTTCATTCGTAACGTTTACTTATTATATTATTTCATTTACTTATAAGGTGCATGAGTATGTTCATGAAATTATACGCAAAACACAGCAAATCTCAGTGGGTCGCTTCTTTTCCTTTCAAGGACCCTCTAGATGCCCCTAAAGAAAGGTAGCACGAGCAACAAGGACATAACTCGTAATCTCCTCCAAACACTCCCATAGGAAAGATTACGCCAGCAGATCTGGCCAATTGTCTTTATTTCCATATTCTCCTTTCAGCACATCAACAACTAAACTCGAAACAATTCACGTGCGAAAACACTTCGCGAAGGACATCGAGTGAAGTGGGGAAAAAGGGACAATCAAGTTTCTTTAGGGATTTTGTCGAGGGATTTTTATTTGTTTTTATGGAGGGTTTTTGTGTGTTTCCTTTATGGTTTTTTCTGTTGTAGCTTTTTTTGCTTTTTAAAGTTTGGAAGAAAATGAAGAAAAAAAGGATCATAAAAGAAATTGAATAGAAATATATTTCCACTCCATTTCAGATAGAAATAGAAAGTAAATAATAATATATAACTATTTTTCAATGAAACGGGAATATATATGGAAAGACTTTTCTTTATATATACAGGGTATTGGAGAATTATATTTATAACTGCGACAAGCAATAACGTTTAAAAGAAATGGGATTATCCAGGTTCTGTTACTTGTACATTTAATACAAACACATGAAGTTTTATTTGTGCGAAGTTAAAAAAAAAAAATCTTTAAAAAAAGTTTGTAAATAAAATGTTATGTGTTACTTTATTATCTACAAGCAACACGCAACTTACTTATATTATTTCCTTTGGGTTTGTTTTCTCTTGCGTTGGTGGTTTATTGGTGCATTAATGGTTTTGGAATGCTGCTTTGAATAGTTCGTCAATGGCTTTGGAAAAAAAACTGCACAAACTTCATTCATGCATTGTTCTACATGTAAAAGCACCATACATTAGCTATCTCTTTACTTTTAGGTTTTATTGCGTGTCAAAGTTGTAAAGATAATTCTTAAATATCCTGCCCTACAGGGTGCTTTCTTTCAATGTACGATATGGTTACAAATTGTTGTCAGATGGTCGTTGCTTAATTGTGGACAACATATTTTTTTGACACTTATTTCGCTTTTATATTAACCCTTTGGACTCGCATGGTGACTCAGTCACCAAAATAACGACCTGTCTGATAAAATGGACATAGTGTCCTACATTTACAAAACCCAACTGTAAAAGCAGAGAGTTGTAATATTAAATAGAGAGCGCCTTCAATACCAGACTCTCATAAGGCCGCGGTGTCAACATTGAAAAGAAAAACCAACATCAAGTGGTTATAGCGCTGCCACATTTGGCGTACAGGCATCAGCAGTAGTTTCAAATTTGGCACACTTTCTTCTTTTTTGGTGATAAGAAGTTCTGTCTGTATTCAACTTCTTAACATATATGTACGTATTTACTTATTTTCAAACAATATCCGCTAAATATTTCCGCTTCATTAACGAAACGAAAATATTTTATTTGTGTTCAATGCTCGAAGAAGCGAATCTCTTTATATTTCTCAGGTTTCATTGTTCATATTTTTTTATTGAAGTATACAAAATAACAATTGAAAGAACTTCGCTTATGGTAAATTTTTTACATAAAAACGTAATGCAATTATTTCAAAACTACAAAGTAAGAATAATCTCCTTAATATATCTGTTAAACTCCCTTAAATTGTGCCACTCGTTCAAAAAAAACTATATTTAAATACAAAATTAAACACAAAACCCTATTACAATACTTCGATCTCGTTTAGTTCTTAAAGTCGCCAAGGCCTGCCAAGTAATATTGGCGCATGAATGAATTGGCATTTCACATATCACGTGGTTTCAATGATGGACACACGGAAATCAGCATTTTTATTCCTCTATTTGTATCATTACTATATGTGTAAAAGCAGCAATATTCACGTTTAAATATTTATGGGGTAAAATCACGAAAATTCATAAATAAGGGTTTCAATGCTGTGGATACATAGATAAATTTTTTTAATAATTTAACGATATTAGAAATAGTGCAATAACCAAAAATGTTAATATATATAGATTTCCAAGATCTAAAACATGCCCTTGTAGCTTAGTTAGTAGCGCGCGGGGATTCAGATTGGTTTGGTTTGATTAATTAACGTAGCACTACAGCTGCAGAGTGGGATAATGGCGACAGTTTTGGGTCTATCTCGAAGGAAAGACCCAGGAACGATGCCTCGAATTTTTTATCCATGGTCAGATGACGAGGACCACACCCGAGCTGGCACCCAATGTCTTCAATAGACGTTGAGACTTTGGACCCCGATCAGATTGATCGTGCACCAGTCCCGTATACACGCTGATAATTTTTTTGTCAATGTTCTAAACGACTTTTATAGTATTTTGTAGCGAAGCTGGAACCCTCCGATCACAAGATCAATACTTTTTTACTTTTCCTTGTCAAGTCCGTCGCACAGGATCAAACCAGGAACCCACTTATTCCCAGCTGACGTCTTTACCCACTGGGCCCCACGGAGATTCAGAACAATAGGTCGTGGGTTCGAGTCCCGACAATTGCCACTCAGTTAGTTTAATCTAAATGCCTTAACAGGTTTTGAAGCAACGCGATACCAAACAGTTATATTTTTTATAATTTAAGATTGCATGTAATGATGAACAGTAATCAAAATATACGTTCTGTATACTAAAGTTTTCCTTACTGCATTTTATAGAGAACTTCAAATCCTCAAAATGCAATAACAAATGCAAGTATAAATAGTGCAATAACATATGTAAAAATAGTGCCCCGACAAATATGGCGCCTTCTGTGTTGGTACAGCAAAAATCACGAGCTGGCCACTCCAGCATAATATACGAACTTTAGGGTTTTTATAGAACTTTTTTATATCTCCCGATGCAACAACAATAGCATTCCCATTGTGGTAATGCTTTTGGGGGAAAACATGGCGCTGCAAAAAGTCAAAAAATCGCATTCTAACAGAGTGCAAGAATAAGGAAGACTAACACATTTCCCAAAATCTAATTTACAAATGTATATTTTCTCGAAGAAAAGAAAAAGATAAAAAAAAAAGACACCTCTGTGAAGTTTTAAAAGAAAATATGAAAAGTGCAGCTATGCGCTTTTTCACCCGTTTCCGTCCTCTCCCTATAAGGTAAAGTTATTTCTACGAATTTTCAAAACAGGTTTATGTTTTTGATAAAACTGGAAATGCAAAAAAAGTTTCTTTTATTTCGGATTTCTTTGTTGGAAGTGATAAAGAGTGTATGGGAGAAAAGTTCACGTTTCTTCAGTACCCATAAAAAAATAAAATTCTGAACCCAACAAAAATGTTCTGTAAAATATTCAATTCTAAAATAAATCTGATTTTATCCAAATACATGTTATTATACTATCTTCTCAAAATATTTCAAGTATGTGGAAATTATAAAACCAGAAACTCAAGGTGGTCACAATCTATTGGGTGATGGTCATGGTTTGGTTGTTTATGGTCATGGTTTGATTGTTTATGGCCATTGTTTGATTGTTTATGGTCATTGTTTTATTGTTTATGGCCATGGTTTTATTGTTTATGGTCATTGTTTTATTGGTTATGGTCATTGATTGTTTATGGTCATTGTTTGATTGTTTATGGTCATGGTTTGGTTGTTTATGGTCATGGTTTGGTTGTTTATGGTTATGGTTTGGTTGGTTGTTTATGGTTATGGTTTGGTTGTTTATGGTTATGGTTATGGTTTGGTTGTTTATGGTTATGGTTTGGTTGGTTGTTTATGGTCATGGTTTGGTTGTTTATGGTCATGGTTTGGTTTTTTATGGTCATGGTTTGGTTGTTTAAGGTTATGGTTTGGTTGGTTATGGTTATGGTTTGGTTGGTTATGGTTTGGTTGTTTAAGGTTATGGTTTGGTTGTTTAAGGTTATGGTTTGGTTGTTTAAGGTTATGGTTTGGTTGTTTATGGTTATGGTTTGGTTGTTTATGGTTATGGTTTGGTTGTTTATGGTTATGGTTTGGTTGGTTGTTTATGGTCATGGTTTGGTTGTTTATGGTCATGGTTTGGTTGTTTATGGTCATGGTTTGGTTGTTTATGGTCATGGTTTGGTTGTTTATGGTCATGGTTTGGTTGTTTATGGTCATGGTTTGGTTGTTTATGGTTTGGTTGTTTGTTTGTTTATGGTTTGGTTGTTTGTTTGTTTATGGTTTGGTTGTTTGTTTGTTTATGGTCATGGTTTGGTTGTTTATGGTCATGGTTTGGTTGTTTATGGTCATGGTTTGGTTGTTTATGGTCATGGTTTGGTTGTTTGGTCGTAATATAACGTCCAGGGATCTTCACACTGTGAAAAAAAGGTACTTAAAATTGAGTACCTGGCGATGACGTACTCAAATTTAAGTAATTGTACTTTCTCAAAAATAAGCAGCGTGACTTAATATTGCTAAGATCAGCTTCTGTATAAACCATCTTAACAAAGCGACCTGACACACTTAAAAAATTTGTTCAGAAGATGGTTTTCCACATTATTTGATGTCGTTTGCTTAAACGGAAACCGAGTTATTACAACTCAATTCTTTTACTTTACATTCTTTTGGCACACCTGTTAAACAAGTCTTCTGTTTATAACTTCTTCACGTCGCCCTAGCAATACAACGGATAAGCACTGGCCATCGGTGCATCTGGGTTCGATTCCCGGTAAGTCTTGGTTGTCATGGTCAATATTTATTGAAAGTGATTTATGAAGGCAGTTTATGTTGGCAACCAACTGCTCTTTTTATTCATTGGGGTTATTCCTGAGTACATGTATTTTTCAAATTGAAACTTATGCATTCGTAACTATAATAAGCATCGTATGCAATCAAAAATGAGTACATTGCACTTAATTTTGAGTACCTATTTTTAACAGTGCGTGTATGTTCTTAAACATAAAAAACTTATTTATTCTTTTATTAAACTTAATTATATTATAAGAATTAATAAACCTGTTTATTAATTCTGTGCACTCGAGTTATTCTTCATATTATTTTGACGTACCTTTTTAACAAGTCTTCTGTTTATACCTTTTTTTATAACTTCTTCACGTCAACGGATAAGGAACTGGACTGCGGTACCTGCAGATGTGTGTTCGATAGCCGGTTAGTCTTGATTGTAATTGTTGATATTTATTTAAAATGATTTATGCAGACAGCCTATGTAGGCAAGCAACTGCCCGTTTTATTCATTTTTACTCATTTGTGTGTACATGTCTTTTTCAAAAATGAAGCTTATGTATTCGGAGCTATATGCATTGGGCCATATTTGGCATTGTGCCAGCTTGGCCATATTTGGCCCTTGTGCCAATAAACCAAAATCAACCAACCCGAGTACATACTCGGGTTGGTTGATTTTGGTTTATTGGCACAAGGGCCAAATATGGCCAAGCTGCTCCAAACAGTAAATTGAATGTACTCAGGAATTATTACATTTTACTTATATTTGAATACTTATTTTAACAGTGCAGTCTTAGCAGCAATAATTTCCTTTTAAAATTCATTAAAATACACACTTTACAATATTTTTAAATTTTAAGGTTTGAGGTACAACTTGCAAACCATCTCTTTACCATAAATTTATAACAATATAAAAGATAATTCACCACTGAGCTAAATAAGAACTGTAAATAAGGCTGAGCGTCAGAAATTGCTTTACACCTGTACGAGACAAGCTACAAAAATATTATCCTTTCGCTTGTTGTTTCTGGCTTTCAGAACCACTTTAAATGTTGCACATATAATGCGTTTCCATTCGCGCTTTACTTACCAGAAGAAGAAAAAATATTAAATTATTATTCAAATATTCAAGACTAACGGTGTAAAAGCCAAGATGGAATTTCTATTTCATCTTTCGAAAAGTATTCATTCCGTGCACCCTGGTTCAATTTTCCCCATTGGGAGTCTTTACTCCAGTTTTTATTTAGCTTAGTGGGAAATATTTAAGGGGGTCCGATACCCGAAATTCGCAAAAAAAGTCATTTTTTTTTTATATTTAAAAAATAATATTCAAACTTATCTTAATAACTCACAAAAAACTGCTTCAAAAAATTCCTATTACTTTTTTAGTTATGAATGTTTTAAATAGTGTTCCTATAACATAGTTGTATCACTATATGTAAACTTTAAAAGCAAATATCTCTGTTCGTGGTTTTGAAATTTAATGAACACTAAATATGCTAAGGCTTTTTTACTATTATACTTAAAATCATAATTTTTATGTGTATAGCAAGATAAACATATTTTAAATAGATGTATGCATTCAGATTTCCTATTTTTACCATAATTTGTTTTTTAAAACCACTTAAAATGGAATTTTATTTTTTTTCGTCAATTTTTTTCTCCAAAATTTCTAATATATTTTATTTTTTTAAAGTGATGTATCTGAATCAAAATTTGAATAAATACATCTATTTACATATTAGTCAAGATCTTAAATAAAAAAAGTTGCTTCAAAATATTGAAAAACAAAAAAGGAGTAGGAATTTTAAAATTGTTAAAAAATTTACTAAAATTTTCATTTAAAAATAAATGTGCAATTAAAAAAAAAATTGAGCGTCTTAAAATGTTTTTTTTTTGTATATATAGAAAGAGAAAAAAAAATTGGATTGTACAAGTATAAAAATAAATAAAAAATGTCGAAGGTATCGGACCCCCTTAAATATCCAACCAGAGAAATCAACTTTACATTTGAAAAAATTGCCCAGCGAAAGAGGTTAGCATAAAACTTTTATCAAATTTTGAAATTGTAGGTTTTATACAAGAAACTTGCAGGTTTTTTGTTTTGTTTTTATAATGTCTATGAAATTAACGGTTTTTGTTTCAATAGCCTTCGTAAATATTGTAAAAAAAAAACTTCAAAAAATTCTGCAAAAATATTTAAATTTTAATCATTAAGGGAAAATGTAAAAAATATTTTTAAGTTTTTAAGCAGAAAAATTAGAAGCTTTAAAAATAAATAAATTAAGTTTTATGTTTCAATATCCTTTATAAAACGGCCTCCGTGGCCGAGCGGTTAAAGGCGTTCAGCTACTAATCCGAGGATTGGTGGTTCGAACCTGCAACGGACTTGACAAATAAAAGTAAAATCGTAGTGATCTGGTGATCGGAGGGTTGCCAGCTTCGCAATAAAAATACTAGAAAAGTCGTCCAGAACATCCGCAAAAATTAACGGCGTGGACTGGTGCACGATACATCTGATCGGGGTCCAAAGTCCCGACGTCTATTGAAGGCGTTGGGTGCCAGTTCAGGAGTTTCCTCGTCATCTGACCATGGTTATAAAATAACGGGGTGCATGTATGAATGTGTTCCCGGGAACGAGGTGCATGTATGAATGTCTTCGAGATAGACCCCGAACCGTCGCTAATAGCCCACTGTGCAGCTCTAGTGCGACGTTTTTAACCAAACCAACCAAACCTTTATAAAACCTTTAATTTGACAATTTTAATGAATGTTTTATGCTGACTTTTTGTTTTGCTGAGTGCGTGAGCTCTAATGGGTTAACTATACATAATACACCATTCTTTTCTCCATGTAGTTAACATTTTTTGCTGCTAAAGGTAAACGACTTATTTAAAATATAAGCGAATTAGTTGAGCAAAAATAATGTTTTATTTTGCCAATACAGATAACAGTGATACAGCGAAACAATGACTATCGTGTAACAGTTTGTGACCACCTTGTGTATAATGATATTTAAAAAAAAAAAAAAATGGGGAGAAGTTATGCTAAAACCATGAAACCGTGTACCTCCCCCACATAATCGCACGGTTGAAGTAAAGCTTCTTTCGTCTCCGTTAACCGAGCGCATTTAAATAAATAATCACTTCAAATATCCATGATAGTATTACTCATTGTTGACTTTCTTAAGCATTGGTAGGATGGCCTTGAGGCATAATCGCCGAACAATACGAAGTTTATATAGTAGATAGAGACGTCGCCGATTCAGGCAACAACAAATATCTAAAGTGCCTCCAAAAAATGAAAATGATTTGATTTTTAATTATTTAAACACTGATATAATATTAAACTAAAAACCGCAGCACACAACAACTGACGCATCGATACCGACTTAAACTTGTAGTTGACTTGTGCGCATGCGCTACTCATACTTGTGTTTCACGTCGAGGATATTCCATTGAACTCTAACTGTAACTGCTGGAAGGCTCAACCCTTGTTTCCGCGTTGAAGCCAATTGAAAGCAACCATGCAATGCCCCAATATATTTTTTAAGTGATTTAGTGGTGTTTTTTATTACCTTAGCATTCTAGAAATATTAAATGTATATAAATACTATATATTTTTTCTAATAGAATTTTTATATTGCCAAACAAATAGTTTTTGCTTTTTATCTACTTCGACTTGCAAATGACTTTCTATTTTAATAGCAGATTGCATTTAAAATGGATTTAAAAAGAAAATAGAAATAAAACTCAGCCTAAAGCAATACACGCCGGCCTATTTTAACGTGAAAAATATACGAATTATTGCTGTAGCAAAGAAAGTGGGGCACATCATGGCTGCCTCTACATCGGTTTCAAGTCAACAAAATGTTTTGCCCTATCCAGAAGTTACAGTTAGAGATCAATGGGTTATTTACTTGCCTAGCTAAAGAAATTTCACTTCAAAAGTGTGTGAATTATGTACGATAAACGATCAGGGTCCACTTTTTTGTAATTACCGATACCTCAGAGCTGCACATTCATTAGAGTAAGTTGTGAAACGGTAAAAATGATAATTGTTTGTCAAAAACAACGTTACAAAAGTACACCGAATTGTGACGTTTAGCGTTTTTAACTCAATTACTCCGGCCGAATAGCCACCATTCCTCCCTTAAATCTCAAAAATTATTATTTTAAATAGAAATATCTACAAACAGTAAGGCAATATCATAATTTTAAATGTATTATACTACATATGGTTAATTCCTAGTATCCGGTGCCCTCGCCAAATAGGATTTGGAGACAAATGATTGGGCGATAAAGTTTATATTTTCTTGATGACATGCGAAAATATCATGTTGTATGGCAAACCTAAATTAATGCGTGCGCGTTGACGCTACGTCTTAAGTGCGACCAACGCAATGTCCGCCATTTTTATTTGGCGACAAAAAAAACACGTTATTTTGGCCTTGGCGCCAATTTTTGGACTTGGCGACAACGGGGCACCGCACACTAGGAATTTACCCTACATATTATTAACAATACAATTATTAACTTCGAATATTATTCCCTTGAGATTAAAATTTCGATCAATAATACTGTTAAACCATTTACTGCCTTCAAAGTAGACTTCATATAAAATGCGAAACTTAAAAATATCAAAGCAGTTTCAGTTAATTAAGAGTAATTTGGGGTAATGTTGAAACTTTTAATTTTGAATGCTAATTTGCGAAACTTTCTTTTCAAGTACGAAATCGATAACCATCTGACGCCGAGGCGCCGCTTAAAATTAATTTCTGCTCTAATGCCTATGCCTCGCAACAGATTTTCTCAATTAAGTTGCGCTTACTTTTAGAAACCTAAATTAAAATTAAAGTTTCTGATTTTTTTTTTAAGATCCCTTTGTAAATTTTTCTTCGTACTGGCGAAAAGCGTTTTCAAACTCAATTGTTTTGCATAATGCTAACAGATGCATGCAATCTGGGGGTTGCCACAATCTTAAACGTGTTTTTAAACGTATTTTTACAAAGTATATTATTTTTCTTAAAACACACTAGGAAATGCAAAAATCGACCAAAAATTAAAAAAAAAAATTATTTATAATATTTCGCAAATCGCTGTATTTCATGTGACACCAAGATTGTATAAAAAATTCCATAAAATTTCTTATTTACAAAGAGTTTCTTATTTACAAAGATCTTTGTAAACTTAAATGTCAATTTCTGAAGAATTGTATTTTCACCATATGTCGCTTCATTCTAAACATGATAACTCAAGTTTGATTAAACTTTCCGAGAAAATTATTTTCACATTAAACCTTAAATTAAGTGTGATATGTTATGAACCTTAATCATAAAGAATGTTTAAAAATAAACGTCGAAACGAAAAAGGAGTTTGAAAAAATGTGGGATTTTTTTGAACTTTCGAAGTAGATTTTTTTTTTTTTTAAATCTTTAAATGCTATAAACATTTTGGAATTTTATACAAAGTTATACTTCTTGTTTAATTACAATTTACTTAATCATATTTGAGAAATCATGCTAATTTGCTTATATTATGCTAATTAGCATGACTTTATTCAGATTTTTTTTATTATGGGTCATCATGACTTTAAAGATGCTTTCATACATGAAAAAATTAGATTTTTAAATGTATAATTTAAAAAAAAATTCACGTATGTGCGTACACCTTAAAAAATAACTTTAAATTAAAAATTAGTCACAAGTTTCTTGTTTAATTACAACTTACTTAATCATATTTGGGAAATCATGCTAATTTGCTTATATTATGCTAAATAGCTTGACTTTATTCAGATTTTTTTTATTATGGGCCATCATGACTTTAAAGATGCTTTCATACATGAAAAAATTAGATTTTTAAATGTATAATTAAAAAAAAAATCAAGTATGTGCGTACACCTTAAAAAATAACTTTAAATTAAAAATTAGTCACAAGGGCATTACGTTGGAGACCCGAGCTTCAAATTCTAATTTGTTTACTAATGAATTCAGAAATACCATTTTTTTTAATATTATTAAAACATCTTTTTCTGAACAATAATCAAAAATGTATTTTAAAAATTATTTTTGTTATTTTTTGCGTTTTATAAGCTTTAATTGACTTTTTTAAAAAAACACTACTCCTTCAATTTTTAATATTTAAAAAAAAAATTAATTGATTAAATAACGTAAAAGTATGTATGATACACGTATGAATAGACTTTTGCAGATTTGGGTTTTAATAGTTTTCAAAAACTTATTTTAAGTTAAAAACTTTACTAATATTCAAATTTTTATGTTTAATAATTCGTAAAAAATTAATTTATAACTTAATTTAAAAAAGCTATTCATACGTTTATTACACAAATATTAGAGCTTTAAAAAATATTAACAGTTTAGTTTTAAGTTAATTAGTTACAAAGCCTTAGCATTTTAAACGTGACCAAAATGTAAAAAAGAAATGAGTAAATGGCGATTGTTGCAGACGGAAAGTGTATAGAAAGATGCTAAATGCATAAGCATCTTAAAAAATATATGTTCTGTTTCTTTTATTGTTTTGAAAATTTTTACACACCTTCTTATATAAGTATAGCATCGTTTTATGAAGAAGAAAAAAATAGCAATTATTTCGGTATTTGCGGCTTGGGTCTCCCTTAAGAAAAAGAAATACAAATACAATGTAAAAATACGTAATTAAAATGTATAAAAGTCCGGACATATTTCGGGAGATACATCTCACTTCGTCAGCAAACAAAAAGTATGTGCATAGCAGAATAAAAATATCCAAAACTTAAAGTGTTTCCAAAAGAATAAACATTATTTCAATTGGTTTCAGTTAACTGTTGTGTGTCAGGAAGCTGGGAACATTGGATCGGCAAAGGTTTCATTAACAAACAAATCAATACTGCTAAAAATATGAAACGCCTCCAGGAAGTCAAGTTCGACTGGAGATTTGGGTTTTCAAATTAAATGTGGGTAATAAAAGTTAAATATGTCATATGTTTCCAAGAGTTCCTGGCAATGGATAACTTCTTTATTTCTTGTTTGACAGTAGGTGCCTGCTGCTCCTGCATGCGATATTTTATTACTTTTTTGGTTTGATTGATGACGACATCCCACGTTGATATATAATCAATGTAGAATGTCAATGGAATGTGGTTTGCTTTTAATTTTTGCTGATGAAGAGGGACGTATCACCCAATGTCCTGATTTTGATGTATTTTTATTGCGTATTTTTACTTTGAATTTGTATTTCTTAATAAAAGATTTATTATGCATAACAGTATCTGAAAAAAAAATCAAGAAATTTCGGATCTATTTTGAAGGAAAGACTTCGTAAGAACAGAGCCTCGTATTTTTGAACCATGGTCACAAGACGAGGACAACACCTGAGCAGGCACATGATGCACCATCAATAGGCGTCAGGACTTTGGACTACAATCAATTTTAACATGCACCAGTCCTTTATACAAGCCGGTGAAAATTGTGAATATTTTTTTATGAGCATTTTATTAACAAATACGGCAATTTACCCTGTTAAAACTGCCTTCTCATATCTGACAAAAGCTATACAATTTTGTAAGAAACAGACGCCTGTTATATGTTCCGATTAAATAGTTCGTCAAACCGAGAAAATTAATTTTGTCGTTTTTTAACGAAATTTATTTCATTAAAAATTAGATAGATTTTAAATAATATAATAATTCAATATCGACGAGCGAGCCGACTCGAACCGCGGACTTCTCGTTCCAGAGTCCAATTTTCCATCCACTCGGCCTATTAAATTCTGACAATAAATATAAGTATATGAACCAAACATGAGCTAATGACCCAAAAAGGGGCCGACGAGGAATCTTGAGTAAATGACTTTCGTTCAAAATCTGAGGATTCTTGTTTCGTCAAAAGTCACATGAATCAACGATTAAACGATTGTCAAATATAACGAAAGTAGCCTTGACGTTCGCAGAATTCTCAAAAATGGTAGTGTTATAACTGAGAGTGCTCCAATCACGAGATCACTACAATTCGTCAATTCCAAGTAGGTATTTGAACTCGCATTCTTCCTATTACTACCATTAGTTAAAATTACATTAGTTAATGTTTACATTAGTTAACGTTTACATTAGTTAATGTTTACATTAGATAATGTTTACATTAGTTCATGTTTACATTAGTTCATGTTTAAATTAGTTCATGTTTACATTAGTTCATGTTTACATTAGTTCATGTTTACATTAGTTCATGTTTACATTAGTTCAAGTTTACATTAGTTACAATTTCATTAGTAAATGTTTACATTAGTTACAATTTAATTAGTAAATGTTTACACAAGTTAATATTTATATTAGTTACAATTTAATTAGTAAATGTTTACACAAGTTAATATTTACATTAGTTACAATTTAATTAGTAAATGTTTACACAAGTTAATATTTACATTAGTTAAAATCAATTCCATTAGTTAATGTTTACAATAGTTACAATTTAATTAGTAAATTTTTACATAGGTTAATGTTTACATTAGTTACAATCAATTTCATTAGTTAATGTTTACATTCGTTACAATCAATTTCATTAGTTACAATTTAATTAGTAAATGTTTACATTAGTTAATGTTTACATTAGTTAATGTTTACATTAGTTAATGTTTACATTAGTTAATGTTTACATTAGTTAATGTTTACATTAGTTAATGTTTACATTAGTTAATGTTTACATTAGTTAATGTTTACATTAGTTAATGTTTACATTAGTTAATGTTTACATTAGTTAATGTTTACATTAGTTAATGTTCACATTAGTTAATGTTTACATTAGTTAATGTTTACATTAGTTAATGTTTACATTAGTTAACGTTTACATTAGTTACAATTTAATTAGTAAATGTTTACATAAATAAATGTTTACATTAGTTACAATTTCAATAGTTAATGCTTAAATTAGTTACAATTTTATTACGATATTTTAACCACTGGGCCACCAGTGAGCGTGTATCTTACGACTGCGACCTACAGTATCAATATACGTATTTTCTTTTAACTTTTATGTTGTTGAAGGATATACAACAACAACAAGACCTGAAACGCTATTTTATTAAAACAAGGTTCCACGTTCGGCGAAATTTAATTTAGAAATGCTTTTTTCCTGTAAAATACACACTTTTCCTTACGCCTAAGCCTAACGTAAACTTAGAAGATATTCCTTGCGAGAGCATTTGTTTTAGTTTCTGAGAAATTGCTAACTTTGTTATGCATCATAGTTTATCATCTTACTTCAGAGGGGGACACTATTAGTATCGAGTCATCCAAGCTTTGACAAATATTTGATTTTGTCTTTATTCCAGATTAACTTTTATAAACCTTATTTCACGCGTATGAATATAACGAAAGAAATCAAATTCAGAGTATGCAGTAAGCAAGTTAAAAAAAAATTAACGTTGCATTTAATTATTCGCATAGAGCATAAAATACAAAATTTCCATGTAAATACACTCAAACCTGTTTTTATGCGTTGGATAGGGACCGCATAAAAAAAGTTTCACATACAATATAACTCAAAACCTCACAAAATAACTAGGAACTGCTTTTTTAAACGAAATCAAGACACGAGGCTTGACAGCTACTTGGAATCTCGCCTAACCTTTTGGAATCTGATTTAGAAAATACACATGCGAACATTTTTTAATATTTTTTTTACATATGGACTTATTTTACACATACAAAACTTTTCAAAACGTATAACCATTATCCTACGTAGTCTGACAATACGCGAACTTGGTTCAAAATCGCTTTCGTCACTTGAAGATACTACCTCGCACTCGTTTAAAGTTTTTTCAGTTACCATGCAGTCAGTGATCAGTTTTTGCGACGACTGTTGTTTCATTTGACGCTTGTATATGTCTCGGTAGCCAGATAATCAATTATGTTCCAATTTGATTTAAATTTTCATATACCGCACAAAAAAAATCGCACAAAAAAAGTCGTACAAAAAAAAAACGCACAAAAACAGGTTTGAGTGTATATATATAATTTTGCACACTTGACCTTTCAAACATGAGGAACGTCAAAGTCTACATGAGACTTCAAAACACCATCTACTTCTCCATCCCTTAAAGTAGAAATACCTGAAAACCGTCAGATGGCGGTAAAGTGAAGAAATTGGCCAACACTAACTGGCTTAACCATAGAGTAATGATACAAATAGAGGAATAAAAATGCTGATTTCCGTTTGTCCATCATTAAAACCACGTGATATGTGGAAATGCCAATTCATTCATGCGTCAATATTACTTGGCAGGCCTTGGCGACATTAAGAACTAAACGAGATCGAAGTATTGTAATATGGTTTTGTGTTTAATTTTGTATTTAAATATCGTTTTTTTGAACGAGTGGCACAATTTCAGGGAATTTAACAGATATATTATCGAGATTTTTCTTACTTTGTAGTTTAGAAATAATTGCATTGCGTTTTTATGTAAAAAATTTACCATAAGCGAAGTTATTTCAATTGTTATTTTATATACTTCAATACGAAAATAGGAACAATAAAACCTGAGAAATATAAAAAGTTTCGCTTCTTCGAGTATTGAACACAAATAAAATATTTTCGTTCTCGTTAATGAAGCGGAAATATTTAGCGCATATTGTTTGAAAATAAGTAAATACGCACATATATGTTAAAAAGTTGAATACGGACAGAACTCCTTATCACCAAAAAAGAAGAAAGTGCGCCAAATTTGAAACTCCTGCAGATGTCTGTACGCCAAATAAGCCAGCGCTAGAACCACGTGATGTTGGTTTTTCTTTTCAATGTTGACACCGCGGCCTTACGAGAGTCTGGTATTGAAAGCGCTCTCTATTTAATATTTCAACTGTCTGGGCTTAACCCCTCTTTTTTTACGCTATTGAGTATTTTACAAAACAACTCCACGAACCACTCTGGATACCTCAGCGGACTACCGGTAGCCCTGCAGACTCTGTTCTCTGATATAAATTATTGCTCGTTTTCAAAACGAATGTATTCTTAGTTTCTCCCTTTGCACTCCGTTGGCGCCGCTCAGGCGACAACATAACGACTCGTTCTTTTGGTTTCCTCTTTTTTAAAATAAACGAAAACAACATGTTCTTGTGTTTAAAAAACATAGATATTTTTTCAACTCGTTCTTTTGCAGATCCAAAAAAGATTTGGTTTCTTTTTTTCCTATAAGCATAACAAATTCTAGGGTACAGACCATAAGGATAAATAACTGTTCCGTAAAAAGAACGGAAAACGCAAAGATGGTTTGGTTTGGTTTGGTTTGGTTAATTAACGTTGCACTACAGCTGCACAGTGGGCTATTGCAGACGGTTCGGGGTCTATCTCGAAGGAAAGACCCGGGAACACATACACATTCATACATGCACCTCGTTATTTTAGAACCACGGTGAGATGACGTGGAAACACCTGAACTGGCACCCAAAGCCTTCAATAGAAGTAGAGACTTTGGACTCCGATCAGATGTATCGTGCACAAGTCCCGTATACATGCCGTTAATTTTTTGCGGTTGTTCTGGACGACTTTTCTAGTATTTTGTAGCGAAGCTGGCAACCCTCCGATCACAAGATCGCTTTTTTTTTTACTTTCTTTGTCAAGTCCATCGCCTAGGATCGAACCAGGGATCTTCGTATTCCCAGTTGACGTCTTCAACCGCTCGGCCACGGAGGCGCCAAAGAGTTCTTGTAGTGCAAAGGGTTAAATTTTCATAAAAAAAATTTGATTGCTCTTTACACTTATTATTCACCTCTTAAAAACCCTATTGTCTTTTACACGATGGTAGGCCATTTATCCCCGTAGGATGAAACCGTGAAATTATGTGGATTTTACAAATGTCGTTTTTCAGATTTTACCGCTTTACGGCGCTGTAGTCGTACCGAAAGGGAAAACGTCCTCACTTAAAAATAAAATTGCGTGACCCAATAAATAAACCCTCCCTACGTTGACACTTGAATGGTTATTTAGTTTCACTTCACTTGCAACAAGTTTTCCAAACAACCGAGTTCGATTTTATTAGGCTACACATTAATTGCTTTTAAAGTGTCTTATTCCTCGAACGACCTAAAATTTCATTTCCGCCGCTTCAAAATCTCTGACTTTTATTACGCTACTTAAAATGCGAGTTGGGGACAGAAAACTGCAGAATTAAATCTCAGATTAAACGAAATCGTCGAAGGATATTCATTTAAAGTTTCAAGACTTTTCATTTTATGGAATGCCTTGAGGGAAAATGAAAGCCGAATAAATTGGACTCTTAAAAATGCAGCGTTATAAAGTTGAAGTATGACTTTTAAAATCTTTTCACAAATTAAATAGTTTGTTTTAAATATAACACTTGAATAAATTTAAAGAGAAAAGGCTGCGATGTCTGTTTGTTTCTCGTGAAGTAATGATCCGGTTTTAATGATAAAAGTGCCATCAAACTCGAATAATTGTACAATTAGTGTTCATTTAGAAGGTTGATTTTAACGTCGATTTTTTTCCATAGCCTTAATTCACCAACCATGTAACTCCAAACCATGTATCGACAGCCGTAGTTATGATATTTAATGATACAAAAATCTCATTTAATTTCTAATTTTTGAATGCAACTAGTTTTGTATCTGGATAACTCGTATAATGTACAATATAGATTACAATTTTTTTTTGAGTTAGTTGTTTGAATTTTTGAGTTTTGACTAGCTGAAGTGTCGGTCGTTGCCCGGGGAAAAAATTGGATTATATTTTTACATATATTGATATATTAGTCAAATTGGCGATACATTTATACATCTGGCAAAAAAAAAATATTCATTTGGCGACATTTTCATTCAATTGGCGGCTATTTTATTCATTTGGCAGTATATTGGATATGTTTCTCTGTAAGCCAATCACACTGCATCGTCTATCCATCCTCATAGTATGCAAGATATGTTATATTTCCACTATGTTAAAATGTTGAAGTATTGCATTAACGAATTGCTGTAATTAGGTCTTAGTAAGAAGTCACAGGGGTTCAGCGAGTTACGGGATGGAAAAGGGGGTGGGGATGGTTGTTGGAAATTTCATGTAGACAGTCACCTTCCCCTCGTTTTTAAAGTGCAAAATGTCATCAAGATCGGAATAAAACTGTTAATTTGTATAAAAAGCAAATCCAATCACAGAAATTCTCTCTCTATATATGTATATAGAGTAAATTTAAATTAAATTAAAGAGATACACCGACATATTTTACATTTTCATATTTAGTATTTATTTATTACATAGGAGAAATGGAACGGTTTATTGATTTATTTCAATACACTTTTATTATCGCCCACCCCCTCAATTCTCCTACTTCCAAAGTACCAAGAAAGATGAAATTTGGTAGAGCTATTATAAATAACTTAAGTTGAAAAAATTTATTTTTACCAATTTCAAAACTGAAATACCCGTTCTCCGCACGGTGTTAAAATTCCCTTATTCTCTATATTCCCGTATACCCGGGAATATTAGAATCGGCAGAGTGGTACCTTAAGGATACTCAAGTACAGAGTGGTACCTTAAGTGATACCTTAAGGATATTAAGTACCTTCATCTAGCTGAAGTTCCCGTTCTGTGCACGAGATTAAAATTTTGGTCTCCCACTAATCTCTTACATCTTTTTAATGTTTATAGAGGGAAAATGATAAACTCTCATAATTAAGAATATATTTCTATTCATAATAGGTATTGGTTGTTATTTTCTTCTCGTTCCCAGATCGGGTATTTCATCTAGTCATCCATTAATTTAGAAGAAAAAATCTAGCGAAAAACGAAAGAATACAGTCCCAAAAACTACAACAAAAAGTCTATTTTTAGACGGAAAGCGTTTATTTTCTACAATACTCATCCCGCAGAAGGTGGGTTTTATTAATATAAAACAGTAAATTAAAAAAAAAATTCTACCTTCGATTTTCAAGTTCTTTCTGTTGTAATTTTTTTTTTTTTGCTTAACAATTTCGAACATAAACGAAATTAGGTTAGGATTATTGAACCCAAGGGGCATAGCATTTGAAGGAGTTTTTTAAGGATTACATTAAACACTAGGAATTGGGTGGGGTTTTATTTAATCTACAATAGTAAAATTTACTCCAGAAAAAATATTTTTACGGTATTCGGAAGAGTAGTTAATCTCTTTTAATCTTAAATTCATTTAATAACTTTTTTAACGTTTATAAAAGGACATATTCGTTTAAAAAAATATGGCGATATTGTGTTTAAACTAAAAACTTATAAAAAAAAATAAAAAACATTAAAAAAAAGGAAAGCATAATGTTTATTGATTACCTAAATTAATAAAAAGTACTAGGAAAAGAATATTCTCATATTTAATTACTTATAATAATGTTCATTTATATAAATCCTTTGCATTCGTTGAACATATTTGATATTTACATTATTTTCATGAAACAGTTACATCCTGTGCATGTTCTTTTTATTAATTTTCTATATAATGTTCTTTTTATAAAGGTTCTCTATATCATGTTCTTTTTATAAAGGTTTTCTATATCATGTTCTTTATATAAAGGTTTTTCTATATACTGTTATCTTTATAAAGGTTCTCTATATCATGTTCTTTTTATAAAGGTTTTCTATATCATGTTCTTTTTATAAAGGTTTTCTATATCATGTTCTTTTTATAAAGGTTTTCTATATCATGTTCTTTTTATAAAGGTTTTCTATATACTGTTCTTTTCACAAAGGTTTACTATATCATGTTCTTTTTATAAAGGTTTTCTCTATCATGTTCTTTTTATAAAAGTTTTCTCTATCATGTTCTTTTTATAAAGGTTTTCTATATCATGTTTTTTTTATAAAGGTTTTCTCTATCATGTTCTTTTTATAAAGGTTTTCTCTATCATGTTCTTTTTATAAAGGTTTTCTCTATCATGTTCTTTTCACAAAGGTTTTTCTCTATCATGTTCTTTTTATAAAGGTTTTCTCTATCATGTTCTTTTTATAAAGGTTTTCTCTATCATGTTCTTTTTATAAAGGTTTTCTCTATCATGTTCTTTTTATAAAGGTTTTCTCTATCATGTTCTTTTTATAAAGGTTTTCTCTATCATGTTCTTTTTATAAAGGTTTTCTCTATCATGTTCTTTTTATAAAGGTTATCTATATCATGTTCTTTTTATAAAGGTTATATATATCATGTTCTTTTTATAAAGGTTTTCTCTATCATGTTCTTTTCACAAAGGTTTTCTATATCATGTTCTTTTTATAAAGGTTTTCTCTATCATGTTCTTTTCACAAAGGTTATGTATATCATGTTCTTTTTATAAAGGTTTTCTCTATCATGTTCTTTTTATAAAGGTTTTCTATATCATGTTCTTTTTATAAAGGTTTTCTCTATCATGTTCTTTTTATAAAGGTTTTTTATATACTGTTCTTTTTACGTCTAGGATGGATAAATAAAAAAAAAGTTATTCATGATCCGGATATTAATATCAGTATTCCAAACATATATTTAGTGGTTTATGGTATTTGTCGAATGCTAAAAAAAAAACATTGATTGTGAGGAGTTTTAACCCTTTGCACTCCACAAACACTTTGCGATTCGGTTCTTTCAACGGAACAGTTATTCCACTTTACGTTCTTTTCTACAGATGTTTTTATACTCATAAAGGGAAAAAAATAATAATCTGTATTGTATTTGCAAAAGAACAAGTTTCAAAAAAAGATTGATGTTCTAAACACAATATCCTGCTGTTCTCGTTTATTTTAAAGAACAGGGGAACAAAAGAACTAATCGTTATGTTGGCGCCTGAGGGACGACATCGGAGTGCAAAAGGTTAAATCTGAAAAAATATTTAGATCACCAACATACTTGGTGCTTCTCGGTGATAAAAATAATTTTTCAATATCAATTTAAAATAACATTTCGTGATTTTGGTAACTTCAAAGCGATACCCAATTCCAAATGATTAATAAAATATGTTGATACCTAAATGATGTCGTACTTTTAAAAGGAGTAGGAATAATAGCTACAAGCTAACGAACTAAAATCGTTTTTAATTATATGAATAACATGGAGTTCTTGTTAAATTTGAAGAACAGGGAACAAATGAACATATCGATATTTTGGAGACTTCAGTCGTCGTTTGAGTCTACAGGTTTAATAAACAGTAATTAAAAAATATTCATATATAAAATGTGTTGTATGGGATAATCATACTTATACGCACTTATGAGCCAATTTTATTTGTAAGATAAAACCTCGTCTTATAAGAACATTGTGTTCAATATATTAAAATACAAATACAACATTATTAAAATACAAATACAACGTTTCTGCTGATAAAGGGAGGGGTATCTCCCGAAACATGTCTAGATTTTATGTATTTTTATTGCGTATTTAATGTTGTATTTGTATTTTAATAATTGTATTTACTGCATTTTTTTTTAAACTCCCAACTATCACAAATTCAATGTTTTAAGCCTTTAGAAAATTATAAGAAACTACACAGTTTGAGATATATAATAAAAAATATCCAAGTGCCCAAAACTAATTCATAAACGCATCAGCAAAAACAAATAAAAAAAAGGATATAATGTGCTTCGTAAATTCTAATAGATTCAGTATTACTTGCACGTTTTCTCATTTTCAAGAAGAGCGGTTCTACTGCTGAAATCTCCTTTTTTTCATGCGAAATTTCTATCGGCTGAATGGCGGAACGACGCGGTTTTTAATGATAGTAGTGAAATTTTCTTATTAAATTACTTAGGCCGAAACTTTCCTTTTTTAAAAATGAAAATTTCTTTCATTTTGGAGATTCGAAAGAGTTTAAAGGGAACTTTTTGGAATATATTAAAAATAACAATATAGAAGGAATAATAAAAAAAAAACTTTAAAAGTTTCGAAGTGTTAGTTTCAAAGTTTTAGAAATTGGTTTCATTGTAAACTGTTCGTTCACTAGATATTAAATAATTTTAGTATCCTTAAAAGAATAAAAGAAGCTTAAACCTTTGCACTCCAAGAACTCTTTACGTTTTCCGTTCTTTCTACGGAACAGTTATTCATCCTTATGTTCTTTACCCTAGAATTTGTTATGCTGATAGAAAAATAAACATAATCTGTTTTGGATCTTCAAAAGAACCGAGTTGAAAAAAATAACGATGTTTTTTTAAACACAAGATCATGATGTTCTCGTTTATTTTAAAGAACAGGGAACCAAAAGAACGAATCGTTATGTTGTCGCCTGAGCGGCGCCAACGGAGTGCAAAGGGCTAACCCTCTAATGCACAGTGTAGCATATATTCTACCCAACTTTAAAATGACCGCTAGTCGCATCTATTGAGGTTTATGTCAACTAATATAGTATTGTCACGTAGAAAACCATGTGCGATTTCTCATAACCGCCGCAAGGTCCCGTATATTTATAAAAATGATTGTGATAAAGGCAATCAGTTACTTCGAGGTCTGTTCTTCTAAAACTGACTCATGCAGTTGAAGTTTAACCCACTGACGGATACAAACGTGAATATCCGTCCTCGGTACACCCGTCCGAGAAGGATAAGGACGTGAATAACCATCTCTTTTTTTATCTCTCCAGAAGGATGCAAGCGGTTATTTCCAATTCCGATTTCTTTCTTCAAACGGATAGGGCCGTTTTAAAACGTCCTCTGCTGTTCCCCCTTCAAGATGCACGCCTCATTGAACCCATATGGGGGTAACATAATGAATGGGTCATTGTGAGACGCTGGAGGGGAGGAGTGGAGTGCACCTGTCCTGCTTTTAAGTGGGTAGTGTTGTCGTTTGGAAAAAGTAAATAGTTGGATTCTGAAACACAAAATTTAGAAAAAGTTAACCTTGAACTATTTGAGTTTCGATTGAACTATTTGAGAACATTGAAATTTCGATCGATCTTTCAGCACATATGAGTTTTTCCTTGTTTTAAATGGATAATGAGTACGAATCCGATTAAAATAAAACTTCTGAACAAAAAAAACAAAAAAAAACTAACTGATAGCGTAAGCAGAAACCGAAAAATTTCATATTCGTTCATTTTATTGAACTTTAATTTCTAAATGTTATGAGGAGGTGCACTCATATTTCAATTTTAATTATAAAAACTATTTGTTTTTATCAAATATATTTATAATTTATGCGAAGCTATTTATATGTATGCAAAGAACTGTAGGTTAATTAATCTACTTTATAATAAGAATAAACATTGAAGAAATTTGGCCATTACTTTTCAAGATATTAAAAATATCTGTATGGAAACAAACACAGATTTGGGACAACATTTGAACAACATGTATAGCAATTTTCAAAGTGGGATGACAATGGGATCACACACTAATAAAAATTTCAAAAATTAGCCATTTTGAAATGCAAATAACTAAAACACTAATAGGCCTAGGAGGTTAAAATTTTGCATTTTTAAATTCTTAGTAGGTATAACAAGTTCACTAAGTTTCATAAAAATCGGAGATGGTGCGGAAAAAAAATGCATTTTCTTGTGTTGATTTGACATGGAATGACCCTATAATAACACATTTCTGGCCTTTTCTCCTCCTTATTTAACCAATTTTTTTTATTATATAATGGGCATTACAATCATCTTCGTATATGTGTTGAATCTGCTGCTAGAGTGTTGCAACTCTCGAATATCATTAAACCAGAAAAAGGCTCGCTGTTCTCCCAGGACCACTGGATCTTGTTTATGCATTGCATCAAACACAAATGTAAATGATGCAGGTGAAAGTGTAAATTGGAATTACACAATTTCCCAGTACCTCGTATTCTAATTAAGCAAATACTGTTCGATTTACTTTTGATTTGAAAAATAAACTTTTCCTGTAATAAAAAGCATCCCTGGTAAATTTCAAGAAATTTGGCCAAAATTTAAAAAGTTACAAATAACTTGAGATTATTACGAAATGAATTTGTAAAAAACATTTTCGCACACATTTACTAACTTTTTTAATAATGCTCCGATTTTCTTCTAATTTGGTTGGAATAATGCTTGAAATAGTAGAATGCTATGTAGTTAAAAAAATAATTGAATATTTTTTTAAAATTTTTACTAGGGGTACTGGAAAAAAGAGTGAAAGAAAGTCAAAACGATTCAATGTATGTTCTTAAACATAGTTTTGCTGCTGCAACAAAACGCATGCATTCATTCACTGTTTTATGTTATACTAGCTATTACCCGCAGTTTCTCACACGTAAAAAATAGTTCCTCATCGGTTCCTTCCCCCCCCCCCACCCGTTGTATTCCTTCTCTCTTTTTCCCCTCTACAGCAAAAAAAAAACATTTCCGTGTATATAAAAAAAAAAAAAAAAAATAGAGTAGGCATCCACTGTATAGAAAGATTTTATTCGTGGAAACATTTGAGCCCCACGCGGTACACATTTCATAAGGGGAGTGGGTAAATAGCCAACTTGGTTGGTGTGGCCTACCTCCCTCTACACGATGGTAGATAATTTATACCTCAAAGGTTGATTCTCCGTGGAGTAATGAGGGCTGAAGCATATTCTGCAGCCAAGGTCGATCTCCCTCGCACGCGGTACAAAGGTCAAAGGAGGGAATGAGTTAACAATCGTCCTGGTTGACGTGTTCCACCTTCCTCTACACGACAGTATGTCATTTATGCACATAGAGTTATGGGAGTTGAATTGTATATTGCAACAATTACGTTCAACACCCCTTACCAACGCGGTATAAAGGTCAGAGGGGGGAATAGGTTAAAAATTGACCGGCTCGAAAAGTTAGTTTCCTGCACACGATCTTATATTATTTATCCCCATAGGCTGATTTTATAAGTGAAGTTATATAGATTCTACATATGTCATTTTTTAGGTTGTGACACCGACCCTGACCGAAAGCATAGACGATATAGTCAAAAACTGGTACAGTGTTCAGAAATAGCTTACATATATGAAACTTACCATTTCGAGCTTTCTTTCAAACGGATAGAATTTTTTTTATTTTTTTTAGTTTACAACTCTTTTAACTCCGTTGCTTTGTTCCTATAATTTGGTCAACATAAGGTTTAAAATATTCATGAGATTTAACAAATTGTTTTAATAATATATTAATAGTTTTACGGTGCGTTATGTATAATGGTGATAATTAACGAAAATTTAACGCAGGCTTAAATTTTGTATGTCCCTTTTTTTAAGATATTTGGTCCCTTTTTCCCTAGGGGCAACTGAAAAAAGTATTGCGAGCCATGCATTTTTAAAAACATTAAAATATTAATTAACAAAGAGCAGACTTTGAATAATGAAAGTTTTATTTTTTTAGTTAGTATACTTTTTGAAGTGAAATGTCTTTCAGATCGGTTAATAGGGGTGAAGGGATGTTAAGCCGTGTGAAACGGAAATATGTAGTGCGTATTTGTAGTATGAATTTTTAAAAATTAAAAAAAAAATTCTTTATTCCTTTTAATTATTTCATTTGAAATAACACATTTTGATGTATAAAATTCTGCATATTTATTAAAAAAAAAGCAACATGTATGTGACATACAAACTAGTCGAACAAATTTCCATGAAATTTCGCTTAAGCCTGTCAGATCGATTAAACCTAACAGCGGTTCGGGAATTGAATTATTATTTTTAGAAATTAAATAATATATGTTTTTAAAAGTACTTTTAAGTTACCAATTATATAACATAACGTTTAAGTTGTTTTAATGTAATGAGCCTCCGTCTTTATTGTTGAATCTGTAGGGTAAAATAAATATCTTAGCACCTGTTTTTCTTGTACATTTCTAAACAATGTTGCCCTCAGATGGGGTTGAGCCAGAAAGTTACAGCCAGAAGCTAAAAAGCCTTTTCATCAGAGCCCGCACCATTATTCTTTGTTCGATTCGTGCTGTGTTTGAAAACTACACTACCTTGAAAGAACTACAGTATCTTTTGTCCATATAGTGTGCGAAACTAGGAGGGAGCAAAGCGATTTAACTATTTCAGTCAAGAAATCTTTTCTCTTGTAAACAAACTCTATCGGATAGTGTCAAACTGTCACCATACATGTGTAAATATTCAGCGAATGGGAACACCCATTCGACAGTCTTCTTTGCAAACTAAAAATAAATTACAGTGAATATATAAAAAAGTTTAAACTATATTGTTTTACTTACTTATATATGTTAAGACTTTTAAAAATATTGTAATTAGTAACACGTAATTAGTCTACATTCAAAAGAAAGTTATGACCAATCAAACATAATTATTTTCTATATTTTTTTTCAGTTTATAATTTTTAGGCAACGTGAAAGATAGGGAACGTTTCATATTTAAGTCATAGCCACTTATTACTTTTTTTTCACTTTTATGATTTCTCCTACTTTCTATTATTAGATTTCCAAAGGCAAAAAATATTTTATAATAATTTAAGAATATAAGTCGCACATAAAAATTAAACTGCATGGTGTATATTTTGATTTCCGTGCGAATTTGTTTTGTTTACTGGCATAATTATTCTAGAATAACTGTACGAGTATAATAATTTTTGTAACGTTGTTGTTTGTATTTAAGATTATTTCATGTTAAGTGGAATAGTAAAGGAGTATACAATTATCATGTGTACATTTTCGGACTTTGCATTATTATTTTAGGAAAATATTGTATTTTAAAACTGAAATGAATCCGATATACATTTGTTTTTCATTTTAAATAACTTATTTAGATATTCAAGAGTTTCAAAATGGCTTTAAATCAAACATTTTAATAAAACTCCATTTGTTTTATATAAGTCTTTCAAAAACGTTTCTTATGTAATTTTTCTGGTAAATTTTGCATTTTACTTCAAGCCATCTAAAATATTGATTGCTAAAGGATATTTAAATAAGTTATGTGTAGGCTTACTCTTGTAGCAATTTCGGGACATGCTTTTTTTGCGTAATAATATAATAAAGGAAAATTCTAATTTATTTGAAATAAATATATTATGTTAAATTTTAAACCTTAATGAGACCTTTTTAAGGCGAAATTTCATACTAGTATATAAAATTATCCTTGGCAGAATAGAAAATGAATTATATTTTTTCTCTCATTTGTCGTTATTTTATATTTTGCTGTGTGTAGAACATATACTTTTACAGCGTGGTATATAACAATTAAAATTTTTCTATCTATACAAAAATATACCAATTGCGATTGTCCTCATGTAAAGAGTATTGTTATCGCGTAAAAATGCGATTGAAAACAAAAAAAACATCTTCAATGTTAAAAAATATTAAACTTAAAATATAGACTTCATGCCAGTTTTAAGGTCAAATACTTCTGGGTAATGCTGATTTTATGCAATTTACTTAATATCTGTATTGGTAGTATTTATTATTTCCAATAAATATATTTTGTCATTTCGTTTAAAATAGATTAACCGCTTTGATATTTTAGCTTTAGCGCTTGAAGAATGATTAAAACCTAAAAGTATTGATTAACGAAGTACAGCTTTGAAGCAAAATGAAGGTTGTCATATGAGATCTTTGTCGTCCAATGATGATTTGTTGGAAAAAATTCTCACTAGAGCTACACAATGAGCTTTCGGTGACGGT
Organism: Troglohyphantes excavatus; assembly: GCA_963932185.1. Taxonomy (NCBI): domain Eukaryota; kingdom Metazoa; phylum Arthropoda; class Arachnida; order Araneae; family Linyphiidae; genus Troglohyphantes; species Troglohyphantes excavatus. The sequence goes on along the minus strand of OZ010678.1, from coordinate 58,242,660 downwards.
TGTCCGATCTTACATTATTGTGAAAGTGGAGTAAAATATTTCATTTTGAGGTTTTTATTTTTTACAACTCATTTTCAATTTAAAACTGTATAAAACAGTTGGTTCTAACCTTTAGGTGGCTACGGATTTTAGCAAGTCGCGGGCCAACACCTTGTAATATTATTTTAAAAAATACTTGTATATTAAATATAATTTCGATACATAATATATCTCGTTTAATAAAAACGTATTTATTTTATAAATACATTTATTAATGAAAAACATCTATAGTTTTTAACATTATATGTTTTATTAAGGTACCATTTCAACATTTAAATAATCAATGAGATTTTTGAACGCCCCTCTAGTTCAACAATTTGTCTATTTTAGTAAATTTATAATATACCTGTATTTTTAATGGTGTTTAATAATAATTTAAAGTAACTCATTCAAAACTAAAAATTGGAGGATTCCATTTGAAAAAGTATCCCTAATTCATAAAATGTATCAACAATAAACTATTGAAAAAAAAAATGCTATCTCCAACAAAAATTGCAAATCGTGTTCATTTCTGTTTAATTATAAATAATCAAACAAGCACTTGGGAGCGCGGATAAAAGTTTACTTCTATTATAGCATTTAATAACTATTAAAAGTTTTAATTTTCAATTTAGTTACTTTTAGTATTAAAAGGAAAACATCTCAGACCCCTTACCTTTTTTTAAAAAAGGTCATACGAAAATATCCGTGGTGTTGAAAAAATGTCTCCACGGACTACTTAGAACCTCTCGCGGACCACCAGTAATACTAGGACTATGGATTGGGAACTACTAGTATAAATTAATTAAATATGAAGTGTTTTTCAACACACTTCGATTGAAATCTTCCAAGCAAAGTTTTCAAACAATTAATTTAAACGCTTAACAAAAATAGATACATTCGCGTCGCTTGAATATTATTTATTTTAACTTTCTATGTATTTCCAATTCATATTAACTGTATATAATAGCAAAAAGTAAATACATTCTAATAAAAAGCAATCGAGCGAAATTTTTAATAATAATGAGGAGAAAGTGTCAAAAATACGAGTCATATTAATGAGAAATAATTATTTATTTCTAAAAAGCTTTTAGGAAAATAAAAAGAGAAATTAGCCGTTTGCCGTGACATATAAAAATTATAATTAACTGTGTTTAGAAAACCATACGCGTGTTCATAAAAAGTTATATAAAACTCTAATACTTTTTTAAACTTATTTCTTAGTGTACCGTAATTTTGTAATTCATATGTTTCTTTAGATTAGCAAAATATCCTTACTCATTTTATTTGTACGAAGTTAAATTTGGCTCAAAATTAAATGTTCCCTGCAACCGAGCAAAAAAGGTCAGATAAAACCTTTATCAAAACCTTTATATTGTTCAAATTGCTTGAAGAATTTCAATGCTGCATTTTTCTGCATTAAACATTTATGAAAAATGTATATTGTTCAAGTACCTTTATAAAATCGTCATCTTTATAATTTTTATGATTATGTATTTATGCTTTTGCTGGGAACTAGCAAAAAAAGTTTTAGTTCATCACTATAGTGTTTTTTTACAAATATATACAATACGTTTTACTGTGATATGATTATAAACGGAGAAGGCAAATGGGTTAAAAAAAAGTTCCACTTGAAGTGCATGCAAAGGAATCGCCTTCCTTTTTAGATCATTTAACAGGGTCAACACAGTACCACAGATAAGGTCATTTACAACTACAACAGGTGTCAATGAGAATTCGCACGCGGCAGAAAAGGGCGTATACGAGGACAATGATTGAATAGTCACTGCCTTTCACTCAGCTGTCAGCGCGTCGGTACACGACCGTAGGGGCACTCGTGGTATCTTAGATAAAGGCGTTTGAATCCTTTTGTGAACAGACCACCTGTAAATTACTTTGGGGGGATGAAAAATCCCGCGACGTTTTCCAAGCACCTAGTCGAAAACATGCCAGCCCTCTCGCAATGAAGTGTGTTGAAAGATTAGGGCACTTTAGAGATAGTTCGATGGAAATTAGCTATCCGTCAGTTGGTTAAGAAGGCTGTTTTATTACTTATAAGTATAATATAACTACAAAAAATCCTAGCTAATACCAGAACTGTGTTTATTATGTTTAACTATATTTTCGTACTTTTTGAAAATTATTTTAGTAATTACACATGATGTTGCATACGCTACCAAACGGTTTTAATCAATTATTTAATTAAATAGACACTTAGGATTTTTTTTTTGTATATTTTTCCAGGGGTTTAGGGGTAAAAAGAAAAGAAAAATCATAAAAAAAGACAAAGTCATACACTAGAGGAGATGGAGCAAAACTGTCCTTAAACAAATTTTATAAATTATTCCCGATTACATTGCGTTAACCGCGAAAAATAATAAATCATTTACTATTTGAATATGTTTGTCTTTATCAGTGTCCCCTCAAAATACGGTTATCTTACATTTTTAATGATAGAACATGTAGGTGAAAGACTTACCAGAAGAACCTACAGAATGCACGTTTGTACTAGCATCCCACCGATCACTGCGATCAGCGCATAGGACGTTTGTTCACATTGAGCATAGCATCGTGAAATAAAAATAGACGGAGTTACCGAAAACACCAATGCTGACGCAAACAAAGTGGATTTTAAAAACTCAGTTTAACTTTGTTAGATAGGAAAATTTCCAATATTCAAATTCTCGTAAAAATATATTACAATTCAATTTTTTTTTTTTTTGCGCCAACTTAGAATGTTCTGGTGGTAGTACCGATCGTCTTGCCAGAAGGAAGACAAAATCACGCACTCTGTTGACAATGCATTCTCATGTGTGACGAAACTTTTGGCATTTTTGAATAAACAGTGAGGGAGACGGGACCATTTTTTTAACGAAATTTATTTCGCAAAAAGTGAGGAAGATTTTAAGAATAACATAACAAATTCAACATCAACGAAGTTCCCAGTGTCCAACGGTCTATTCGCTCGGCCAATAACACTCGATCGAATTCTGGCAATAAAAGTATAAGAACCAAACATGAGCTGATCACTCAGAAAAGGGCCGAAAAGGAATCTGAGTAAATGACTTTAGTTCAAAATGTGAGGATTCTTGGGTCGTTAAATATAACGAAAGTAGCATTGACGATCACAGAATTATCACAAATGACAATTGTGACATTATGCTGTCGTAAAGGAGAGTCCTACTGACAGTACACTACGCCCTTCCGGAAGGACTTTGTACGGTCTAAAGTACGTACGAACTTTTGTACGTATTAAAGAAACTTTGTACGTATTAAAGAAACTTTGTAAGTTTTAAAGAAACTTTGTACGTATAAAAGAAACTTTGTACGTTTTAAAGATATTTTGTACGTTTTAAAGAAACTTTGTACGTATAAAAGAAACTTTGTACGTGTTAAAGAAATTTTGTACGTGTTAAAGAAACTTTGTACGTGTTAAAGAAACTTTGTACGTATTAAAGAAACTTTGTACGTATTAAAGAAACTTTGTACGTATTAAAGAAACTTTGTACGTATTAAAGAAACTTTGTACGTATTAAAGAAACTTTGTGCGTATTAAAGAAACTTTGTACGTATAAAAGACTCTTTGTACGTATTAAAGAAACTTTGTGCGTATTAAAGAAACTTTGTACGTATTAAAGAAACTTTGTACGTATTAAAGAAACTGTGTACGTGTTAAAGAAACTGTGTACGTGTTAAAGAAACTGTGTATGTGTTAAAGAAACTTTGTACGTATTAAAGAAACTTTTGTACGTATTAAAGAAACTGTACGTATTAAAGAAACTTTGTACGTATTAAAGAAACTTTGTACGTAAATAAGAAACTTTGTACGTAAATAAGAAACTGTGTACGTTTTAAAGAAACTGTGTACGTTTTAAAGAAACTGTGTACGTATTAAAGAAACTTTGTACGTATTAAAGAAACTTTTTACGTATTAAAGAAACTTTGTACGTGTTAAAGAAACTGTGTACGTGTTAAAGAAACTGTGTACGTGTTAAAGAAACTGTGTACGTGTTAAAGAAACTGTGTACGTGTTAAAGAAACTTTGTAGGTATTAAAGAAACTGTGTACGTATTAAAGAAACTTTGTACGTATTAAAGAATTTTTGTACGTAAATAAGAAACTTTGTACGTAAATAAGAAACTTTGTACGTAAATAAGAAACTTTGTACGTATTAAAGAAACTTTGTACGTATTAAAGAAACTTTGTACGTATTAAAGAAACTTTGTACGTATTAAAGAAACTTTGTACGTAAATAAGAAACTTTGTACGTAAATAAGAAACTTTGTACGTAAATAAGAAACTTTGTACGTATTAAAGAAACTTTGTACGTATTAAAGAAACTTTGTACGTATTAAAGAAACTTTGTACGTATTAAAGAAACTTTGTACGTATTAAAGAAACTTTGTACGTATTAAAGAAACTTTGTACGTATTAAAGAAACTTTGTACGTATTAAAGAAACTTTGTACGTATTTAAGAAACTTTGTACGTATTTAAGAAACTTTGTACGTATTTAAGAAACTTTGTACGTATTAAAGAAACTTTGTACGTATTAAAGAAAAATGCAGAATTCTGAATTCAATCCGTCTGGATGCATTGGAATTACTAGAATAAGTTTTAAAGAACCGAATGCAATTTTAAAACTTATACTAATCCATTATAGAAATTCCAGGGTGTGAGTTTGCCGGCGTAGTTTTCAGAAACTAATTTTCCGACTTTCGAAAACTTGGATAAAATCAAAGTTTTCGCTTCGATGGTTTTAATGTATTTATTTCTATAACGTGTCGTTTTAATTAATTTCCTTCTAATTGTTATTATTTTGTTTATTAGTTATTCACTCTTTTTAAAGTGTAAAAGGCTAATAAAATATCTCGATAATCAAGGGATGTCATACTTTTAAATGGAGTTTCATAAAAAAACAATCTAACGAAAAAAAGTTTTTTTTATATTTAATAACATTATTTCCTTGAGAGTAATTTTTAATTACAATTTACATAAAAGAAAAGAAGGTGTTTATCGTATACGGGGGTAGATATTAAATACCTTCTAAAATATTATGGTCTCCTGACGTTTTGAAACAATTAGCTATGACGTCACTTTGTTTTCGCTTGAGGTCGAGAAAGGTATATAAAATAAAAGGAAAGTTGCTTTCAACAGTAGTATAAACTTCTTGTTCGAACAGGCATTTATAAAAAAAAAAACACGAAATTTTACGAATTCTTTGAATGTTGCTTCTTTATAATATGTTACATTGTGTTCAATGCTCGAAGATCCTTGTTTTCTAAACCATTATCATTGGGAACCAAATACATTTCGTCAAGTATACCTTAGGATATTTTAATCAGCTTTCAATATCTGTCATCTTTTTTCGGCACTACAGAAACGTAACGTTAAGTTTATTTTTTATGGTAAATTAACGCACCAATCCACTACGCGTGTGAAACCGCGGGTAACAGCTAGTATTAAAATAATGTATTATATTTACGGATATAAGAAGACCAATTCTTAGCAATTTTGCATTTTTCTTAAACAGTTAAGTTAATTGTTTTTTTTAAATATGAGTTTTCTAAAAATTGATTACATTTAAATTTTAATTAAATGTTCTTATTTCTGTACCATTTTATTATTTCTACCGAAAAAAGAAATAAAGCAACAACTGGCTGTGAACAATAGGACGAGGTGAGGGAATTTGGGTCTTAAATCTCGATTTTTTTTTTATCGAAATTCTATTTCTTTCAGGAAAATAAATGTAAAATTACAGTTTTTTTTACAAAAACGTTCAATTTTTTATTGAAAATATAATCGGCTTTTTTATAATTTCTTTCTGATGTGTAGAAATATTTTAAATTATTTATTTTCATGTTACCCTGTTTTAAACTCTTTGTATTCAGAAAGGGACGTTCGGTGATATTTGACGTTCTTCAACTTTTAAGTTTTAGGCAATTATTATGAATTAACAATTATGTACAAATCAATAAATATTTCTAGTATAAAAAATTCATTATATTTGAATAGAAATAATTAGTATACACGAAAAAAAAAATCTATTTGCAATTGAAGTGAATTGTATTTAAATTTTTCAACTTATTATATTTCTGGTTTGTAGCTGTAAAAATCGTACACATTGCAACAAAGTCTCGATCATCTTGAAACAATGTAATTCTGCTTAAACCAATTCTTTCACATAACCAAATTTAATTGTTTTCTGCTACAATGGAATATCAATTCGTGTCATTGTATTCTAATTGCAACAAACGGAACGTAATTCAACAATGCCCCAATGCAACAAAGCAACCACAATAAAGAAGTTGAAATTCGTAGAAAATTTCTGATTTCACTACGTTTAACTGTCTGGTTTCCTTGCATTCGACAAGTCAAAATGGAAGACAGAATTGCTTTCTTCGTTTTTAGAATCCTTGCGATTACGGGGTTCTTTAAAGTGATATTCACGCAAGACGTGAACTTATTTATTATCACTGTGTTTTACACTTTCTTTGTGGTGCTCCACGAGAAAGCGCGGGTGGTGGTTTTTGAAGAGGTTTCGAGTCCGAAACGTGTTCCTCCAGTCAAGCCACCCAGAAATGGCAAAAACGTTGCCTTTTTCGTATCACAGGTGTCTGGCAGGTTCACCGAGCATCAGAAAAGAAGACATCGCAAATACAGATCCAAGATCGTATTCATATGCTCTTTGGAACCCGTTCCAGAAATGGCCGAAGTGAAAATAGTGCCAACACATTACCCATATGCTGCTGAAGAAGATTTCTGGGATCGCTGCATCCAGATAAAACCAACGCTTCCTTCATTGCTCATAGAATCGGCTCCACACCAGATGCAGCCTTTGGCATCTCTTGATGTAAAACCTGTTCCTCCAGTCAAGCCACCCAGGAAAGTAAAAAGGGTTGCTTTTACGGGCCACATATTTCCGGCAGATTCATCGAGCACAACAAAAGAAGACATCGCAAGTCCAGATCCAAGATCCTCTTCAAATTTGGAACCCATTCCAGAAGTGGCCGACGTGAAAACAGCGCCAACTTCTCACCCACATGCTGCCGTGGAACATGTTGGGGTTCACCGCATCCAGATAAAACCAGCGCTTCCTCCATTGCTCATCGAATCGGCTCCACACCAGATGCAGCCCTCAGCATCCACTTCCAAACCAAAGAAAAAGTGGAAGAGTTTTAAAAAGAAGTTCAGCCGCTCTCTAAAGGTCTTTAAGTGCGCCTAGAGCTGCTTCTTTGAACTGTGTGCTCCTGTTTGTTTTTTGTGAATAAGTTTGTAAATATTGTATTTTTTGGGAGCACAAAATTGTATGATGTGTGGTTTGGTATGCCGTTTTTTATATTGTATATTAATTTTGCAACTGATAACACGATTAGGCTTTTGGATTTGGCACCTGATTTGATTTTGATACCGGACTTGACACCTGATTTTGACACCGGATTTGACAACTGATTTTGACACCGGACTTGACACCCGATTTTGACACCTAATTTTGACACCTAATTTTGACACCTGATTTTGACACCTGATTATGACACCTGATTTTGACTGGATTTTGATATCTGATACGACACCTTGTCTTGACTTCTTCCCAAAGCGTCGTTCAAGCACTTCGCCACTATTGCTGTTTGCGTAAAACCTTTCTACCATTCCATAACTAAAATGTTCATCGAATGCAGTCATTACTTGTAACTCGAATCGTATCATCTGTTCTAAATATTAATAAGAAAAACAATTAGATTTTCAATAAAAATAGTTCTATTTCACAGATTATGCTTATGTGTGTTGTTTGTTTGCTTCGAGTGCTATATAACTTGTATAAATAATCATTTAGCATTAGGTATTATTTGCCGAGTACCCTTTGTACTGGAGAAATATGCCTGATAGATATGCCTGGAGAGATATCCATGACAATGTAACAGCTCATTCGTATGTTGTTGCAATGGCTAAAATCAACGAATTAAAGTTCTAATTGTTATCCCATCCAACGTATTCACCAGATTTAGTTCTCAGCGACTATCACCTGTTTCCCAATCTGGTAAAAGATTTGAGAACGCGGAAGTCATCAATGTTGTAAATGCGTATTTTGAAGGACTCGACAAATCGTCCTATAAAAAATTGTATCAATGCATTAGAGCACCGTTATGAAAAATGCATTTTACTTGATGGATATTATGTGGAAAAATGAAATAAAAAATTAAATCATTTTTTTTGTCCGTCAGACCGGAAACTTTTCACCCTACATTCGAATTTCGTGCATTCACTGATCCTAAATAGTTGTGTAATATTTGCACTGGAAGACCAAAAAATTAATTTAGAATTACTGACGATTTTACGTTTTACAACCCAGCAAACATCAACATTTTGAAATTGAAGGTTTTATGCAGGAAAACTGCGGTTTATTTGAAGATTTATAAAATTAAAAGTTTTTGTTTCAATATCCTTCATAAAAACTGTAAAAAACCTTCATAAAAAAAAAACCTACAACAAATCTACAAATTTTTAATCATGAAAGGAAAATGCAGATATTTCAAAGGTTTTATGCATGAAAATTAAAAACTTAAAAATAACCTGCAGTTTTTTGTTTCAATATCCTTTATAAAACCTTCGAAAAATCTTCAATTTGACAATTTCGATGAAAGTTTCAAGCTGATGTTTTTTGCTGGGAATATTTCTAGAAATTGTCTTTTTAAATCTTTTGATGCACTTTTCTCAAAAAGTATATTTCCAATCAAAACGAAATTTTATGTTTCATTAACTTAGTGTAAAACCTACATATTAAACATAAATTTTAGTTGTTTTACTATAATAAAATATATATGTGCGAAAATATTAGTCATTGTAAACAAAAATTCGTTATTTTCATTGTAATTTTTTTTCTAAAACCAAAATAATTAAATTAGGTTCAATAGTTTAACTAGAATGTACTCTAAATAAAAAAATAAAATTTGATAATTGTATATTAAAAATTGTTTTAAAAAAGTGTACCCTACCATGTAAAAATGGTACTGAAAATGAGTACCTGAACCTGAAGTAATCGTACTTTCTCAAAAATGAACCGTGTTATTTCATATTGATAATCTCAACTTCCGTTGTATCCATTTTAAAACAGCGATCTGACACATTTAAAATAATTGTTCATGAGACGGTTTTCCACTATCTATTTGATGTCGATTGCTTAAATATAAACCAAGTTACTACAACTCAATTATCTTACTTTCCACTCTTTTGGCACACCTTTTTAACATTTCTTTTGTTCATAACTTGTTTACGTCTCCTTGGTAGTACAACGGATAAAGCACTAAACTGCGGTGCTTGAATATATGGGTTTCCCGGTCGATTCCCGGTAAGTCCTAGTTGCGATTGTTGACTTTTATTAAAAGTGATTGATGAAGATGACAGCTTACGTAGGAGCGCAACTTCTCTTTTTATTCATTTTTAAACATTATACTCATTTTTGAGTTCATATCTTTTTTCAAAAATTAAACTTATATATTCAGAGTAATGATAAATTTGAATGTACTCAAAAATGAGTACATTTCATTTATTTTGTGAGTATTTTTTTAATAGTGTACAATACTTAAAATTTTAAGGGGATTTGTTTTTAAGGGAATTTGATGGTTTTATAGTTTTTGAACTATTATTTAAATCGTTTTTGTAGCTAAACTTTAATTATTTTAAATATTTTTTAAAACATAGTATGGAGATTGTATGCACAGTTTTGAGAAAAATTTAGATTTATTGAAAATATTTCTTATATTATACAATATATAAAATACAGTATATAAAATATAATATATAAAATACTATATATAATATATAAAATATTATATATAATATATAAAATATTATATATAATATATAAAATATTATATATAATATATAAATTATTATATATAATATATAAATTATATATAATATATAAAATATTATATATAATATATAAAATATTATATATAATATATAAAATATTATATATAATATATAAAATACTATATATAACATATAAAATACTATATATAATATATAAAATATTATATACAATATATAAAATACACTATATAAAATACTCTATCTAAAATACACTATTGAAATACACTATCTAAAATACACTATCTAAAACACAATATCTAAAACACAATATCTAAAACACAATATCTAAAACACAATATCTAAAACACAATATCTAAAATACAATATCTAAAATACAATATCTAAAATACAATGTTTAAATAATTTATTTAAAATACTTCTAATTTAGCTAGAACAAATATTAAAACAGAGTTGTGCGGCGAAAAGGTTAGAGTTTTAGAAAATATATAAACGTAAAAATACATTTTTCAAAAAAATGCGTGTACATTCCTTTTTAAAGGAATTCGCAACACTGACAGCACTCCCCCAATATTATAAATTAAGCCGTCGTTTAGTGACATAACAATTCGATACTCCAAGAGACCCCACGCACAAATTCGCTTTACCCAAAGAAATATTTATACTATACTGTAAAAAAAAATATCGATCGATACTCGGCTGTGTTTAAAGTGCTCCCGGGGGAAGATATCATCTTTCTTCTAATTAATAGGCTTGTCACTTTCGATGGGTTTGTTACTCTGCTTTGAGCAAGTCGTTTATTGTAAGTAGGGTTGTCTTTTATAAATGAAAAATGGGTCTCGAAACTTTATAATAATGTTAACCCTCTGCACGGTCTCTTTTTAACGGTTATTGGACTGGAATCGAATCACGAGAGTATTTTGTGGTTATTATTTATTTAAGAAAAATTACGACAAATGTTTCTTAAAAATTATGAAAGTTTTTTCAAAAATGATAAAACTTTCTTCCAAAATGATGAAATTTTCTTCCAAAATGATGAAACTTTCTTCAAAAATGACGAAACTTTCTTCAAAAATGATGACACTTTCTTCAAAAATAATGAAACTTTCTTCAAAAATAATGAAATTTTCTTCAAAAATGATGAAACTTTCTTCAAAAATAATGAAACGTTCTTTAAAAATGATGAAACTGTCTTCAAAAATGATAAAGGTTTCTTCAAAAATGATGAAACTTTCTTCAAAAATCACGAAACTTTCTTCAAAAATCACGAAACTTTCTTCAAAAATCACGAAAGTTAATTGAGCATGAATTTTTAACAATGAAAGTTTCGACACTACTCAAAGCTATTGGAACACATACCCCCCCTCCTTATTTTTATTGTCGTATCCCTTTACAGCACTATCCAAGATGCTAAAATAGAAGAGAGGGAAAGATAACGCTGCAACCAAGTGAATGAAGAGAAGTAACAAAAGCAGTTGTTACTCTTGTATAAAAATAAATTGCTGGATTTAATGATGCAAGATAAAAAAAAAAGAGTGCGTAACATATACGCGTGTAGCGAATAATGGATATTTCTTTCAAGTAGCAGACATTTTCATTCCCCCTGGAGTTATGGAGCATTGAAACAACATCTTTCTTTGTTGCTCAAGTTTCTGCCTATGACCGCTGTACCCGAAACAATTTAACAAGCGTTTTCTATACACAAACACTTTTACCGCACGTTGGCTTTTCAAATTGGTTATGTCATTAGTCAAATTAGTCATTAGTCAATTGTATTAATCAATCAGAGAGCCATTTGCAATAGCTAACACTCGCTAAAAAGCGTCAGTGTAGAAGGAGCGTTTGGGAAGAAATTAAAACCAAAAGAAGAAAATGGTGCCAAAGGGGATTTAGGATGGGAGAAAATTAAAAAATAAATATTTAAAATTAGTTTGGAAAACGAAATAACCGAAAATAGTCAACATCCCAACTATTTGCCGTTGATACTTTAGGGTTTACGAAGGTCGTGGCTCCCGTAGAAGCCTTCGTCTCCAGTATGACAATAGTCTACATAAATGAAGTTTACCATTGCGAATATGAACTTTGAACGGGGCATCTCGGTTAAGGTAGGGTTCTGTCAACTGGCATAACTGTTGAACAGGAGAAGTATTAGGCAGATTGTTATTTCTTCAGAAATATTTTTTTTTAATTCCTTTCGTTTCTTTACATAATTTTATTTACAGAAGGTTATCAAGGATTTACGAGAGTTAACTTGCTAGCAAGAGCGCCGCCCTTGGACGGTAACTATTTACCGCTGAATACCATTTATTAAATATCGAAGAAAATCCAATATTAACTGGAATTAATAATTTACAATTTTATAACTAAATATTTTATTGTCCTGGAAATTACTTATCTATACAGAGGTGTTTATGTCGCTCTAAATGTAAGTTTAAATTAAGTAAATATTTTTAAATGTAATTAAATTGAAAGTTAAGATTTTTATTGAATTTAAAGTTTATTTTGTTTAAAGTTAGAATATTAAGACGCGTAACGTTTTTAAATAAGGCCCGATATCAGTTGGCATATCGCCAAAAGAATTGTCGAAAAGTGTAACGAAATATGCGACAATCGTTGTCCTATTTCTTGTATACTCTGGAAGGTGAAATTTGGCAGAGTGGTTTAGTATACATCAAATAAGAAAAAATAACTATTCACAAACATTTAGCTGAAATACCCTTTGTGCGCTAGGGGTTAAAATAAAAATTCACTCGTCACTGATTACAGTACTTGTCGTCTACCCAGGAAGATGAAATTTGGTAAATTGGTTTCTTATACCTTGGAGGGGGGAAAAGCTATTCGCGAACTTCCATCTAAAATACCCGTTCTGCGCATGAAGCTGAAATAAACTTCACTCATTCTACTACTTTCTGTGTAACCAGGAATATGAAATTTGGCAGAGTAGTTCATTATATCTTAAATAGAAAATTTAGATTATTTCTAACTGAAATACCCTATAAATTTGCACTTAAATACACTTTTGAGTATGATATCACACGCCTTTAACCCAGCAGTCGTCTGAATAGAAAAAAAACTTCTTATTTTTTTTTAATTTGTAGGTATTATTCAGTTATAAGTCATTAAACTTAAAAGTTAAATTGTTACACAGTTATTACTTATTATTGAGTTGAAAGTTTATCGAGTTTATATAAATTGAGCTGTGTAATGTTTAAGGCCACAACCGCACCAGAGGAAGTAACAACACAAAAGCTTTAATGAAACGAGACGGCTTGTCGGGAATGTAAATAAAAACTATTTGACAATCAGAGCTCATTTGAGCTCGCCCTTCGGAGGGTTGATGAAAAACTCTAAGACCGCTTTTACATTTAACGACACGACACCGATAAATCGTGAACGATCACGAAGGGACGACACAACGTTTTATAGTATCGTCTGATGGTCAGTTTTTCATTGCACTGATATCATTCGCCGAAAACGGCAATTATTTCATTCAATGAGTGTTAGTCTGTTGCCGAGAGCACGTCTATTCTCGATGTGGCGCAACGCAACAAATTACATTATAACAAACTGCGATTGTTGTATTTGCTGTATTTAAGGAGAAAGAAGAGATCAATTACAAAACGCTTCTGGGTGCATGATATCATCAAAGCAAAACATGTTGAAGGAGATTTTTATGTTTTATTTGAACGTCTACAAAAAGCTAGAGCTAGAGCTAACCCCTAGAGCTGCTTCGTATGTGTATTTTGCGTACCCCGATATCGTGCCGCTGAAATAGTATACGATTTATCGGTGCCGTGTCGTTAAATGTAAAAGCGGCCTAAATATCTAAGCACAGATCCCCTGTGACAATGCTCGACCTCTTTGCTTTGCATTGTCCCATCGCTTTACAGCCCCATCCGAGATGTTCAACCAGAGAAGGAAGGAAAGATAACGATTGTGTACCCTCCCCCCCCCCCTTGAATGAATGAACAAGAGAAGAGGAGAAAGCCGGTCGAGATCATATATCTGTTGCAAGAGGAGACTCAGTTGCTCTTCTTGTCGGCATCCCCCAGCTGTTGTCTGGTGATTTGCTATGGGAAAATGATGGTGGATGCAACCCTCGTTTGGGGAGAGGAGAAACAGGGTTATACCATGGTCGTCCTTTACATTGGATGTATATTGAAAGGACGTGAATCAATTTCTTAAAAAAATCGGCTTCTTTTTTTATTGTAGTTTTGAATTTATCCGTCTAGTTTCAAAACCAAGTAGATCCACAATTTTCGCAAAAAAAATTTTTTTTTTAAAAATGTTTAACTTCTGCAGAGACATGGAGTTTATCCACCTTTCTTTCTCTTCCAAGCAATTAAGGGAAAAAAATTCATCTTGAACAGTGTATAAATTTCCGAAAGCCAATCGCTTACCTTCAACGCATTAGGCCCACGCAAGGGACGGCCGAATGCGATAAACACTGACGACTCAAAGGAACTCATTCCCAGCTATCTGGCCATAGTTCCGACAAGCACATATCGCGTGTTTCTCATGTAAATGCAATACCATTCATTCAACCTTAGAATGTAAATCCTTAATTGTTAAACTTGCATAATTAAATATAATTTGTTTTCTAAATACTATGGCGTTCATCAACTTATCCATTACCACCTAATTAAACCTTCTGAATCATAAATGGAGTCTATAAATGCGTGGCCGTACAAAACCAGAACAAGCAAGGCTCCCTCACTTCTGAACAAAGTTTTCTTAACTTTTTTTTGTTCTCATTTCTACATCACGTTGCAAAGCTGTGTTGTCTACCGGGCCTTCACTCTGTTTAGGGTTCGAGCATAAATGGACTGTAGTAGAGCGAATATGACGTCATCATCGTAGACATCGAACCGTAGACAATAGTCAAATGTGTAGCTCCAGAGCAACGTTAAATCATTCAATCAACCGCCCAGGCTTTAAACTAAAAACTAACCATATGTAAATTTTACGTGTTCTCCCATTGGCTTTACATTGGTCATTAGTGTTCTAGGATACATCTTCCGAGCATGAATGCACTGTAGTTGAGCGAATATGACGTCATCTTCGTGATGCAACACATCTCAGACCTGATGGTACCAGACACGTGACTTCCTTTCAGAATGTATGAATAAAAAAGGTTCGCGATTGACTTGTGCTTTGGAAATAATAGTAAATGTGTTACTTCATGAAGTACAGGATATTTTTATGAATTAACTAGAAAACATTTCTGAATGGATGAAGAGTAAACCACGTGTCTGAGGCCATACATGTTGGCCTCACTTTGATGTTAGCGAGATTATAACCTTATGATTTCTCTACTATGAGGGATCCATGCTCGAAGGGTTTAGGACCTATTCCACTTAGTGACCAAAAAGTATTTTTAAAAATATATATTCTTTAAAAAAAACAGTAATGTCATTCTAGAAAGTTAGAAATAAAAATGTATATATTATATTATATACTCAATAATATAATATACATAAATAAATATTAGACTTCCAAAACTGTTTCATTGCGTGAAACAATTTCCAAACCAGATATCGATGTTTTTTCATAACTAATTTTTAAAGTAGATCTAAGAAATTACTAATATTCCGAAGTTATGATGAAATTTTGCTGAAAAAATGTCTATGATGTGATGATAACATTTTCTTTTGATTTCCCAGTAGAATATCATGAAGTTATTCCTCTGAACGTAACGCATACGCAATCGCAAAAGATTATTAAATTTTGGATATTCTGATACGATTCCTTAATTATGCAGAACCTCGGAAAATTATATTTTAAAGTTAAACAAATATCCCTTCATTCTACGAAACAATTTCAATAATATGTAATCATTGTATTCCATTGCCGAAGTAAGTAGCGGCCATGCAAAGACGCCGTTTTTATTAAATAAGAAAATCTCCTGGATGTATCAAAGTATTTCCGAAAAAAAATGAATGCGTGCAAAGACATCGTTTTTGAATAAATATAATCTCCGGATTTTTATCAATTTACCATTCTTTGCTTCATTACAAACTAATCGAAATGATATTTTGTTTCGAATTTTTTTCTAATTGTCCATCACTGTTAAAAATGCATACTCGTTTTCTGAAGAAACTTTCGACGTTTTCTAAAGAAACTTTCGACGTTATCTGAAGACACTTTCGACGTTTTTGACGAAACAAACGTCTGCTGCATATTCCGATTAAATACATCGTCACACTAAAAACATGCATTTTGTCATTTTTTTAGGGGGGGGGGGGGGGGGGAGTGTGATGATTAAAAATGTAATTTTCTGTTTTTAAAGCCAAGTCATATGCTATATTTCAATTGAAGTTTTCTTTAAATAAAATATTATAGTAAATTGTAAATTTTTGTGATATATTTTTCATAGAGGTAGACATCTATTTGGTTGCAAGAAAGAGGTAGCTCTAACAATCCGAAATGTGCCACGTCATCTGGAAGATATGTTTTTGAGTGAAAATACTGTCATAATATGTAGGAACAATTAAGAAGATTGATCAGAAAGAATATGTTCACACAACTTGGAATTTTGAATTTTCAAACGTTTTTAACGGTTTTCTGCAAACTTGAATAATTGGAGCTACCTCCTTTTGCCACACAATTGTAATAGAATATTTTATAGGAATAATGTAAGGTTTTTGATTTAACCCTCAGACGCTCATAGACGTGATATAACGTCCATAATTGTCAAGGGAATTGAAAACATATATTCTTTGATATATATAGTACAAAACTCCTGTATTTGAGACCAAATTTCGAAGTTAAATTGTTGTAACCATGCTCATTAAACAAGGAAAAAAATATCGAAAATAAAAAATATATATATTAAACATAAATAAAAAACGTTCATGTAATTAAAAAAAATTAATAGTTTAAAAATTCTTTCAATATTTTTAATAATTTAAAAAAAATTTCAATATTTTTAATAATTTAAAAAAAATTTCAATATTTTTAATAATTTAAAAAATCTTTCAATATTTTTACAAATTCTTTGAATATTTTTACAAATTCTTTGAATATTTTAAATAATTTAAAGATTTTTTCAATATTTTTAATAATTTACAAATTATTTCAGTATTTTTAATAATTTAAAAATTATTCCAATATTTGTAAAAATTTAAAGATGCTTTCAATATTTTTAATAATTTAAAAATTCTTCCAATATTTGTAATAATTTCAAGATGCTTTCAATATTTTTAATAATTTAAAAATTCTTCCAATATTTTTAATAATTTAAAGACGTTTTCAATCTTTTAATAACTTTAAAATATTTTTAATAAATGCTTGAAAACTATTTAATTGAACTACGTATTAGAAGTATTAAAAGTTTTTGTGAATGTAGTAAAACTAATAATCCTTTTTTAACGTCGCTAATTGCAAGATACATATAACAAGGTTTTTAAAAATTACCTTTACAACTAGTCGGCCAACTCGGCCACGTTATAGACCACCAGGGTCAAATATGTTGTTGTGTGTCAAAGAAAGCTTTAAGATAATTCTTAAACACCCTACATATCTCATACTTCCCCATATTACTCCCTCAATACTCAATGTATAACAATTCACATCGTCAACTACTGACCATTAAATGCAAGCATCACGTAAATCAAGGAGTCAAATAATATTAGTCAATTAAGGCAATAATCCAGCGTATAAATGTGTATACAAATACTGGTCTCGATGTCGCATCAACTGCGATTACACGGAGACTAACAGATGACTAATGAACAGGTTTAACTGAAGACGACTCATCAGTGTACACACATCGAAATGGGGTTATTAAGTATACTGACACCATTAACATGAGCAGACAAGTCTAGGATCGGAGTAGAACTGTAATAGGAATGGAAAGGCTATACTATCCTGGATTTAAAGGCAAGGGAACACTACACACCTCATAATTTATAACAAGAATCAGGTGACGCAGACGCCTAATTTGTCAACTATTATCCATACTTGCACAGGATGACCAACGCTTGGATATTTTAAATATAATAGATAGTACCTGCGCCGAGCCTAATCTACAACGTGAATCTTTTTGGGGCTGTTAATCGAACATCCAACTATCCGATAAAGATCCCACTTCTCTATTTCAAGAACTTTTAAATGTAGGTTTCCCTTCTCAAAGCGATCGGCATCCGGATAATTGGCGATAAACTTTGTTTGATACGGATAACTGGAATTCGGATAATTGGAATTATATTGTATGGATAACTGGAGTTCGGATAATTGGAATGCTATTGTACGGATAAGTGGATTTCGGATAATTGGAATTCTATGGTACGGATAACTGAATGTCGGAAAATTGGAATTATATTGTACGGATAACTGGATTTTGGATAATTAGAATTCTATTGTACGGATAACTGGATTTCGGATAATTGGAATTCTGTCGTACGGATAACTGGATTTCGGATAATATGAATTCTATTGTTCGGATAATTGGAATCCGGATAATTGTAATTCTATTGTACGGATAATTGGAATTCTATTGTACGGATAACTGGATTTCGGATAATATGAATTCTATTGTACGGATAATTGGATTTCGGATAATATGAATTCTATTGTACGGATAATTGGAATTCTATTGTACGGATAACTGGATTTCGGATAATTGGAATTCTATTGTACGGATAACTGGAGTTCGGATAATTGTAATTATATTGTACGGGTAACTGGATTTCGGATAATGTACGGGTAACTGGATTTCGGATAATTAGAATTATATTGTTCGGATAATTGGAATTCTATTGTACGGATAACTGGATTTCGGATAATTCGAATTCTATTGTATTTCATTTTTGGTGTTATGATTTTTCCTTAAGCTTTCTTCAGTGTTATTTCAAATAAATGTATGAAATTTCCATCGTTTAATGGTTGAAAATGCATCAATTCTTTTGGAGGTGTAACAACTTTTAATTGGTTAAGGGTGACCATAACGAAATAGGCGTCGCGCTCTTGAATCAATTTAAAGCTCGTCTGACACTTGCAAAAGTTGTTTTAGGATCGTGGCACAACGTTGAAAGCGTAGAGCGATTTGTACGGAATCCAAAAGGGTACCACTAAATTAAGTTTGAAGTTACACGTCTCAATCCACAGAATGTAATTAATATTTTAGTGAATTTGGTTTGGCTAAAAAGTATACATTGCTAAGAACAAACTGTATTCTTAGAAAAGCGTTAGACCAATTAATTATCTGTAGGCTTCAATATAATGGATTCAAAAAATTAAAAGTATAAAGTAAGGAAAAAAAGTATTCGAATATGACGCCTTAACCACTCCTTAGCACTCTTTAGCATTCCGAAGGCGCCTCTCCGGCGCTAACATAACAAATCGTTATTTCGTTTCCCTGTTCTTTAAAATAAACGAGAGCAGCATGTTCTTGTGTTTAGAACATCAATCTTTTTTTCAACTTTTTCTCTTGCAAATACAAAACAGATTAGGATTTTTTTCCCTTTAGGTGTATAAGAAAAATCTGTGGAAAAGAACGTAAAGAGGAATAACTGTTCCATAGAAAGAACACAAATCGTAAAGTATTATTGGAGTGCTAAGCTTTAACCTTTGTGCATAGAAAAATATCGCAAATTATATAGAATTTTAAATTTTTATTGCAGAAATATTGTAAATACCATATAAAGTATGTAATTGAACACAATTTGCCAAAACGTTAAATACCCAAGCGGCTTAATGAAACGATTTAATTCCTTGTGATTTCATTATTTTTGCAATTTAAAAACTAAATACCAATTTCAGACCACCATTCGAATTTAAAAATCGTTCAATCATCGAACAATTTAATTAAAATCGAGTAGAACGTGACCCAACCCATGGCAATCTATTTATCCAATCAAAACGACAAACAAAAACTGCGTATACTGATATCCAATAGAATGCTAATGTCGTTTAAATTTAAATCCCTGATAAGTTAATTAAAGATGCGAAGAGCCGTTTATTGGATGGGGTTTCAGGAATGTGTTTGATTTAACCAATAAGCGAACGTCTAATATGTGCACTGTCACAAATGATTGGTTGGAGTGTGTGGGACGTTAATTACCTTCGAAGTTTATTGTGACCGAATCACAGTATTCGATGACACTTTGTGATAACTTAACAATATGATTTATTTAATGGAAATAAATTATTTCTCGTTAAAGATAGTCATCTTCAGGTTATATTAATTTTAAAACTACACTGTAACAAATTTACTTAAATATGAATACCTGAACATATTAGGTTGTCTTTGAGTACAATTGCATCGTAAATGGGCGATGATGTACTCAAATTTAAGCAAATCGTACTTACGGAAAATGAGCATTTTGATATAACATTGTTAATCTCAACGTCTGTTCAAGCCATTTTAACAAAGCGACCTCAAAAACTTAAAATAATTCTTCAGAAGGTGGTTTTCCATACGATTTGATGTCGATAGCTTAAATGGAAACTGATTTATTACAACTGAGTTATCTTATTTCCCATTCGGTTGGCAAACTTTTTAAACAAGTCTTCTGTTTATAACTTCTTTATATGACGCCGTGGTAGTACAACGGATAAGGCGCTGGGCTCCGGTGCCTGAGGATCTGGGTTTGATTCCCGGTAAGTCTTGATTGTATTTGGTGACATTTATTGAAAGTAATTTATGAAGGCAACCTATGCAAGCTAGCAACGGTTCTTTTTTATTCCTTTTTACTCATTGTATCCACTGTACCCATTTTTGAGTACATGTATTTTTCAAAAATGAGATTTATGTATTCGGAGCCATGATAAAGCATAGAATGTAATCAAAAATGAGTATATTTTACTTATTTTTGAGTACCGGTTTTTAACAGTGAACACGTACAAAATGGCACATAGAAATCGCTACTTGTGACAAGAAGTGCGGAGGAATCTAGAGCTTACCGAAAGTGCAAGAAGGAGCAGATGCGCATACAAAACACTCACAAATTACACCTTACAGTACAGTGAGAACTGCACAGAGCCTATTTTTTTTTCAAATTAACCATTCTTAGTGATTAAAACAAACTTTAAAGAAAACTGCACTCAATTGAAGAGGAAAGTTGTTGCTGTCCTTTTTTATAAAGAATATTATACATAGGGTATAAGAGATTTATGTTATATGTTACACCAGACGATTGTATTTCGAAAAAAAAAATAGTCAGCTTATAATGTTATTTTGCCGCAGCGAGTCTCAATAAAATTTATGATTTGTCTTAAGCAATCTAATTTATTTATATATAAATTTCAAACTTTAAACGAAAACGAGTTGGATTCTCCAAAGTAGGTAATATCTTCCACGTCATGTGAAATCAATATTTTTCGAGTCCTGCTCGCATTCTTGGAGAGACAGCCAGACAATTTACGGCCGGACAAATGGGTCTCCGTAGTCTCGTATACAAACCCGTGCAAGAAAGTTACCTCGATTTTCCTGTTAAACACAATTTACTGTTAATTGCATAAAAGAATAGTTATTTTTAAACTTCATTTTTTTTGCATATTTTATTCTTTAGCGTGTATAAGATGATTTAAAAATTAAAAATTGTAAAATATTTTTAAAACATTACTTTTACAAAAAGTAAAATGTATTTGCATATACAAAATGTAATTGTGTTTACATCTACAATGTGTAAAGTGTATTTGCATATACAAAATGTAATTGTGTTTACATCTACAATGTGTAAAGTGTATTTACATTTATAAAGTGTAAAATATATTTATATTTTCAAAGTGTAAAATGTATTTACATCTACATTGTGTAAAATGTATTTACATCTACATTATGTAAAGTGTATTTACATCTACAATGTGTAAAGTGTATTTACATCTACAATGTGTAAAGTGTATTTACATCTACAATGTGTAAAATGTATTTACATCTACAAAGTGTAAAATGTATTTGCATCTACAAACTGTAATTGTATTTACATCCAGGAAGTGTAAAGTGCATTTACATTTATAAAGTGTCAAATGTATTTACATTTACAAAGTGTAAAATGTATTTACATTTATAAAGTGTAAAATGTATTTACATTTACAAAGTGTAAAATGTATTCACATTTGTAAAGTGTAAAATGTATTTACATCTGCAAAGTGTAAAATGTATTTACATCTACAAAGTGTAAAATGTATTTTCATTAAAAAAGTGTAAAATGTATTTTTATTAAAAAAGTGTAAAATGTATTTGCATTAAAAAAGTGTAAAATACACTTAAAATTTAAAAAGAAATGTTATTACAAGTTTATATTTACATTTACAAAGCCAGATATAAATATATATATATATATATATTTACAAACTAAAAATTGTAAATTTACTTAAAATTTAAAGAAGTGTCAGTAAATTTTAAAATGTATTTACAATAAAGGAAAATGGCTTTAAAGTTTAAAATAACTCGATTTTTTCTTACTCAAACTAATTTCATATGTTAAAAGTAGTTTCCAATATTAGACCTAATTTTTTGGCATCGTCTTTTTTATAAGAGTTTAGATTTTTTTTAAGAAACAATATGAAATCTTTCTTTGAATCTTAAAATAATGAAAAAGAGTTTTTAAAAAATGTGTTTTAAGATTTATATTTTAATATTTAAAATATATATATTGTGGAGCGATCCTCATCGGATTCATATCCGCGACTTACATTTCGTAATTACAGCGCTCCACCGATTAAACTACAAAATCACGCTCTTATATCGCGGATATTCTTTTTTACGTGTTTCATTATGCAATATTTTTTAAATTGTTAAAATAATTTTAAATAAAACAAAATAGAATTTTACAAACTCGTTCGTCAGGTTCACACACTTCTTAGAGGTGAGTACTTCGATAAATTTCCAATTTTTATACTCATTTTAAGAATGTGTTTCGCAATCCATGGACATACTGTAAAAAAGGTGTTTAAAAATGAGTACATGAACGTACTCGTTTATTTGAGTACAATTGCATCGTCAATGAGCGATGGTGTACTCAAATTTAAGTAATCGTACTTTCTCAAAAATGAGCAGCGTGATTTAATATTGCTCATCTCAGATTCTGTTCAAGCCATTTTAACAAAGCGACCTGACAAACTTAAAGTAGTTGTTCAGAAGATGGTTTTCAACATTATTTGATGCAGATTGCTTAAATGGAAACTGAGTTATTACAATTCAATTGTCTTACGAGCCAATTTTCTAAATTTCTTCCGTTTATAACTTCTTCTTGTCGTACTGGTAGCTGAGCGGATAAGACTCTGAACAGCGGTGCCTGCAGATCTACGTTCGATTCCCGGTAAGTCTTTGTTGTAATGATTGATATTTATTGAAAGTGATTTATGAACGCAGCCTATGTATCTAGCATCTTTTCTTTTTATTCATTTTTACTCACTGTACTCATTTTTAAGTACATGTCTTTTTCAAAATGCAAACTTATGTATTCGGAGCCATGATAAGCATCGACTGCATTCAAATATACGAGTATATTTTTCTTATTTTTGAGCACCCATTTTTAATAATGCAGAGATGTTTTTGGAAATTCTCAAACAAAATACAACGCATCCAATAATCCATATTTCAGACAGAGCAACAAGAACTTTTCCATTATTCATGAGCAACCGGTCGATCTTAAGTTCGAGACCATTAATTGCTTTTAAAATCCCTCATTTACACCCCCCCCCCCCGAAGAAAATTCCATTTCGCCCACTTCATCGAAGTTAAATTTCATTACAAGAACTTGAACGAACATTCGGTATCGGAGAAAAGTCGCAGCTAAACTTTTGGATTAATGCCGTCGAGTTTGTGAGATTTTTTTTATTAAACTTTTAAATTACTTCGGGAATGTTATGGTGGTAGGTTGGTATAGTTCGAGAAATCGAATTTTAAAACGGATCGTGTTGGAAGAATTGTGGTTTTGGAATTATTGTGAAATTTCTAAAGGTAATTTCAATAACTTAATGCAGCTTTCGAAGTTTCAAGCTTATTGGAATTTAGTTTAGAATTAAAAATGGGCAGTTTGAAATAGGATATTAGAAACTTTTTTTGAGTTAATATATTGTTTGAAACGAAAAGCTTTGGAATTTTGAAACTATCTAAAGTGTATGAAATTATGTTAATAGAAATGTTGAAACTTTATATTAAATAATTATATTTAAAAGCGTTTCTAATATAATGTACTTCATTTGGAATATGACACAATGTCTGTAGTCATATACTTTAACATATAAATAGTCAATTAAATTACATAAACCAATTTGTTATTGTGAAAATAATACTACTATCTAATTTTATTTTATTGTCAACATAATTTAATTGTCTAATTTCCTCAAAAACATTAAGCCTAAGGTGGGGGGAAAATATACTTTAAAATTATATTTTCGACGTTCAAAGTCCAATTTCTCTTTGGGAAAAAATATTTATAATAATAATTGTTTTATAAGAATTATCACTTATTTATTGGACACATAATCGTAATGTATTTTATTTAATTATAAGTTTTTTTTAAACGTTTTAAAATCCTACCATTCAATGGTTACCTAACTCGGTTCATAATTGGGGTAAAATAGTTTTTTTTGGCAAGAATCATGGAATTTATCGTAAATAAAATTGAATAAATAACAATAGTTAACTCTTAAAAAATCCGTGTTTTTAATTATTACCGGATTGTTATTGATACAGCTCTCTAAATATTTTTTTGTAACCCACTCCAGCAAAAAAAGTCAGCATGAAACCTTCATCAAAATTGTCAAAGTGAAGGTTTTTTGATGGTTTTATAAAGGATATTGAAACAAAAAAACTGCAGTTTTTTTAAAGTTTTTAATTTATCTGCATAAAACATTTAAATTATCTGCATTTTCCCTTCATGATTAAAAATGGAAGGTTTTTTGCAGGTTTTTTGTATGAAGGTTTTTTACAGTTTTTAATAAGGATATTGAAACAAACACCTTTAATTTTATAGATCTTCAAAAAAAAAACTGCAGTTTTCCTGCATAAAACCTTCAATTTTAAAATTTTGATGAAGGTTTTATGCTGACTTTTTTTGCTGGGACCATTTTGAAAAATCAACTGTTATTATTTATTATCTCCGAATTAGGAAATCTGTCTGCGTAGTTTGTGTTTGTTTTCTTTGTCACTGAGCTAAAATAATCTCTGGAGGGAATATTAAGCGTGTACGACCGCTTTACACCCTTTCGAGTCAAGATAGGAAAATACAGTCATTTTGCATTACGTTTGGCTTAGGCTGAAGAGCAGACATCCTAGTTTTAAAACCACATTTCTAGTTTTCAAAATTACATTAAATGTTACACATTTAACGTTTTACCATACTTGCTTTCTTAATTACAAGAAAAAACATTAATTTATCAAATATTCAAGACCAATGCAACACGACTATGTCTTCCGAACAGTATACATCCACGCGGAACCGTAAAGTACATCTCCCTCATTGAGGGTAGTCCCCCCAGTCATTATTTTAGCTCAGTTGGTTTGGTTTGGTTAATTAACGTCGCACTACAGCTGCACAGTGGGCTATTGGCGACGGTTCGGGGCCTATCTCGAAGGAATGGCCCGGGAACGATGCCTTGTATTTTTGAACCATGGTCAGATGAGACGAGGACAACACCTGAGCTGGCACCCAACGCCTGCAATAGACGTCGGGACTTTGGACCCCGATCCGATGTATCGTGCACCAGTCCCGTATACACGCCATTAATTTTTTGTGGATGTTCTGGACGATATTCTAGTATTTTGGTAGCGAAGTTGGCAACCCTCAGATCGGAATATCACTACCTTTTACTCTTCTTTAGTCTAGTCCATCGCAAGGTTTGAACCGGGGACCCTTGGATTCCCAACTGACGCTTTAATCCACTCGGCCACGGAGGCCTTTATTTTAGCTCGGTGATCTTTGATGTATTGACTTTATTTTTAATTTGTTCCGCAGGTAATTTTTTATTTCATTTAAAACATTAAATCTAACTTCTAATAAAAGAAGTAAATGACGTTAATTTTCTTTATAGAAATATGTTCTTTTGTTGGTATTTATTTAAACAAAAAACTGGAATGTAACTTCTTTATATTAACATATAAACAGTGTTAAAAATATATTGTTAACTCTTGTCACTTACGAACTTCAAAATTCATATTGTTGTACAATAATTGCACTATTGCCGAAGATCGTAATTATTTTTTACGAATTACCTATTCTTTAGCATTAATAATTCGAAAACCCATTTTTCCTACTTTGCGAAACATTGAAAACAAAAACGTTAATTAAATTATAAATTTTTCTAAAATATTTTTTTTTGCAAAACTTGTCAATATTGAAATACAATTTTTCTAGTTTTTATGTAAAAGTTTTCATACATAAAACTATCAAAAGTTATTGTTTTTTGTTTACTCACACAAATCGACTGCTGGACTTGAATTAAATCGACTAAAAGGCTTAAACATTTCGTCAAATATATCAAAATATTTTGCAGTTTTTCGCAAACAACGAATATTTTGGTATTTTTGATGAATACATTTATCATTTTTGACGAAAAAACTTAATCGAAGAATATTTCACAAAACTTGCGTTATATTTAAGAAAAATAATTACCAGTGAGTATGCGATAAATCAAAAGAAATATATATTTTCCGAGCAATTAATCAATATCCTGTATCACCTGAGAAACCCGCGGCAATATATATATATTACTTTTAAAAAAAATGTATCCATAATGCATGTAAAAATAATCTATACGCAAAGAAAGCATGTGTTTTGCGGTCCGCAAAAAAACTTTATTTTATTATTATGGATTCCGT
Source organism: Troglohyphantes excavatus (assembly GCA_963932185.1). Classification (NCBI taxonomy): domain Eukaryota; kingdom Metazoa; phylum Arthropoda; class Arachnida; order Araneae; family Linyphiidae; genus Troglohyphantes; species Troglohyphantes excavatus. The sequence continues at coordinate 58,216,041 of OZ010678.1, read as the reverse complement.
TTCGTTTAAGTAAAAGAGAATGCTTTGACTTTTTACAATAGCAAAACACAATCCATAAAACTATACTGAAATTCTAAATGTATCTTTCGATCCAATATCACTTTATATAATACCAACTGGTTCTTTTGAATATATATTTTAAAATAAAAAATGTATTAATATCAACAGTACCGCCAATATAAAGGTGCAAACTTATTCCCTTTTCCTAAACCACATTTCCATCGAAATTTTGTCACAAATCCACATCCTTTCAACTCTATTTTCGTGTGTGGCCAAACTCTTGTCACATCTCCTACATCAAAAACATGACAAATGAAAGCGGCTGTGGATTTAGACAGCCTCCCCTAACATGGAGACGACAATAGACAGCTGGATAAGGAATAACCAATTGTGAGGGACAAGACGGCTGTCACATCGAATTCTATATTAAATTGGAAGTGTGGTCTACCACTGAAAGTTATTTGGTTGCATTACCATCGCGCTAGAGCTGAACAGAGGAGTATTGGCGGCGCTTCGGGAACTATCTGGAAGGAAAGACCCGGGAACACTGCTTCGTGTTTTTGAACTATGGACCGTTAAAAATAGATACTCAAAAATAATTAAAATGTACTGATTTTTGAGTACATTCGATACTTAATATGGTTCTGAATATATAAGTTTCAATTTTGAAAAAGACGTACTCAAAAATGATAGCTACTTGACCATAAAATAAGTGTTCATGTTTAAAGTTATTTATATCTAACACAAACTAATAAACACAATGCGCCAAATTTCATATTAAGGACAGGCCCGTCGCACTAGGGGGGGGGGAGTCCGACCCCATCCCGCCTCAAAAAATCTAGAAACACTAAAATTTGGGAATTTCAAGTCTTAAATATTACCGAGTTGGGAAAATTTATGAATGAAGAAAATTAATATTATTAGCAAATGAAAGATAGAGAAGATTATAAAGTGTTCAATTTGTAAATTTACACTTAAATTAGCTCTCAGAACGAACACTGCATTGGAACATGCGGGCAAAAAATCGATGCTTATAAGAGAACTGTTCAGTATGCCCTAATATATATAAAAAAAATATTAAAAATACCGTTAAGTTGAAACGGGGAATTTTCAGCACAAAAGTTGGGATGTTCGAATAGTTGTTGGGAATTTCGAAGTGTTAAGTTAGAAAATGTGTCGTTCCGACTCCCCCGACTGATATAATTAAAAATAATGTTTTTGTAAAAAAAAGGAATTTGTTGAATATTTAAATTAAACTCTCCTGCAGAGAAAACAAACCTACATATTCCAAAATTTTACCTGTCCGTTAAAGAGCACGAAATTTGGTGTTTAATGGTGAAATGTTCTTTTTATTAGTTTCAGTTATAGATGACTTTAAACACGAGAACTTATTTTACCATCACTGCGTATTTATTTATTTATGATTTCATTAAATAAAGTGATAATGAATACTTAAATATTAATAACCAAATGGGTGTATACCCTTTCGTTTTAATCAATACGAATATACAATACAGGGTAAGTTTCAAATGCCGGTCGGATGTGTTCTACATAGTTGTAATTCACATCAAGTTAAAAGGTTTTTTAATAAAAAAATTTCATAGCTACATTACAAAAAAAAAACAGGTGCTTAAAAATTAGTACATGAATATAATCCTTTTATAGTACAATTGCATCGTAAATGAGCGATGTATCAAATTTAAGTAATCGAACTATTTCAAAAATCAGCAGTGTTATTTAATATTGCTCATCTCAGCTTCTTAGCAAAGCGACCTGACACTTTTAAAATAGTTGTGTAGAAGATGGTTTATCACATTATTGGATGTCGATTGCTTAAATGGAAACTGAGTTATTACAATTCAAATATCTTACTTCGCACTCTTTTGGTACACCTTTTTAACATTACTTCTGTTTATAATTTATTCACGTCGCCCTGGTAGCTTAACATATAAGGTTCTAGATATCGGTGCCTGCAGATCTGGGTTTTCTTTGAGTACAATTGCATCTTAAATAAACGACGACATACTCAATTTCAAGCAACCGTACTTTCTCAAAAATGAGCAGTGTTATTTAATATTGTTCATATCAGCTTCTGTTCAAGCCATCTTAACAAAGCGACTTGACATATTTAAAATAGCTGTTAAGAAGATGGTTTTCCACATTAATTGATGTCGATTGGTTAAATGGAAACTGAGTTATTACAGTTCAATTATCTTACTTCCCACTCTTTTGGTACACCTTTTTAACATTACTTCTGTTTATAATTTCTTCACGTCGCCCTGGTAGCTTAACTGATAAGACTCTAGACAGCAGTGCTTGCAGATATGGGATCGATTTCGTTAAGTCTTGTCGATAATTGTCGATATTTATTGAAAGTGATTTATGAATGCAGTCTATGTAGGCTAGCACCTGCTATTTTTATTTATTTTTACCCATTGAACTCATTTTTAAGTACATGTCTTTTTTAAAATTGAAACTTCTGTATTATGAGCCATGATAAGAATCTAAAGTATTCAAAAAGGAGTACATTTTATTAATGTTTGAATGCCTATTTTTAAACAGTGTACTGACGAAAAATTCCTTAAGAACTATATCTTTAAAAATAAATTATATAAAAGGAAAAATTAATATTAAAGTTTATATATAAATGTATTATTTGAACAATATGGTGGGGAACGCTTCTATGCTACTATGACTGTAGCAGAGAGCCGTCTTATAGCATGAGTAAAAACAAGAAAAACCCGCGAAATGTTTATGTATTCGGACAGCAATTGTAAAAATGGAATGGAAATGTATTTCAAACATGACAGCGGAGAAACTCTCGGACAATATTTGCTGAGTGTGTAGGAAAAGAAAGAAACAAAAATGTCAAATAGAAATATACTATTTGCTGTATAACATTTCAAAATGGCACGTCGTCCTTTTTAGAATTCGAGACATTGATATTACTATTCAGAATTTATTTCTGCATTGAAACGCATTGAAAAAAATTCAGATGGGTACATACAGTACTGTACCGTAAGATTTAGTTCGTGAATACTATTAGGCTTACTAGGCACAAAGATCAGATGTGGATGGATAAATGACCAACCTGGTTGATGCGGCTCACCTTTCTCTACACGAGGATAGGTCAGTTATGCCCAATGGCTGATTCCGCATAAAGTAATAAGGGAATATTCACATACTGCAGTTAAGAACGACATTCTCCCTGCGCGCGCTACAAAGGTCAGAAATGGAATGGGTTAACAATCGACCTGGTCATCGCGTCCCACTTTCTTCTTCAGGATGGTAAGTCTTTTTCCCCCACAGCCTGATTCTCCAAAGAGTTATGAGGGCAGAATCGCCTACTGCAGTAAATCAGACAATCCGTGTAAAGGTCAGATGGCAGAGTGTGTAATTATCGGCCTCGTCAACGCGGCTTATTTTTCTCTACACAATCGTATGCTATTTATCCCCATAGGATGATTTCACGTGAAGTTATGACGGAAACGTATACTACAGTTAGGGTCGACACTCTAAATCCAACGCGATACAAATGTCAAAGGGTGAAAGGACTAACAGTTGGTCTATTCGAAAAGTCTCACTTTCCTCTACATGATGGTATGTCTTTTTCGCCATAGTATTTGACAGGGGTCGTTTTTTAGTAAGGAATGTGACTCCATATTTTATAAATGTATTCACGTCAGAAGACTTAATATATTTAAAAAATATTTTTGAATAGGATTGCAAAAAATAGCAGATAGACGCAGTCAATGTACGGTGAAGTCTGGTTTATTATTTGTACGTACGACTTCTCATTCTGCTCCTTCTTGCGTCTTCGGAAAGCTCTAGAACTCGCCACATGTCATAAGTTCAGGTGCATTGGTATAATTTAGTTAGTCTTGAATTCACGCAAAAGGTTAAAAAAGTCAACTAGCCAAACGGAATTGTAGACCTGATCGTCACGGTAGTCCTTCCTCTACACGAAGGTTTATCGTCCCATAAATTGATTACCACTGGAGTTCTGACGCTTTGAAATATCAACACTATTTGTCGCGCAAGTTTTTGCCTATACCGAAAACAATTTAACAACGTATTCACGCTAAATACAACTGAAGGGATAATTGGACAGAGACGAGAGTTTTTAGGGATTTTTGACCTTAAAACTTACATTTGCAATTTATTGTGGTCACATACTTCCTTCGTGACACTACACTGCCAAAAACCGTGAACCGAAAATAAATAAAATATACTCCTTTTTTGAGTACATTCAATGCTTATCACGACCCCGAATACATGTTTCATTTTTGAAAAACACGTGTACTCAAAAATGAGTTAAAAGAACAGTTGCTTGCCTACATTGGCTACCTTCATAAATCAATTTCAATAAGTATCGACATTTACAACCAATACTTACCGTGAATCGAACCCAGATCTACAGGCACGGATGTCCAGAGTCTTATCCGGTAAGCTACTAGGACGACATGAAGAAGTTGTAAATAGAAGAAATGTTAAAAAGGTGTACTAAAATAATGGGATATAAGATAATTGAATTGTAATAACTCATTTTCCATTTAATCAATCGCCATCAAATAATGTGGAAAACCATTTTCTGAGCAACTATTTTAAGTGTGTCAGGTCGCTTTGTTAAGATGGCTTGAACAGAAGTTGAAATTAGCAATATAAAATCACACTGCTCATTTTTTAGAAAGTATGGTTGTTTAAATTTGAGTACGTCAACGCTCATTTACGATGCAATTGTACTCAAAGAAAATCGAATATGTTCAGGTACTCATTTTTAAGTATTTGTTTTAGAGTGTACATTTATATAATGAACATACTGTTACTATAAATGAAAAATAAACAAAATTGTTTTATTTGAATAAATTTAATGTCCTACGCATATTTTAACAAGAAACATTTCTTCACATAAATAAACAACTTTTTATTTTTAATCAAAGTGTAGACAGATAAATATTCTACTAAATTCAAAACAAGACCAAAATAATATTAAATAAAATGTCCTTGTTTCACGAAATTTCATTTACAAATAAAATTTTAACCTATACTTCAGTATACGCCGCGTTAAATTTAAAAGGATTTTAAACAGAAAGATTTAGCTAAAAGAATTATACTAATGGAGTGGAAATGGAGGGTAATTCTTTTGGAAAAGTTATTTTCGAATTCAAATTATTTCTCCGAATTAATAATAAGTAGCTTATCTTTTCGAAAATACTAAAAACGAATCTTTTTTTTCCTATAAATTATAAATTTTATTTGCCTCCCATCACAAATTCTTAAATATATTTTATTGTTTTCCCTTAAAATAATTATTATAAATGTCGAAAAGACAACTATTAACAATTCAACAGAAATTCTTTTTCTCAATTTTAGAATATTCGTAATTTTGTCTGACGATAATAACTTCTTATAAATTCAAATATTCGCAAAAAAAATAATTATTTATAGTGTATATCTTTTTTGTGCTTCTTATAAAAGACGAATATTAACAAAATAGATATCTAAAGAAAAAGAATTTCAGGAGCACTCATGATATACATTGCAAAAATACCAACGGAAAATAAGCGTTTTAAAAAATGACTGCATAAAGAAACAACTTTAAAAAATATTTCCAATATATTGGTAGAATGTGGCTTTTCAGTGTAGTTGATAAAGTGCGAGACTTCGGAACGATAGGTCGCGATACGAGTCACGAAGGGATCCGGACAATTAACCGGTCAAGTCTACTTAAGTCTACCACTTTGTCAAGTCTACTCAGTCGGGCTCGAACTCGCAATCCTCTGATTGCTAGCCGAACGCGGATCCACTGAGCTTTATACGCGATAAACAATTTATTATTTATGCAGTTTTGTTAAATCTATTTCTCGAACTTTATTCCGACGAAATCAAAACCTGCAACCGCGTCTTAACGGCTGAGTATATCCAATATTCTTACAGGTGATATATTACCCCAAAAGTTGTAAAATTCTCGATTACTTTTTTCATTTGCTAGAATTAGAGATTGGAATCTGTAAAATTACAGAACCGCGTCTATGTTTTTATTTAATGACATATTTAAAATTTTATGATGGACTGACAGGTGTGTTTTCCCTTGAAAGAAATTTATCAATCTTATTTTTGTCTGTGTCCGGTTTACCTTGATACTTCGTTGGTTAGGAAAGTTAAGGTTATTTTTATTATTATTAATGGACACTTGTATAATGTTTAATCGTATTGGTTTGGTTTGGTTTTGTTAATTAACGTCGCACTAGAGCTGCACTGTGGGCTATTGGCGACGGTTCGGGGTTAATCTCGAAAGAAAGACCCGGGAACACATACACATTCACACACACATTCATACATGCACCTCGTTATTTTAGAACCATGGTCAGATGACGAGGAAACACCGGAACTGGCACCCAACGCCTTCCATAGACGTCGGGACTTTGGACCCCGATCAGATGTATCATGCACCAGTCCCGTATACACTAGGGTGGAGCGAAAAAAAATCAAAATTTGATTAATGTAAAGTAATAGTGCAGAAAAGTTGCCTTTCGTATACATTATTCACCATGTAAAAGGATTTTGATAGCAAATAATATCTAGAGGTTCCCCTCAGGCCTTGAAATTTACCAATAATAGGTAAAAATTGAATAATGTTGTAACGCACTATTAGTCCAGTCAGCAAAGTGTTCAATTCGGAAAAAAATTAGGGGAAAGCTGGAAACAATTTTAATCGCTTCCAAAAAGTGTTCTGTATGATATATTAATTTTGCACCCCTGCACCACGCCGGCGTTGGCCGCCATCTTGGAAAAATGGCGGCCAAAATCAGTTTTTTGTGATTATCTCCTTATTTTGTAAATTTAGAGAAAATATTTCAATTACAAAATTATTCCCTAAGTAATTTTACACAAAAATGCAATTTACATTATGTTTCTGCGACTCACCATTTAGACGGTAGAGTCGAATAAAGTGGATACTAAATCACCAAGTACCATGAAAACTCAAGAAACCGCTTTGACAGGACGTCTTTTGTTCGTTACTTTGATTAAAAACATCTCTATACCTTATGAACGTATAATTTAACAAAAATGGTTGTTTGACGTTAAGATAAAGTTAATTTTACTGAAGGGATTTTGCAAATAAGTGTTATATTTCCATTTCTGAAAGAGGTTTCACATTGGGCTCCCATAGAGTTGAAGAATAAATCTTCCCTATTTATTTCCAAGTAACTATTCCGACTTGGAACACCCTTCTACAATCCAAATAACATTTTAAATTCCAATATTGATATTGAATTATTATTCAAAACTTAAAATATTTCCATAGAGCTAAATTTTATCATTCAAAGTATGAATATAAGTACTATATTACTTTTAGTTGTCTGATTGCTTGAAAAGTATTACTTTGTTCAAAAAGAGGAAGAGCGCCAAAATGGCTTGCTTCTGTTAAAAAAAATTCTAATAGTGTCCTTGATCAGTCCTACTTAACCAATGGATATGAATCACACATTAAAAAAAAAACTATTATAAACTCAGGAAACATTTAAATTTAGCATTATGTCTTCGAATTTTACAAAAATACTAGAGTATTTTCTTTCACCTGGCTTTTAAATGATGACATAATTTTTTTAAAAAACGTTTGCTTACCCCCAGTGTTTACTCTCATAGTGTGTAACTAGTGCGACGTTAATTAATCAAACCGAACCCACAGTGTGGAAGGACAATAAATAATCTTTTCCCAATAAAAATAAATTCTTTAAAGGCTTTCTAATGTTGTAATGCAAATAACTATTGATGCCATTTGAAAAATATAGTGCAAATACTCAGTCACGGAATAGTTTGCGAGGCTTGTTTCCCTAATAGACCTCAATTGTTACATTTAACTTACTACTCTTATTATTATTGTACCCTGTTAATGATCTTAGACTAACGCATGGCTTTTGAAAGCTGGTGAGATCGCAAGATCACCATACAACACATACTTACTTACCATGTAGAAAAAGTACTCCAGCTGTGCTGGAGTCAAATACATGAGGAGTACTTTTGTACCGAACTATAATATGAAGGTAAAGAAATATCAGAAAAAATCGTAGTTGTAATTTTTATATATACGGGAACTGACTTGAAGTAAATAATTTTGGGAATGTACATAAAGAAATTTAGAACTATCTGCATACAATGATAATATAGAAAATATGACTTGTGTTGAAGCTGAATTTTTTTTTTTAGTTTTATGTATACGAAATACATTACTAAAAAGTTAATTAAAAAATATTATGCGTGAATGAGGTATTGAGAGGTTTTTAAACAAAGTAAGGAACAAAAGACGTCCTGTCAAAGCGGTTTCTTGAGTTTTCATGGTACTTGGTGATTTAGTATCCACTTTATTCGCCTCTACCGTCTAAATGGTGAGTCGCAGAAATATAATGTAAATTGCATTTCTGTGTAAAATTACTTAGGGAATAATTTTGTAATTGAAATATTTTCTCTAAATTTACAAAATAAGGAAATAATTACAAAAAACTGATTTTGGCCGCCATTTTTCCAAGATGGCGGCCAACGCCGGCGTGGTGCAGGGGTGCAAAATTAATATATCATACAGAACACTTTTTGGAAGCGATTAAAATTGTTTCCAGCTTTCCCCTATTTTTTTTCTGAATTGAACCCTTTGCTGACTGGACTAATAGTGCGTTACAACATTATTCAATTTTTACCTATTATTGGTAAATTTCAAGGCCTGAGGGGAACCTCTAGATATTTTTTGCTATCAAAATCCTTTTACATGGTGAATAATGTATACGAAAGGCAACTTTTCCGCACTATTACTTAACATTAATCAAATTTTGATTTTTTTCGCTCCACCCTAGTATACACGCCAGTATAATTTGTTGGATATTCTGGACGACTTTCTAGTATTTTTGTAGTGAAGCTGGCAACCCTAAGATCGCAAGATCACTATTTTTTTACTTTTCTATGTCAAGTCCATTTCCCGGATTCGAACCACCAATCCCCTGATTAGTAGCTGAACGCCTTACCAACTGAGCAACTGGGGATCTAATCATATTGTAAAATATGCATATATTTTAAATTACTATGCGAATTGGCTCTATGAGTATTGTCTCAAGTACATTACTACATTGTCTCAAGTACATTACAATATTGTCTAAACAATGTATATTATCAAACAATTTCCATCCCTATTCATTGATTATCCATGCTAATAAATGACGAGTGAACGAAATGCCATTGTTGTGCAACCTTTATTTAACAATGAAAATATTTTGAAATCGGATAAATTGTGAAAAAAAAAGTCCAATTAACTGATATTTCTAGATAAATTAATGACGGATAACAGATCATAATTTGCAGTTTTTACAAAAATGGATTTTTCTCTATTTAACCAAAAAAAGTATTTTCGAAATAGCATAATATTTATTTTCGAACGGTCCAGTTAATTGCGAATTCCGGATAGTTAAACACCGAATAACCGGATATTTTTTTCTGAAGGTGCCCAAGTGAGACATCCCCTATCCAACAAATAAAAGAATTTTCCAAATATTTGAATTAGAACAGAAATATTGTGCGAACATACATAAAAAAAATACATAACAATATAAATTGATAACCAGTCTCCTTTTCGCACGCTTTGGCAGTTTTGGTTGGCGCACTTTTCAGTCGGTTAAATACTACTAAAATAAACAAATTTGAGATTTAAGGAAATATTTTATGTTGTTGTTGTTTATTATAATTAATAACTATGAACTTATGATCTATTGAATCCAGTAAAATTTTACAAAAAATAATATTTTTGTACTATAATTACGCAATCTCGGTTTTAAAATTCCGGGAGGACTTGATCAGTGAACTTGTGCAGGAATAACAGATTAAAACCCTAATTATAATTGTTCATGTAATTTATTTTGTCTTTGTTTTGCATATTTGTTCCAATTATGTTCTAAATGTTTGAAAATGCATTATCTTGTATTTTGTGTTATCTAATTTTGTATCCGCTTTTGTTAAATTATGTTACCAACCGGCCCACTACAATAAACTTAACTCTATCTATATATTATTAATAACTATGTATACACAAAAATAAAATACATATAATATACAAAATTTTAAAGCCTATTCTTATGTATTATAGCTTAAATTATCTGAGAAAAAAAAGCATTAAAAAAAGCATAAAAAGCATTTTAAAAAAAAGCATTACAATATTAAAAATTTTAATTTTGAAAAAAAAAATACTGTTAATTTATTGTTTACTTGTATAAGTTTAAATAATATACATTAAAACTTTGAGATTCAAAATGTCAAAAATAAAAAAACATGACCGTGTCCCCTTAAAATAGGTAATGCGAAATTCAGTTAGATCCTGTGATTTTACCTATCTTTTTCAATAGGCTAAGCTTGATGTGATGAAGGGATAATGATAATCTTGAGTTGCAGGGAGGGAGAACTCTGCCAGAGTCATTCATCACTCTAGAAATTCACACAGCGAGTCGCCAAAATGGAAAAGCATTGGCTCACTTTTGATTTATGGCTTCTGAAACTGACAGCATTAAAAATCGAATTGTTTTCTCAACAAATTTAATAGAAATCTAACACCAGTACGAAGGGCCAAAATATGAAATCGATATAAAAATGAATCGCTATAAAAATGAATCGATATAAAAATGAATCGATATAAAAATGAATCGATACAATATGAATCTATATAATATGAATCGATATAATACGAATCGATATAAAAATAATCGATATAAAAAATAATCGCCATAAAAAAGAATCGACATAAAAAAGAACCGATATAAAAAAGAATCGATATAAAAAAGAATCGATATAAAGAATCGATATAAAAAAAGAATAGATATAAAAAAATCGATATATAAAAAAGAATCGATATAAATATGAATCGATATAAAAGGGAACTTGTGTCTAGGCTTGGCCGATTATTACATTTCAGAATCGCGATTAATCGCCAGTTATTAATCGATGGTTCGATAGAACCTTTCAGATTAATCGATGTTTCCGATTAATCGATATTTCTAACTCGATATATTTTATACATACATATAGTTGATAAATCGAAATTTCCGATATATCTATATTTTATGATTATAATAAATTATATAGAGTTTAGGAACTGGATTGTTTTCAAATGAAGAAATAATTCAATTATTTTGTTTTCCCCTTTATTATTAAAAATTAGATACTTTGCCATTTTTGTTACGTTAAGTTACGTAAAAGGCATTACTATTCTTATATTTGTTTATAAACAAATGTCATGCTTCAGTTTTTGATTTTTGACATCCCTGAAATTCTTCCGGACTTCCGAGTGTATTTGCTAGAAATCGTCAAATCGAAAATGACAAAATCAAAATCGCGATGAATTTTTACTTGCAGAATATCGATATATTATATCAAATCATCATACAAGTTATGTCATTAGTATTGGAACGTTTACATACCCTAAAAGAATCGCAAACTAAAGCACGACGTTTGTAAAGTCCCATAACTCAAAGGAAATGACCAACCATAGTGTAAGGGAAAGTTGAACGTTTCGAACATACCAATCCCCCCCCCCCCCCTGACATTTCTATCGCCATACCGGGAGTGTCGGATAACGAAAATTACCAAATTAACAATAGTGACATTTGATAGCTTAGAAGATTATTTTTCCTTTTCAGGATGAAAATAAATTTAAATTTAATTATCCGAACTCCAGTTATCCGGATCAATTGAACCAAATCATATCCATATAATCGAATATCCGGATATAATTGGATAATTCACAAAAAAAAGGTTAATTCTTAGTAAAACAACTAATTTTGTTTTATTACGTATGTTAATTAATGGCTATTGAACACAATAAAATTCAATGCAAAGAATTTAATAAAATTACGATTTTGCTGATTATACTGTAGAACAATTTGCTTAACAAATGAATACATACACATACTATTGTTTATACGAGTACAATTGCATCGTAAATGAGCGATGCCGTACTTAAATTTAAGTAATCGTATTTTCGCAAAAATGACTAGTATGGTTTAATATTGCTAATATCAGCTACTGTTCAAGCCATCTTAACAAAGCGACCTGACATTCTTAAAATATTTGTTCAGAAGATGGTTTTTCACATTACTGGATGTCAATTGCTTAAATGGAAACGGAGTTATTACATCTCAATTATCTTACTTCTCGTTCTGCTGGCACACCTTTTTAACATTTATTATGTTTATAACTTCTTCACATCGCTCTTGTAATACAACGGTTAAGACCCCGTACTTCGGAGTGGACGACATCAGGTAGACGGATTGGGTTCGATTCCCGGTAAGTTGTAATTATTGAAATTTATTGAAAAGGATTTAGGAAGGCAGCCTATGTAGGCAAGCAACTGTTCTTTTTATTCATTTTACTCATTTTTTTAGTACATGTCTTTTTTAAAAATGAAACTTATGTATTCGGAGCTATGATAAGCATCGAATGTATTCAGAAATGTGTACATTTTACTGATTTTTAAGTACGTATTATTAACAGTACTTTTTTTCCTCAAAGCGATCTTATAATTGGAATTCGGATAATTCTAATTCTAATGTATTTTCATTCCGAAAAGGAAAAACTATCTTCTAAGTCATCAAATGCCACTATTGTTAATTATAAAGAATTAACTTATTTATTATAATTCATTTTATAACTTGTCAGTGTGAAAATATATTATTTTTAAAAAAAATCGTCTATTCTTCGTAAAAGATGTGTATAAAAAAAATCGCAAAACCCCCTGAAGCATTCTGAAAATCTTTCAGACATTCAAAACGAGCACATACAAGTAACGAAATATGAGGAAAAGCATAAAATTTCCCTATTTTTTTTATCATAAGTCTAGTTGAAAAAATGAAATCCTATTACAGTTTTTTGGGCAAATCATAAAATATACTACAAGACTAAGAAAACGTACTTCGAGTTTCTTAGTCTTGTTTCTTAGGCGTGTTTTTGCTTATACATGGCTTTAAATTTAAATATATGTCTATAATAATAAAAGAATAAGTCTGTTTGCGGATCGCAAAACATCTATTTCATCTTTGTATAAAAGGCCGAAAATTTATTTACAAGAACTATTCATCCTCAAGATGTGAGATGTGTACATGAGGCTCAGATTTATAAAATTTGATTTAGTGTCTAAATTATTTAATTTTGTTTAGAAATAACGCCTAAGAAACATCTTAAAATATTTCCAAGATTACTAAATTATGATACCCTACGGGGAGGTACCTCATACGTATTTTATAAACGTATTCTCGTAAAAAAATACACGAAAAAAACGTATTCTCGTAAAAAAAAATACACGAAAAAAACGTATTCTTGTAAAAAAATACACGAAAAAAACGTATTCTTGTAAAAAATACACGAAAAAAACGTATTCTCATAAAAAAAGAATACACGACAAAACGTATACTCGTAAAAAATACACGAAAAAAACGTTTTATCGTAAAAAAATACGCGAAAAACGTATTCTCGTAAAAAAAGAATACGCGAAAAAACGTATTCTCGTAAAAAACAAATACATAAAAAAAACATTCTCGTTAAAAAAAGGAATACGCGAAAAAAAACAAATACACGAATAAAACATTCTCGTAAAAAAAAGAATATGCGATAAAAATATATTCTCGTTAAAAAAAGAATTACGCGAAAAAACGTATTCTCGTAAAAAACGAATACACGAAAAAAACATATTCTCGTAAAAAAAAATATGCGAAAAAACGTATTCTCGTAAAAAACGAATACACGAAAAAAACATACTCTCGTAAAAAAAGAATACACGAAAAAAACGTATTGTCGTAAAACAAGAATACACGAAAAAACGCAAAATCCGTCTAATGGGAATAAAAAAAATATTTCTAACTTATTATATTCCTATATAGGTTCTTAAGACGGTAGCCCACGACAAAAAAATATCAGTCATTCATTCAACTTAAAATTGTTGCAAATTATTTAAAACTTAATATTTTATAAAAATAACTTAATACAGTTAAATAACAAAAAAAAGTTATGCTTATTACATTTCAAAAATTTAGTTTTGTTTAAAGAATTTAAATAATAAAGTGTTTTGTGTTTTTCAAGAAAACTGATATTTTTAGTGCATTGATTGATACACTTTTCTCAAATTCTATTCAATATTTTCATTTATATATTGTTTTAACAATAATATAAATTCACAAGTTTTACAAGTATGCATAGTGATCCTAAAATATTTTTTGAATTATGACAAATACTTTATGACATTTTATGTTGCGAAAAATATAAATTTTTGTATATGCAAAATAATTTTTTTATATATATATTTAAAATAATATTGTGTAAAACATTAGAGTCATTGTTTGAATCAGAATGTTTACTTGCATTTGGTAAAAGTTTTATGTAAAGTTATTGTATGTTTATTCTGAAAAGTGTACCAAACCAAATGTTATCAAGTTGTTAATTCTATTTGTAGAAAAAAAGGTTTATTATTTAAAATTGTTTATACAAAACTAATTTTTTTAAGTGTAATAATCATAACAAATATTTAGTTATTGACTATATTATTTTTAATATTTATTAATGTGGAGCAATTTTTATTTGAATGAAATAAGATAGATATTTGTTGTCGAAAACCAGTATCCCATTAATAAATTCAATAATAATCTTATTGATTTCTACAAGATACTTTTTCTTTCACTATAATCCTTTGTAAAAAACACATGGACCATTTTTTCCCATTGAAAAAATGATAAAAGAAATGCATTCATAAAGACGCCGAATGGAGTTCGTACATGAAATACTTTTTGGTTATTTGCTTTAATACAAGTACATTTTTCTACTTTAATAAATATGGCAGATAATAGAATTGAAAACCTGGGGCATTACAAAAGCTGGGTTGATACTTTTAGCGTAGATCTAAAAGAACTGCCGAAGTCTGAGAATAATCGGGTACTTCACCAAGACAATTTAAAATTACATCACTGGACAAACGGAATATCACTTGTTATACTTTAACATGGTTGAGATAATATCATGGTTTAGACAATACGTAAATGGTTGATCAACATGGTTTAGATAATACGTAAATGGTTGATCAACATGATTGAGATAATACGTAAATGGTTGATCAACATGATCGAGATAATACGTAAATGGTTGATCAACATGATTAAAGTAATACGTAAATGGTTGATCAACATGATTGAGATAATACGTAAATACAGTAGAACTCCAATTATCCGAATTGCAGTTATCCGGGTCGAACAAAGCGGATCGCAAATTATGCGAATCCTAATCGCTTTGAGGGGGAAAAAATAGAAATCGGCAAAATACACATTTTAAAAGTTTCTTGTCGGTGAATGATATATTGTTTTTAATAGTCATTAAATGTCATTACATAATAAATCAAAAGATCAATTTTAGATCATCAATTTAGATTAAGTCAAAGAATCGACTTTACTAAGAAATAGCTTTTTTTCATCAATTATCCAGATATTCCGATTATCCGCATGGTGTCTGGTTCCAATTAATCCGGATAATTTGAGTTATATTGTATTTTAAAAAAAACATGGAAAAATCACAAAAATTGGAGATGGGACACCATACCTCGTGCGTTCTGCGAGATCTCGGCCAGCATCTCGGCGTAGTCGTTGGCGACGTTGGCCTCGTCGAAGTCTTTGAAGAAGGACTTCTTGCCCAGAGACACGTACACCGGGCCCAGGGTGAAGTAGCACTCGGAGTTCCCCACGCTCCGGTCCTCCGAGTTGTGGAAGAACAGCGCCAGCACGCCCCATCCGAATCGACGCAGCACCTGGACGGTGGTAAACAGGTGGTCAACACACAGTTGCAGGAAGGTTTTAGTTTGGTTTGTTTAAATAACGTCGCACTAGAGATGCACAGTAGGCTATTGTAGACGGTTTGGTTTGGTTAATTAACGTCGCTATAGAGCTGCACAGTGGGTTATTGGTGATGGTTCGGGGTGTATCTCGAAGGAAAGACCCGGGAACGATGCCTTGTAATTTAAACCATGGTCAGATGACGAGGAAACACCTTAACTGGCACCCAACGCCTTCAATAGACGTCGGGACTTTGGACCCCGATCAGATGTATCGTGCATCAGTCCCGTATACACGTCGTTAATTTTCGCGGATGGTCTGGACGACTTTTCTAGTATTTTGTAGCTAGCTGGCAACCCTCCGATTCCAAGATCACTACTTTTTTACTTTTCTATGTCAAGTCCATCGTGCGGATTCGAACCACCAATCCTCTGATTAGTAGCTGCACGCTTTATCCACTGAGCAACTGGGGCTATATCGCATAGGAAAGACCCGGGAACGATGCCTCGTATTTTTGAACCATGGCATTTAAGAGGCCGGTAGTGGCCGAATGGTTAGGGCTGGGACAATCCTGTCCTCAGCATGTGTCAAGCGATTTGGCAATCAAAAGGTTGGCAAATTCGTTTCTATTGGGAGCCAAAAAATATCCACCCCCCATAAAAGGGACTAGTGCTCGTTAAATCGGATCGGATTTAAATTTCCTGACACCTATTGAGGTTACATCGAGTGCCAGCTCAGGTGTTATCCTCGTCAACTGACCATGGTTGAAAAATACAAGGCATTGTTCCTGGGTCTTTATTGTGAGATATGCCCCGAACCATCACCAATAGCCCAATGTGTAGTTCTAATGCGATGTTAATCGATAGAAATAGAGCCCGAACCGTCGCCAATAGCCCTCAGGTCTATTGCTCTGTTAAATCAGCCAATCAACACAAAATAGTAATGGTTTGTTTAATTAACGTTGCAATAAAGATGCACAGTGGGCTAATGGTGACGGTTAGTGAGATGTTTTGTAAAAAAACCAAGGAACATTGTATCGTATTTTTGCACCATCTACATTTGACGAGTACAATACTTGGACTGGTACGCCATTCTCCAAACATTATACACCTTCGAGATAAATCCCGAACCGTCGACAATAGGCCACTGTGCAGCTCTAGCGCGACGTTAATTAACAAAACCACACATTACACACAACAACTAACCTTCCAATTTCATCCGAACCATCTCCATTAGCCCAATTTACCCTAGTGCGATTTTAAATTCAATATACAAAGTTTGGTTTGATTTGTTTAATTAACGTCGCATTAGAGCTGCACATTGGGCTATTTGCGACGGTTCGAGGCATATCTTGAAGGAAAGACCCGGGAACGATGCCTCGTATTTTAAACCATCAATCTATTAAGAACTCAGCAATCCAATTTTATGTCATATGAAAACATTTTAATAGTCACTAAATTACAGCACTGATGTTTGCTTTTTCAAAAAAGTCTGACTGTTTAATGAGCCCCAGTTGCTCAGTTGGTAAGGCTTTCAGCTACTAATCAGAGGATTGGTGGTTCGAATCCGTGCAATGGACTTGACATAGAAAAGTAAAAAAGTAGTGATCTTGCGATCAGAGTGTTGCCAGCTTCATTTCAAAAATACTAGAAATTTGTCCAGAATATCCAACAAATTATACTGGCGTGTATACTTGACTGGTGCACGATACATCTGATCGGGGTCCAAAGTCCCGACGTCTATGGAAGGCGTTGGGTGCCAGTTCAGGTGTTTCCTCGTCATCTGACCATGGTTCTAAAATAACGAGGTGCATGTATGAATGTGTATGTGTACCCGAGTCTTTCCTTCGAGATTGACCCCAAACTGTCGCCAAAAACCAACTGAGAAGCTCTATGGCGACATTAATTAAACAAACCAAACCAAACTGACTGTTTAATGCATTTTAACATTTTGTTTTCTTTGTGATCCCGCGGACAACCTATTGGGAACTACTGCCCTAGGGAACAAATAATATTTGTTTTTATATTTAATTTGTGAATAAGCTTACGTCAGTTAAGCTACTCTACCAACGTAACGTGCACCAGAGAACTGGTTCCCTTCACATCTCCTTCAGACGTAGTAGAGATCATAGTCTGCGGGAGATTGACAATATTTCGAGAAAGTTTTCTAATGGACATCACTTTTTTTTATAGTAACTTACTGGTTTTATAAATTGATATTACTACTCTGACATCAAGTGACCTCTGACGTACATACATTACTTCAAAATCACAGGCGGGAGTGCTCAAAAAATCATATATCCTGCGCTGCTTATACGGTACAAAAACAAACTCTAGGCCTCCGTGGCCGAATGGATTGGGGCATCAGCTGGGAATCCAAGGAGGCCCCAGTTTGAGCCTTTGCGCGGTCTAGACTAAATAATAGTAAAAAGTAGTGATATTGCGATCGGAGGGTTGCCAACTTCGCTACCAAAATACTAGAATGTCGTCCAGAACATCCGCAAAAATGAACGGCGTGTATACGGGACTGGTGCACGATATATCTTATCGGGGTCCAAAGTCCAGACGTCTATTGAAGGTGCCAGTTCTGGTGTTTCCTCGTCATCTGACCATGGTTCAAAAATACGAGGCATCGTTCCCGGGTCTTTCCTTCGAGATAGGCCCCGAACCGTCGCCAATAGCCCACTGTGAAGCTCTAGTGCAACGTTAATTAACCAAACCAAACAAACGCAAGGTAAACACTCACCTGCACGAGTTGCCTACCAATAGAATACCCAAAACCCCACTCACCTGTAGAAAGATGGCGCCGATCTGCGAATAAGACCCGTTCATCCTTGTCATCAGACGATACTGGGGCTCCTTGTTATCGAAACTATCCACCTGCCCCGAGGCCGTCAGTATCGGCAGGCCCCACACAGCCGAGTATCTGGCAACAGGGGCCAGCACATAAGGGCACAGGGGCCCCAGGAAAACGTCCGCAAGCCCGGATGTGTGCAAAGATATGGCTGCCAAAGGACCGTACGTAGAGGAACATTCTGTGTCCCTGTGAATGACTTCCATTCTGGCTTGAGAGTTGAGTGTGGTGCGTACAGCGTACAGCACTGCTGGGACCACCTTGTGGAGGGCGTACGGAGAGGTCTCGTCGCTTGGGGCCAGCACTGCCAGCCGGATGACAGGAAGGTCTTCTGCTGATGCGGTTGCCATCAGGACAATGCACCAAAGGATGAACACGGATGATGCTGTTGGTGACATTGCGTCTTCAAGCTTTCACGTTGGTTGGAGGAAAAAACGTCGCACTAGTTCTGCTCAGTGAGCTATTGATGGCTGTTCGGTATATATCCCAAAGGAAAGACCTGGGAATACTGCTTCGTTTTCAGGTGTGTGTGCATGTAGGAATGCGATGGAATAAAAGGTGTAACAGTAATTGTTTGGCTTCAGATCTTGTTTGAGTAGCAGTTGTATTTGGAGTAAATGTTATCTCAACTATGATTCATTTGCCCCAACTTTGTCATATATCCTTTTGGAAACGTGAAATAAATGCAAACTTCATGTGATTTAGGTGCTAACTTTGGAAAATTTAGATGCAAACTTTGTGAAGTAAAGAGAGTGAATCGGGTGCCAATTGCCTACTTAATAGTGTTTACCAGTATAAGATTGCGTTTGAAATGTACACAGAATATGTTTATAGTTGTATATGTAATAGATGATATTGTTTGCAATTATAGTTTGTGAACTAACGGAAAAGATTTAATTTTCAAAAAAAGATCAGACTTATTGCATTGAAATCAAAGATATCCAAGTTCTGTTTTGATTTTCGATGCAACCGTGACGATCTTTGAAATATACATTTCAGGTGCTGTTGACGTGATGAACCAGTGATAACTTATCAAAGATGCCTAAGTTATAGGTTTCTAGCAGAATTTTTAAATGTGAGTCAACTAGTATAAAGTATTTGTTTGGATAGAAATACTACCTTAACGTGGAGCAGTCAGCCATCTTTGTAATATAACTTTTTATGAATCGATTTCTATGTTACGTCAGTGGCTGTTGATGATGAATAGTGTCAAAGTAACATAGCATTTGGTTCACAATATCCATGTGCTTCCAAGATTGTGCATCTAATACCAACTCGTTATGTACTTTCTATAATACATTGCGTGTAATCCAAGTTATCGTATCCATGTAACATATTCCATGAGCATAATAAGTATCCAAATTGATAGACAAGCAGATCAAATTCATGAAATACACTAACGGGGACGGTGACTGTCACTTGTGCATGTTTCATACAGACTTTGTGAAGAGGTTTTGTGGAATTCACTGTTTGCTTGATTGCGTTATCCAGTATCAGATCAAAATTGAAATATACACAGAAATCAGCTTCGTTATAAAAATATATTCTGATGGGAATGAAAAAAAACACTGATAAAATGATAACTATCACTGAAGTCTCAGTATCTTCCTAAAGTTATTTATATATAGCGTTTAGAAAAAATCCTAAGTTTGTTGTATATGTAGGTAGCTAGACAAGCGAATTAACGACAATCTGGATAATAGGCCACAAAGGAATGTATAAAATCAGTTGTATTATCAAGGGCAAAGTTTAAATAAGGGAAACAGCCGGAAAGAATCAATGAAATGTCCACAGAAGTTGCGATTTTATGTAATCAGTGTTGTAGTATTTGTCGCACTTCAATTTTATTTTCGCATAGACACTAACTTAATTTAGTATATTAAGCGATATAGACTTTTGAAACTAACGCAGCGATTTTTATATTTTTTTTCCCGAATTCTTCAGTTATCTCAAATAATGCATTTCATTTTGAGCAAGACTTTTTTTTAATAAATTAAATCTTTTTTAACCATAATTGTAAAACAGTTTTGTAAGATACATTAGTTTGTACCATCTTTAAAACATTACAACCCATAATTGTATAAATATAATTTAAAAATCATATAAAACTCAATTAAAAAAAATTATTTTAAATGTGCTCCAAACTTTAAAATGTACCACCTGAATAAATAGCAATGTTTGCATTGTTTTTTCTTCAGTATTAAAAAACAAAATGATTTATTAAAATACTTTGCCTAATTTTTTGTTTAATTAATATATTAATTCAATGTTTCTCAAAATCATATTTTTATAACGAATTTATAAAACATATTTTAGACTAATTTAAATAAAATAAAAATATGAAAAAATATTTTTTTAAATATCCAAAATTAATTTAAAGATATCCTAAATTAATTTTAAACGATGTAGTAAAACTTTCAAGCGGAAAATTATTTAATACGTAAAATTAAATTATCAGATTTCTTTATGTTCAATCATTCGTAAAAATTCGAAATACACCATAATCCAATCAATCACTTTCCTAAGATGTTTACGCTCGAAAAATTAACTCACACTTCCGTGCTGAAACTTTTACAAATTAACTCGAATTATCTTATCCCTTAGAACTTCACACAAAACGACGAAATCCATTCCGAATCTTCAAAGTAAACAATTCGTAAAACTTTCGAAACTTCAAAGCAAACAATTCGCAAAATCTTCCAAACTTCAAAGCAAACGATTCGAACGGAAACAGGAGTGGAGTTAGAAAACGTGTCCAGAGGAACGCTAACTGCTGAGCTTCCTTAGAAACTTGTTGTATCTCTGGATTCCAGAGATGGAATAAAGTGTTATTTCCGCTGCCGGACTGGCAATAAGATCTTAGCGAGGGCAGCGCCGTCTACAGGGATCCAGGGGAAGTTTTGCTGCTTTTCCGTTGATGAGATTTGAGCAGTTACGGTTGAGGGGACCTGTTGCGGTTGAATTATTTTAAGCCGCGTTATAGTTTTGTAGTCGGATTACATAGCCCGGCGTTGCTGTGGAATATGTTAAAGTTAAGGCTTATAAAAAACAAATATACATTAAAAAAATTAGAGTATTTCCCGTCGGAACCTTCGAGCATGGATCCTTCATAGTAGAGAAGAAAACATAATATTATAAACTCGCTAACATCAAAGTGAGGCCAACATGTATGGCCTCAAACACGTGATTAATTACGTCATTCCATTCATAAATTTTCGCTGTCACACATTTCCCAATTCATCAGACAATCGCGAGTATTTTTTTAATTCAAAATTTTGAAAAGAAGTCACGCGTCGGAGGCCATTCGGCCTGAGATGTTGGTTTCACGATTTTGACGTCATATTCGCTCTACTACAGTCCGTTCATGCTCGAAGGTCGGAACTCGAATACGCGACCTATTTCTTAAGGTCCGAACCATACCGACTAAGATACAAAGGCATATTCCAGGTCTTAGTAATATTTTTTTTATGTTTCTGAATGCGATATTTTTTAATTATTTAAAAATCTAAATGGAATTTTACAATGACGAGAATAAATGCACATCTTGAGAATGAATAGTATTTGTATATAAATTTTCAGCTCTTTATACACGAAATAAGTGGGTGTTCTGAGATACACAAACAAACTCTTTATTTTATTATTATAGACAAGCTGCGCGGCTCAGCGTTGTTGGGGATCTGTTAACGCTCTAGATGTCTAAAAAATATAAGTATCAATTGTTTTCCTCACGCCTATACCCGTGCTTTGAAAATTCGTGTTTCATACTTATACAGGGTGGTGCAAAATGAACTTTTGAATGCTTTGTAACTTTTTTTATTTTTGAATAAATTGTTAACATTATTTTGTCAAAATACAGCATATGCATGGAGAATATTGTTAACTTAAACATGAAAAAGTACGTCTCGCAGGTGTCGCCCATTTTCCGCTTCACAAAGTCGTGCTCTTTGCAACACATGTTGCATGACTTTTCGTAAAATTTCAGGGGTTATGGCACGGATTTCATTGCGAATAATATTGTTTTTCAGTTCAGGTAAGGTTTGTGGCTTATTGACGTGTACTCTCTCTTTCAAATAGCCCCAAAGAAAAAAAAGTCTGGATCGGTCAAATCTGGCGAACGCGACGGTTAATTGAAATCGCTCGACGATATGCAAGCTGCGTCAGAATAACTGAGTTTCAGTTTGAAAAATAAAGTTCAATTATTTCTGTTCTTTGTTCTATTGTGTACGGTTCCTTTTCAAATTCTCCAAGCCTTCTTTACACAATTCTGAATCAAAAGAAAAAATGAAATATTAAGTAAAAAAGTTATAAAGCATAACTTTCATTTGGCACCACGCTGTAAGACTCAATTCTGTCCAATCGCAAGTGAAATATATTTTTATTACAAATAAATAATTCACAAAGTATAAAATTGTGACTTTTTGAATTTATGTGCACGTGCACAGATGAAATTTCTTTTTTAAAAAAGTAATTTTTAAAATAGACCGGTAGAAATTCCAAATTTGTGAAGGGAAAGAAAGTATATCATACTAAATATTATTTATGTAATATATATCGTAATATAGACCCTTTTACCGCTCTCACGCGCCCCGAATTCTAACAGGTGGGGGTCTACAGTATGGAACAAATAAAGTATCAAAAGAAAGAGAATTTTCTAAAGAACTGACGAATCACACGTTTATCTCATAATTATCTCAAAGGTTTGTTTAAAAATGCGTTTAAAAGAAATATGGCACAAAAAACACCTTTAAAAAAATGTTCATATAGCACGTGTCTTTGCAGCTTAATCAGTTGCAAAAACCAATAAACTGTTAAAAATCAGTACGTAAAAAAAAGTTAAATGTACTCAATTTTAAATACATTCGTTGCTTATACTGGCTCCGAATCCATAAGTATCAATTTTGAAAAAAACATTAACTCAGATTTGAGTACAATGATTAAAAATTAAGAAAAAGAGCAGATGCTTACCTACATAGACTGCGTTCAGAAATCACTTTCAATAAATTATCAACAATTACAATCAACACTTACCGGGAATCTAACCCAGATCTTAATGAGCAGCAATCCAGTGCATTATCCGTTAAACTACCAAGGCGATTTACAGAAGTTATAAACAGAAGATATGTTTTAAAAAAAAGTGTGTCAAAAGTAAGAAATGGAAATAAGATAATTGAGTTTAATAACTCAGTTTCTATATAAGCCACATCAAATAATGTGGAAAACCATCTTCTAAACAACTATTTCAAGTGTGTCAAGTCGCTTTGTTAAGATGGCTTTTGAACAGAAGCTGAGATGAGCAATGTCATATACTATCACACTGCTCATATTTGTGAAAGAACGATTACTTAAATTTGAGTACGCCATCGCTCATTTATGACGCAATTGTACTCAGAGAAAACCGAGTATGTTCTGGTACTCATTTTTAAGTATAATTTTTTTTACAGTGTAGCTCGTGCGGTCACGTCTAGGGAAACTTAATTTTTTTTAAAATATATATGCCTTAATGAGTTTCCCAGAAACGCCGTGCCAAGCAACTAGTCTATTGGTATTGTGATAAAGCTTGTCCTGCTCTTTCCATATATATTCATAATACAAAATAGAAAAAAAAAGACTTGGTTCACATGGCGATATTTTTATTCATTCGGCGAAATTTTTATTTATTTCACGACATTTCTTATCTATTTGGCGACATTTTGGCGACATTTCTTATTTATTTGGCGACATTTTGGCGATATTTAGTCATTGGCCAATCATAATGCTCTTAATAGTTTACATACTATTAATTTTTTCCATTGTTTCAATCTTGAAATATTGTATTGTTACATGTTCTCCATGTTAATCCTATGGAAAAGTTTTTTAAAAATCGTTATTTTTGCATTATTTGGCTTATTTTATGTTCAGCACTTCTAATAGTAATCTAATACTGAATCTAATGATTCCATATGATACGCTTGGAAGTTTCTACTAAATCAGATAAATCCATTTGCTTTTAATGATTGCAATAATAATTAAATTAACCTAGCATGAATGCAATAATAATTCAATTCACTTGCAATGATTGGCTGTTACGTCAATTATTCACGCTATTTAACTACGGAAAATCTCACGAAACACAGAAACTGTTTAGGCAAATTAAATGCATGTGTTAGGCTGACTTAGTCAATTACTAGAAAATGTCATTAACCCTTAACGTGGTTAATTCAGTTATGCTTAAGTAACGTAAATTTAGTAGAAATCATTTATTTGCGAATTACAGGAAACTGGATAGTTAAAGAGATTAATAGTACATAAATTTATATATCACATACCCAAATGTAAAAACAGTTATCTTATATATAAAGCTGAAATCTCCAAAATCTGTCCGGATGTGTGTTTGTTTGTTGGTTTGTTTGTTGGTTTGTCAGTATATTATACGTTCCGTAACTACACAACGCAGAGCTTTGAAATTCACAGAATAGTTAGTTCAAAAAATAAGAATTTTAACGCGACTATTTTCAAGTCTCTACGATGTTCCATTCGAATGTTACGACATTTTTTAGCGTACGTCATCAAAGTTTCACGAAGTGGCAACAGTAAAATCAGTTAAAATCAACGGAGAAAAGCGAAAATATAATATAACAAAATTATAAACCAATTAGAATTCCGATATTTACACGGAATACTCCATAACTACAAAACGTAGCTTTATAAAATTTATAGAATACTTTACTTGAAAAATTAGAAATTTTTTGTGATAATTTTTAAGTTTGTACGATGTTTCAATCGTATGTTATAACTATTTTAATGGATTCCATTGACTTAACACGGATGAAAATATCGTTTGCAATTTAAAATAAAATTGTTCGTTATTATACTATAAAAATGACGTCATAAGTTTTGTTTGATTTAATAATTATTGAAAAATGTCTGCACATCGGGCTTTTTGCTACAATACGGAACCATTCAAAAATTAAAACAACCAGAATTTTATCTTAGGGAAATGGTTTAGAATTGTATTAATATGTAACTATATTTAATTATCTTAGATCGAAGTTTTAGAACAATTCGTCCAAAATGCGAGTAATTTGTGTATGATTGTCCATTTTATTTATTTGAAAAATATTTTATGCAAGTATTCTTTTAATGTACGAAGCTTGGTTTCACTGTGAATTTTCAACTCTATTAAACTTTTTAATGTTATTAAAGAATAAAATTTCACAGATACCAACTGATAATTTAGAAAATATTTTTTTTAATGTGTCAATGACTATTTCCTTTTAAAACATTGAATGGCGATCATTAATAATTAAATGTAAAATTATTGAAAGTACATGGTAAGATTATAGAATGCTGCACCGTTTGCTAAACTATCGCCAAGTTATAACAGTGTATTCTTTGGATGAAGTGCGTCTTGGCTGTAATTTGCTGTGGAAACTTACTAAATATTTGTATGACAGATATTTTTCGATGCGAATTCAATAATAACAGTATCACAAAATCAAAATATTAGGAAAAATTGTTTAACAAATTGAATAATACATTGAACCGTAAATAAAAAAAATGAACTTAAAATTAAAATAGGTGTTTATTCTTCTGTAATAATATTATTCATGGGAATTCTTTAACACATGGGCATTTGGGCGGAATAAAAGAAAGTTGTGTAGAATTTCAAAACATACTATTTTTGGTTGAGTATTTATGCCGGGTTCTGTTAATTTTATTCTCACTTTGATAAAGAATTTGAGGCAGTTTATTTGCAAAAAACGCTTAGGTTTATTCTGGCTGCAATTTACATTTATATGTTCTGCATTATTGCGGTCAAAAATGCAAACTATTAATTAGATACACAAGTTGTTGGTCGAAATTATTTCAAAGATGTAGCCTAAACGATACATTGGAACGGGCATTTGTAAATAGTCAAATCAAACTTGCAATACTGGGAAAAGGGAAATTCGGAATGTTTTGAAAGTTAAATCATTAAAGTGTTTTATCAAATTTCTTAATTTGGTGAGCTTTAAACAATTATGTTATCTGTTTCTGCTGCCTTTTCACTTCCATACGGCTTCAGAACATTTCAATATCGAAATTGATTCAGAAGTTTTATTAAAATTCACGCTTGAAGTTATTGCTTTAAAACTGCATTTTAATTAAACCCTCCTTGATGAATTTTAAAAAAATATATACAAAAATGAAGATCACAGCGCTTTGTTTATTATTTAATTTAATATTTTTTTCCTTAGATAAAAAAAAACCATAGCTTTATTTAAATACTTATTCCTATAAAATACCTGTTATAATGCACATTATCTTTCAATAATGATGGCAACAGTAATTAAAATTTTATCCATTAAAGTAAGCACCGAAAACTAAAATATAATTATAGCTATTTCCCAAATTATGTACAGACCGCGCTGTATTGGGCCCCAACTCGGTACAAGGTTGAGAGGGGGATATGATGAATGGCCTAAAATGGTTGAATCGGCTTCCTTCCTTTACACGATGGTATGTCATTTATCCATTTAGGCTGATTCCACGTTGAATGAATGATAGCGGTACGCATATTTCCACCTTGTACAAACGTAAAAGGGGGATGGGCTAAAAATCGACATGTACGAAACGTCTGACTTTCGTCTACACAATAGTATAAATATATATAGATTGAGATAGATAGATTGAGATAGATAGATAGATAGATAGACAGATATATATATATATATATAGAGATAGATAGATAGATAGATAGATTTATTTATACCCATCAGCTGATTCCACTTGGAGTTAAGTATTTTAAAAACGTCATTTTTTATTATGGTATTTAATGCAACTATGTATACCCATACAGAAAGGAAATTCCTATTAATTTCTAAAAATATTTTTGTGCAGGAATGTTTAATTTTTAAAACTCTATATCTTATGAGACATAAACTAGAAATTATTGAATTTTTATCGGTGTTTTAGCAACCAAGTAGTATAGAGATATTTGTACTTTTTTAACTTCTAATTTATTAAACATACAAATATTTTAAATAACATCAAAAAGCTTTATCACATTTTAAAGAGGAATTCTAAAACGGTATATGTGATTATCCCAGGGAGTATAAATGTATATATTTTCAGTTATTTGTCGTTATTTTATTTATCTCCGTGCGAAGAACGGGTACTTTTGCTAGTATCTTTATAATTTCGAAAAAGGATATTTTGAAATCAATATGTTCTTTAAAAAAATGGATTCATTTTTGTAAGCAATAAAGAAACAAAAACTGTTAAGTAATGTTTAAAACATTTTTTTTAAAAAAAAAGTCACTCAGATATAAAAATAGCTATTTCCACACTGTACAGTTGTACACGCTTCATACAGATGCAAAAGCAGCTATGACCAGTAAAGGTGAATGTGAGCATCGGTGAACGTGATTCCTGATTGTTTGGAATGTGTATATAGCAAGTTTGGTTTTTTAGCACAAACAAAATAGTGACGCATACATGTGCAAAACCAGTTGAAATTTTCAACCAATTGCGAAGAAAGCTAGGTCAAAATTAAAATTTAGATAATAAATTATTCAGTAATCTGTGAATATACACATTTCAGTGAAAATATTTTGTATTTTTACCAGACCAAAAAATATTATTGTATTAACAATGTTAAGTTTCAACAGTTTTTCACGAAAAAAACATGTTTGTGCATATAGCTTTTTTTTGCATCTGGGCAACACTTATATAGCAGGAAGCAGTGCAGTATTTTTTAGATATTTTTAATTATTAAATAATATAAAAAACTATTATTTTAGATGATACATTATTCAGTAAAATTAGATAAGTTATATGAGAATTCAGTAAAATTAGATAAGTAATATGAGGATTCAGTAAAATTAGATAAATAATATGAGAATTCAGTAAAATTAGATAAGTAATATCAGAATTCAGTAAAATTAGATAAATAATATGAGAATTCAGTACAATTAGATAAGTAATATGAGAATTCAGTAAAATTAGATAAGTAATATGAGAATTCAGTAAAATTAGATAAGTAATATGAGAATTCAGTAAAATTAGATAAGTAATATGAGAATTCAGTAAAATTAGATAAGAAATATGAGAATTCAATAATATCAGATAATAAATTATTCAGTAATACACAATTAAGTGAAAATATTTTGTATTTTTTCTTCATTTTTACAACAGCAAAAAATATTACCGTATTAACAATATTAAGTTTAGACAGTTTTTCGAGATTTTCACAAAAAAAACACCTTTTTGGCCATATAGCTGTTTTTGCACTTAATCTGCTCTTATATGACAGGAAGTAGCTCAGCATTTTTTGTTGTTTAATTGAAATGAAGTATCGCTAGAGAAAGCAACACACAAAAGGCTATTGGCAGATGTTCTGGATTTACAATGAAGAAAAGACCCGCGAACAATGCTCAATTGTGTTCTTTTATTTAAAATAAACGTCGTTATTTCATTAGCTTGGTATCCCGCTAACTTCAAACCGAATATTATTTTTACCTTTTCAGAAACAAAAGCAATTTTGTGTGAATAAACAGAAGCGTACGAAACGCAATAAAACAGAAACTTAAAGAAAAAAAATCGCAAAAGTAACTGTTTTGTAAACAGAACCCCTAAATGCAACCTTCGAATGTAAAGGTTTGAACTAATTTAACTTGTTTGTATCTGTTCTATACTGAACCCATATATTAGAAGTTTGGAAGACAAGCATAAAAATTCTTTACGACTTCCACAAATTGGAAAACTTTCCTTCGCAAGAAAATAAGGAGAGTTATGAAAAGAAATGTTTTTAGAGAAAACGTGCAGAAAGAATCTGACACAATTTGTTTCATTCATTCAAAAACTTTTACATCTTAATAATAAAAACATTTCGATAAAAAATAAGCTCAATATAAGCGCAAAATGGATTTGGATAGAAAATTGTAAATATTCCAATTAGTTTTTAAAAAAATGTTTTAGAATGTATACAATGAAGGAGGTGAAGGGTAACTTTTCGGAAATGAAACAGTTTTATTAAAATCGTTTTTACAACACAAAATCTTACAAGAATGAACTTTTAATGTTCATGAACTTTTAATGTTCATTCTTGTATCGATAAAATTTGTAAGTTAATCAACTTCAGAAAATATATGTTGTCTACATTTAAAAATAATTCATAATTGAACGGATTTTAACGGATATACAATTAAATAATGGTTTGACAAGAAGCGTTTTTAAAATCATCTACATGGGATATCTAGATAGATAGAACATGTTAAGTGTTTAGAGTGATTCTTTCTAACGCCAGTATTCCTTAGCAAATAGCACGATTGGCACACATTTTATATCCTTCGAGTGAACATTAGGCGCCAATGATTGTAAAATCCTGCAATAAAGAAAAGAACGTATGGAATTATGAAAGATGAGAAGCAATGTCAGTGACAAACAGAACAGCACTTTTAATTCCTTATAATATAGAGGTTATTGTTGATGACAAAACCATATTTCTATAATCTGTTGAAATGAAATTTAACGTAAAATATTTCCCATTGTGTTCCGACTCAAGCACAAACAATGTTTTTGGTTTAATTTTAATTCTACTAATAAGTTAAGTTATTTGAAATAATTATTCCAAACGCAAATATTTTTTTTTAATTCTGTTATGTGGTTTTGTTATGTTTTATTACATATTGTATGTTGTAATATTCGTAAAATAAGCTAGATAAATTTGTAGTAAAAGTGACAAAACCTTAAACATTAATAAAATTTATAAATTTCGTCGTTTGTTCATCTTTACTCAAGAACATATGACAACCTGGGTGGAAGAACCCGACAACTCCAGTTTTTAAAACTGTTCAAGAAGCACGAAAAATACTGGAGGAAATTGGGGATTCTTTAGACGACTGTTTTAGGAACAGATCTGGTAAACCTCCGACCCCGAGCTCGCTACAGCTCTAGCTTTCTGGCCGTTACAAACGTATTTTTGCATCCTTATATCTCTAGTTTTTCCAGCATTACACACTGTTTTTAAATTCATAAAAATACTTTTTTTTATATTTTTCAAACATTTTTATTGGGTTATAAATTCAAAGCCATCTTTTTAAGAATAAACAAGTGTTGCTGTTGTTTTTAATATTGACATAAAATTATTAAAATATCATTTAAACTTTGTAACTGAGAAAACAACTTTACAATTTGGTTAATTTTCTCAACGGTCAGAGGGCTAGTACAACTCTAGACAAAGTACAGTCCACGTAGATATTCGAACTCGCAATCCTCCGATTACGGCACGGGTACTTTACCAATAGGCAATCCGTGTCCTGGTCAATTTAAAAGTTTTATTTTAATACATATGTCAGTTGTTCTAAATCTCAAGTTCTCTACCAATACGAAATTTGAAAGACGTCGTATAATACAATCAATTTATTCATATTGCAAATAATACGAAAAATAAATCCTTATAAATATTGAAAAAAATAAATACAACCCCCGTTACTCGTTATTTTTTTTATTACAAAAAATAAAAAAGATGAAAAAATCAACATAAAAATTGAAGTTTTCCCATAATTCAGGAATGTTCGCCATTTTTCTTCGAAATAGGAGGTTTGACTGAATTATGAATTCGACTTCGAAGTGCGTTTTCAAAAAAAAAAAGTGTTTTATTCCCGAAAGAGCTTTCAAAATGGAGACGCAATCTGTCAATCCAGTCCTTTTAAGTCACGTACCTTATTTCAAAAATAAGTTGAATATTTTTCTTTTAGGGTTACGTGCAAGACTCTACATGAATATTTATTCATTTTTAGACCGAATGTCTACTTTTTAAAACTAAGTTTTCTTTTAACGTTTTATACAATATTTTTAAAGTAAAACGTATTTAAAATCAGCTACACGACGTATTTGGCTAGAAACACCATGCTGTACGCTTACGGTTATTGATTATTAATTAATACTATAACTCTTTGAAAAATAGCACAATTGATATAAATTTGATCTTGTTCTACAGGAAATAAATAATAGAAACAGCACGTTGTGCTTTTAGGGTCATCCGTTGCGACACTACGTCTCGGTGACGAATAGCAAGATTGATATAAATGTGATGTCGTTTGATAGGAAATTAGAAGCCAATGCGTGTAAAATCTTGAAACTAAACAAAGTACGAACCTGCTGTGAATCATATTGAACACTTTAATTGTCGTAAAGCTGTGGTTAGTACATTTTGAATTTGCGTTGTGTTATTTTTTTGTTTAGTTGCATTATGAATAATGTCGGTTGGAAGAAATACATAACATACAAATAACTTTTAAAAGGTGCTTTATTAACACATTTAGTTCATTAAGTAGAAGAAACTTATGGTTGGGGGGGGGGGGGGTTATGTGTAAAATTAAGCTAAACTGACTCTTACGTGAACTGGTGAGGAGAGTTACCGTCTGCGGTGATTTATTGGTCTCCAGTGGCCTGGTAGAGCTCCGGCCTTTCAGGGGCGTTGGTCTGCAGTGGCTCGTCGAGAACCGGCTTCAGGGGCGTTGGTCTGCAGTGGCTCGTCGAGAACCGGCTTTCAGGGGCGTAGGTCTCCAGTGGCTCGTCGAGATCCGGCTCTCAGGGGCGTTATCATGAAGTGGGGACTCTGCCGTCTTGGGGTCATGGCATCGGGACTATTCCTTCTTTGCGCATGAGGACGGAAGTCCTTGGAGTAAAATTTACTCGTATTTCTTGGGCAAAGGCAAAGTTGTAAGTGGGGTGGAAGATCTTGAATTTTCCCACGGTGGTCTCTTGGGATGGGGGGCTGAAATTCTGCATGAATTACCAAATCCACCAATTGAGATTAGCTCCGCCCTTCTGGATCCCCCCTCCTAACCAATCCTGGTGTGGTCGTAAAATAACTCAGTGACGTAACTCTCCCCACATTGTAACACTGTAATAAAATCGGCGACAGTCAGTATAGCCAACTGACCAAATTGCACAAAGTACAGTATAGGTCAGATCCCTATATAAAAATTGCAACGTGTGACAGCACACTGTCACATTAATTAATTGAATTCGTGAACAATCTTGTTATAAAGAAAAGCTCATATGCTGAATGAATAAGGGATTATGACTTTCTATGGAACTATTTATTTAGCTTCGTTCAATTAGCGAGGTATTTGTGGGTGACCAATTCTTATATTTAAAATCTGCTGAAATGACACTTTACTAACACTTCTTTTCTTACTTCGACACAACCACACCCGATTTTTTATACTTTCAGTTTTCTCGAAGCGTAACAATTTATTTAAGTAATTTATTCAATAATCCTAGTTAATTTATTAGAACTACAAAAGAACGAGAAAAAGTAAACAAGATCATTTCCAAAATGTGTTAACTATGAGGAAATCTAATTAGTTGTAAACAACGCAAAATCTACTAATTAGTTGAGTCCAGTTAATTTACTATTAATTTTTTGAATAATTAATCCCCTTGGGTACCAATGAAATATTCCACAAAATCTTCGGAAAAACATATTTCTTTAGAAAATGAATTATCTTCGTTTTTTCGAACGTTCGAATTCCTCATCGGATGTTTGGGAACGTTTTTTATGAGTGTTCCAAAATCACGAAACGAATCTTGTGCAACAAGGATAGAGTTTCGGAGGAGATTGAAGAAACAAAGAGACACTGCTGAGGATCTTCACTTAAAAGAGTCTCTCTCTTTAAGCAACTTAAGCGCGCCAACTAATGCCAAAAAACGTGCCAAGGAAAGAAGTTATCAATTGGACTGTTATGGGTTTTATTTTATGTATGTTTCCGCAAGATTTCTGTTCTCATTCAAATATTAAAACAATATTTTTTGCTTGATATGGGATTTCTTATTTGGCACCCTTTAAAAAAATATATCTGATTATCCTGCATTTAAGTAACTGAAATTATCAATAGACCGCACTGTCTAAAGAAATTGTTTGTCCAATTTCGAAAATCCTTTTTTTTGTAGGATAAAAAAAATCTACTTAGGCAAATTTTTTTTAAATATTGTTTATCCGACATTTATTTATCCAAAAATATCGATAAAACAGACTTTTTAAAAATAACATTTTCTCCGATTTCAAAAAATGTCATTGTTGGACAGGGATTGTTTAATGTTTAACTATAATAAAATTTCGTTTACCCGGAAGTTTTTAAATCGGATAATCTTAATATATTATACGAAGCTTGAAAAAAGGTATTACTTGAGCTTCGTGTAGATTAACATCAATTAATAGCAGGGGGTTCCCCAAATGCAAAAAACTAAAAATGGAAAATATAATAATCCTTTTTAAAATAGAAAAAAACATTTTTAGAAAACAAAAAGTGCTAAAAAGTAATTTTTAATTTTTGGAAAAAGTGTTAAATATTTTAATATTTTTATTAATTTTATTAATAATCCTGATTTTTGACGTTGGAGACAATTTCGGATAACCACTCCAAAAATTTGGCGCAAATTTCAAAAAGTGGCAATAAGTAAAAAATTAAAATTAAATATTTTAATTTGTCACTTTTTGAAATCGGTGCCAAAATTAAAGAGTAGTTATTGAGTAGTTATTAGAGTAGTAGTGACGACTTTTCTAGTATTTTGTAGCGAAGCTGGCAACCCTCCGATCACAAGATCACTACTTTTTACTTTTCTTTGTCAAGTCCATCACCTGGCATCGACCGGGAACCTTCGTGTTACAAACCAATTTTTTAGGATACTCTTTAAAACCTGTATAAAAATTATAAAAAAAAATATTTTTCATTGTTGCCAAGTTATAATTGTGTGTGTTAAAATGTTAGCGACAATAATTAATGTAATACAACATTTTACACGCCATTGTTTAAATTTTCTGTTTTGGAACAATGAACCAATTAACTATGTAAAAGAAGCTAATCGTCTCATTCGAAAAAAAAATTCGGTAACTTAGCATCAAAGTTTATGCGAATTTGAGATATTTGTATATCTTGAGATTATTGTGTTTTGAAATCGATTATATATATAATCAAATCAAAATGAGGGTTCTAACCCATATGATCAGGCAGCTGTAAGTTAAATTTTGCTATCGATACTGGATCACTTGTTATTATTATGGTTACTTGTTAATAATGATTGTGCATAGATCCATTAAAGATAAAGCAGTGCAATTTTTCTTAACATATTTGCACTAATAACATCACATTTATGCTTAGTTTTATCACGAAATAGAGAGTTTTATTTCGGAAACATATTTAAGTATATAAAACACTTCTTCCACTATACACATTGCAAAGAAAAGACAATCCACAAAGATTCAGAATTAATATTGCTAATTATGATTTCAGTACAAATTGGCAACCTTATGTAATATATTTTACTAGCACACACACATTCGAATTCTAATGGTAATTTTGTTAGCTTTCCAATCGCCATTTTGAGATAAGTTTTTACGCTAGTTTAACCATTCGCTCTATCGGATATTTAGATATTTTAGTTTTGAATAAGTTTGAAACCATCGGCCAAATGACCCAAGATAAGTTTTCAATTCCGTATCTCTCCTTGGTTTAATCTACAGCAAGTATCCCCATTCACTCGTTTACGTGAAATCTACATCTCGGTGTTGGAAATGGAAACCCTTGCTATTTTATGTAGAATACATTGTAAATAAACTACTGGACCAGAAAAAATTACCATAAATGTTTTTAAATAAAGAAATTTTGTTTACTTTTTGACCAACATATTTACAAAAATATTTTTTTATTCTAGTGAACAACTGAAATAGAGGTTTAACATGCAGCTCTTACGCTAAACTAATGGTTCATTAAATTTCTGTTTAATTGGAAATATACTTTTTGATAAAAGTGTACCAATATATGAAAAAAGACAATATCCTAAAAAAATTATAAATCGTAACACAACTAGTAATTCTAAATTGATTTTTTTTTCGTGCCAATATTTTTAAAGAATTTAGGATCTTTGAGAGCACAAAATATTAACTTGACGTTAAGCAATTAAATCATAAAATTTGCGAATAGTGACTTCTTTCACACGCGGGCGTGTCCAATTTTGTTCCTATTTTAATTTCGAATTTTATATAACTTAAAACGTAGATTTTGTCAAACCGTTAGTATAAAACGATCGGAAATGACATCATAAACCACATAAGCTATAAACTGAAGCTCTGATTTTTTTTAAGGTTTTGTAACTTCATTGCTTCCTTTGGAAATATTTTTAAGATGCATATGTATGCAATACTCTAACATTGTTAAAAGCATTTGAAAATTAAAATGCAATTTTACTTAATCCGAGACACAAATGTACAATACTTATATATATATGTGCAGCCGTTTTTACGCAGGAGACACATATGCTTTGCGATACGCATACAGAATATTTCTCATATTATTATAGATATATTAGGTTAGAAAATTGATTCGAGGTAAATGCTTCGTATCGCACTACCGACCAAGCTACAAAGGTATGTTTCAGCTAGATTAGAAAATATTGGTTTTTAAGAAGCTTTTTTACCCAAACTTTCTTTTAAACACATTTTAAAAAAAAAACATTTTATACGTACGATTCATCACTGCGCCGGGAAACTTTCTTTCTTTTGATACCTCGCGTGAATAAAGGATCTATACTACAGAAATAATATGAGGTTTTCTAAATTATTTAAAAATTGACAACATTTAAAATTTACCCCAATACCTTGAGTTTGAAAGTTGTTTCGACATCAATATTATTATGAATTTGAAATTTAAGTGCATTGTTGCTAAAAGTCGGAGGATAATAGACATCTAAACCTCAAGAGAGGTGAAATAATCGTAGAGTTTATCTTTCTAATTTCCTGTTTCTATGATAGAAGTATTATGCGAAATGTAATGTGTTGTGCTAATTGCATTAAATAATCAATACCCGAATTTATCAAATGTGATTATTAATATATAATAGAATTCTTCTTAGTGAAGATAAGGTCGATTCGCATACACCAAAATAACAACTTGTTCTTCTGCGTCTGTTCTTCAAATTAAAAGAGAACTGCATGCCCGTCAACGCTTTCTTTCGTTATCATGTTCCTCATCTAATCCCATTCAAATGTCCGCTATTTCTAGGATATAATTATACTTTATTAACTTTTCACACTCGAGTATTGGCCTTTAAGTCAAGAAACTTACGACATGTTATTTATTTTATTTGCTCTTCAGAATGAAAGAGAACAAATTATATTTGAGTTTAAATACTTATTCTCTCACACATTTTAACGTAATCTTACTTCATTTTTGGTCATCTAGAAGCATTGTAATTTATTTTTGGTCATCTAGAAGCATTGTAATTTATGTTTGGTCATCTAGAAGCATTGTAATTTATGTTTGGTCATCTAGAAGCATTGTAATTTATTTTTGGTCATCTAGAAGCATTGTAATTTATGTTTGGTCATCTAGAAGCATTGTAATTTATTTTTGGTCTTCTAGAAGCATTGTAATTTATTTTTGGTCATCTAGAAGCATTGTAATTTATTTTTGGTCATCTAGAAGCATTGTAATTTATGTTTGGTCATCTAGAAGCATTGTAATTTATTTTTGGTCATCTAGAAGCATTGTAATTTATTTTTGGTCATCTAGAAGCATTGTAATTTATGTTTGGTCATCTAGAAGCATTGTAATTTATTTTTGGTCATCTAGAAGCATTGTAATTTATTTTTGGTCATCTAGAAGCATTGTAATTTATTTTTGGTCATCTAGAAGCATTGTAATTTATTTTTGGTCATCTAGAAGCATTGTAATTTATGTTTGGTCATCTAGAAGCATTGTAATTTATTTTTGGTCATCTAGAAGCATTGTAATTTATGTTTGGTCATCTAGAAGCATTGTAATTTATGTTTGGTCATCTAGAAGCATTGTAATTTATTTTTGGTCATCTAGAAGCATTGTAATTTATGTTTGGTCATCTAGAAGCATTGTAATTTATTTTTGGTCATCTAGAAGCATTGTAATTTATTTTTGGTCATCTAGAAGCATTGTAATTTATTTTTGGTCATCTAGAAGCATTGTAATTTATTTTTGGTCATCTAGAAGCATTGTAATTTATTTTTGGTCATCTAGAAGCATTGTAATTTATTTTTGGTCATCTAGAAGCATTGTAATTTATTTTTGGTCATCTAGAAGCATTGTAATTTATGTTTGGTCATCTAGAAGCATTGTAATTTATTTTTGGTCATCTAGAAGCATTGTAATTTATGTTTGGTCATCTAGAAGCATTGTAATTTATTTTTGGTCATCTAGAAGCATTGTAATTTATTTTTGGTCATCTAGAAGCATTGTAATTTATTTTTGGTCATCTAGAAGCATTGTAATTTATGTTTGGTCATCTAGAAGCATTGTAATTTATTTTTGGTCATCTAGAAGCATTGTAATTTATTTTTGGTCATCTAGAAGCATTGTAATTTATGTTTGGTCATCTAGAAGCATTGTAATTTATTTTTGGTCATCTAGAAGCATTGTAATTTATTTTTGGTCATCTAGAAGCATTGTAATTTATTTTTGGTCATCTAGAAGCATTGTAATTTATGTTTGGTCATCTAGAAGCGTTGTAATTTATTTTTGGTCATCTAGAAGCATTGTAATTTATGTTTGGTCATCTAGAAGCATTGTAATTTATGTTTGGTCATCTAGAAGCATTGTAATTTATGTTTGGTCATCTAGAAGCATTGTAATTTATGTTTGGTCATCTAGAAGCATTGTAATTTATTTTTGGTCATCTAGAAGCATTGTAATTTATTTTTGGTCATCTAGAAGCATTGTAATTTATTTTTGGTCATCTAGAAGCATTGTAATTTATTTTTGGTCATCTAGAAGCATTGTAATTTATTTTTGGTCATCTAGAAGCATTGTAATTTATGTTTGGTCATCTAGAAGCATTGTAATTTATTTTTGGTCATCTAGAAGCATTGTAATTTATTTTTGGTCATCTAGAAGCATTGTAATTTATTTTTGGTCATCTAGAAGCATTGTAATTTATTTTTGGTCATCTAGAAGCATTGTAATTTATTTTTGGTCATCTAGAAGCATTGTAATTTATTTTTGGTCATCTAGAAGCATTGTAATTTATTTTTGGTCATCTAGAAGCATTGTAATTTATTTTTGGTCATCTAGAAGCATTGTAATTTATTTTTGGTCATCTAGAAGCATTGTAATTTATTTTTGGTCATCTAGAAGCATTGTAATTTATTTTTGGTCATCTAGAAGCATTGTAATTTATGTTTGGTCATCTAGAAGCATTGTAATTTATTTTTGGTCATCTAGAAGCATTGTAATTTATGTTTGGTCATCTAGAAGCATTGTAATTTATTTTTGGTCATCTAGAAGCATTGTAATTTATGTTTGGTCATCTAGAAGCATTGTAATTTATTTTTGGTCATCTAGAAGCATTGTAATTTATGTTTGGTCATCTAGAAGCATTGTAATTTATTTTTGGTCATCTAGAAGCATTGTAATTTATTTTTGGTCATCTAGAAGCATTGTAATTTATTTTTGGTCATCTAGAAGCATTGTAATTTATTTTTGGTCATCTAGAAGCATTGTAATTTATTTTTGGTCATCTAGAAGCATTGTAATTTATTTTTGGTCATCTAGAAGCATTGTAATTTATTTTTGGTCATCTAGAAGCATTGTAATTTATTTTTGGTCATCTAGAAGCATTGTAATTTATTTTTGGTCATCTAGAAGCATAGTAATTTATTTTTGGTCATCTAGAAGCATTGTAATTTATTTTTGGTCATCTAGAAGCATTGTAATTTATGTTTGGTCATCTAGAAGCATTGTAATTTATGTTTGGTCATCTAGAAGCATTGTAATTTATGTTTGGTCATCTAGAAGCATTGTAATTTATGTTTGGTCATCTAGAAGCATTGTAATTTATGTTTGGTTATCTAGAAGCATTGTAATTTATTTTTGGTCATCTAGAAGCATTGTAATTTATTTTTGGTCATCTAGAAGCATTGTAATTTATTTTTGGTCATCTAGAAGCATTGTAATTTATTTTTGGTCATCTAGAAGCATTGTAATTTATGTTTGGTCATCTAGAAGCATTGTAATTTATTTTTGGTCATCTAGAAGCATTGTAATTTATGTTTGGTCATCTAGAAGCATTGTAATTTATTTTTGGTCATCTAGAAGCATTGTAATTTATGTTTGGTCATCTAGAAGCATTGTAATTTATTTTTGGTCATCTAGAAGCATTGTAATTTATTTTTGGTCATCTAGAAGCATTGTAATTTATTTTTGGTCATCTAGAAGCATTGTAATTTATTTTTGGTCATCTAGAAGCATTGTAATTTATGTTTGGTCATCTAGAAGCATTGTAATTTATGTTTGGTCATCTAGAAGCATTGTAATTTATGTTTGGTCATCTAGAAGCATTGTAATTTATGTTTGGTCATCTAGAAGCATTGTAATTTATTTTTGGTCATCTAGAAGCATTGTAATTTATGTTTGGTCATCTAGAAGCATTGTAATTTATTTTTGGTCATCTAGAAGCATTGTAATTTATTTTTGGTCATCTAGAAGCATTGTAATTTATTTTTGGTCATCTAGAAGCATTGTAATTTATGTTTGGTCATCTAGAAGCATTGTAATTTATGTTTGGTCATCTAGAAGCATTGTAATTTATGTTTGGTCATCTAGAAGCATTGTAATTTATGTTTGGTCATCTAGAAGCATTGTAATTTATTTTTGGTCATCTAGAAGCATTGTAATTTATGTTTGGTCATCTAGAAGCATTGTAATTTATTTTTGGTCATCTAGAAGCATTGTAATTTATGTTTGGTCATCTAGAAGCATTGTAATTTATTTTTGGTCATCTAGAAGCATTGTAATTTATTTTTGGTCATCTAGAAGCATTGTAATTTATTTTTGGTCATCTAGAAGCATTGTAATTTATGTTTGGTCATCTAGAAGCATTGTAATTTATGTTTGGTCATCTAGAAGCATTGTAATTTATGTTTGGTCATCTAGAAGCATTGTAATTTATGTTTGGTCATCTAGAAGCATTGTAATTTATTTTTGGTCATCTAGAGGCATTGTAATTTATGTTTGGTCATCTAGAAGCATTGTAATTTATTTTTGGTCATCTAGAAGCATTGTAATTTATTTTTGGTCATCTAGAAGCATTGTAATTTATTTTTGGTCATCTAGAAGCATTGTAATTTATGTTTGGTCATCTAGAAGCATTGTAATTTATGTTTGGTCATCTAGAAGCATTGTAATTTATGTTTGGTCATCTAGAAGCATTGTAATTTATGTTTGGTCATCTAGAAGCATTGTAATTTATTTTTGGTCATCTAGAAGCATTGTAATTTATGTTTGGTCATCTAGAAGCATTGTAATTTATTTTTGGTCATCTAGAAGCATTGTAATTTATTTTTGGTCATCTAGAAGCATTGTAATTTATTTTTGGTCATCTAGAAGCATTGTAATTTATGTTTGGTCATCTAGAAGCATTGTAATTTATGTTCGGTCATCTAGAAGCATTGTAATTTATGTTTGGTCATCTAGAAGCATTGTAATTTATGTTTGGTCATCTAGAAGCATTGTAATTTATTTTTGGTCATCTAGAAGCATTGTAATTTATGTTTGGTCATCTAGAAGCATTGTAATTTATTTTTGGTCATCTAGAAGCATTGTAATTTATTTTTGGTCATCTAGAAGCATTGTAATTTATTTTTGGTCATCTAGAAGCATTGTAATTTATGTTTGGTCATCTAGAAGCATTGTAATTTATGTTTGGTCATCTAGAAGCATTGTAATTTATGTTTGGTCATCTAGAAGCATTGTAATTTATGTTTGGTCATCTAGAAGCATTGTAATTTATTTTTGGTCATCTAGAAGCATTGTAATTTATGTTTGGTCATCTAGAAGCATTGTAATTTATTTTTGGTCATCTAGAAGCATTGTAATTTGTTTTTGGTCATCTAGAAGCATTGTAATTTATTTTTGGTCATCTAGAAGCATTGTAATTTATGTTTGGTCATCTAGAAGCATTGTAATTTATGTTTGGTCATCTAGAAGCATTGTAATTTATGTTTGGTCATCTAGAAGCATTGTAATTTATGTTTGGTCATCTAGAAGCATTGTAATTTATTTTTGGTCATCTAGAAGCATTGTAATTTATGTTTGGTCATCTAGAAGCATTGTAATTTATTTTTGGTCATCTAGAAGCATTGTAATTTATTTTTGGTCACCTAGAAGCATTGTAATTTATTTTTGGTCATCTAGAAGCACCGAGTATATAAGCAATCCAACACTTTCTTCAGATTGGAATTCATCACAACACCTGTTATTCTTAAAAAACATTTGACAAGTTGCATAAACCCCAAACAATATATTTGGTATGCTGAGATTAATATTCAGCTTCAATCAAAACGTTTTTATTTTTGTAATTATCCACTCAAACCTCAACAGAACGCGCCTAAAAATACCTCTTTAAAAAGATCAGAGACGAGATGTAACAGTTCCCTTAAAAGAACCTGAATATCAAACATGTTCCTCAAGTGCGAAAGGTTCAAACAAAAAAGAATCCATGACTTATCTGGAATTCGAAGATGGATTCATAACTGAAAAGGTCGTGGCTCTTACTCCATTTAAACTATTTATTAAATAATTTAAACTATACAATAATGACGATTTTGTTTAAATTTTTAGTTTCCAGGAAAAAAGTCAACATAAAACTTTTATCAAATTTAAAATGAAGGTTTTATGGGAGAAAACTAAAGTTTTTTTTTTTAATTTACTGAAATAAAATTTTTGTTTCAATATCCTTCATAAAATTTGTAGAAAAACTGCATAAAACCTTCAATGTCAAGCATTAAAATTGAGGAAGGGTGAATGCAGATTTTTTTAAAGATATTACTTAAAAAAAGTAAATACTTTTTTTACAAAAACTGAATTTTTTTTTTTTTAAATTACCTAAAAACTAGGTGTGTGTTTTACCAAACAATTTTTTAGGATACTCTTTAAAATAGTTATAACAATGAAAAGGAACATATTTTTCATTGTTTCCAAGTAATAGTTGTCTAATAATAGTGTTAGCAACAATAATTAATTTAATAAAATATTTTACACACAGCATTGTTTAAATTTTCTGTTTTGGAACAATGAACCTAATTAACAATGTAAAGGAATTCAATCATCTCATTCGAAAAAAAATTTCGGTACCTAAAGCATTAAAGTTTATGCGAATTTGAGATATTTGTATATTTTGCGATTATTGAGTTTTGAAATCGATTATATATATAATCAAATCGAAATGAGGGTTCTAACCCATATAATCAGGAAACTGTAAGTAAAATTTTACTATCGTTACTTGAAAACTGGTAGATTCGCGTATTTATATGTTAGCAATGATTCATTAACTACATTGGAATGAATAAGTTGTTTGCAACATTGGCTGTACGTGAATCCATTAAAGACGAA
This sequence comes from Troglohyphantes excavatus, assembly GCA_963932185.1. Taxonomy (NCBI): domain Eukaryota; kingdom Metazoa; phylum Arthropoda; class Arachnida; order Araneae; family Linyphiidae; genus Troglohyphantes; species Troglohyphantes excavatus. Next base: position 58,172,963 of record OZ010678.1, on the reverse strand, counting down.
GTAGTACGCTTTTATAAACATATTTGCCCTAATCAAATCTCATTTATGTTTAGTTATATCAAGAAATAGATCGCATCGCTTTGTTTCAGAATCATACTTTAGTATCCGAGTTATTTTCTCTCATATACACTTTGGTTATAGCAAAGAAAAAGGGACAATCCGCAAAAAGTCATAATTAATTTCTCCAATTATGATTTCAGTTATAATTGGTAACCCTGCACAATACTTCCATAATATATTTTACTAGCATGCATACATTCAAATCCTAATCGTAATTTTGTTAGTTTTCCAATCGCCATTTCGTGATAAAGTTTTACTATAATTTTATCATTCGCTATTTCGAATTTTAGTAATAGTTTTGAATAAGTTAAAAACCTTTGCCCAAATGACTTAAGGTATGATTTTTATTTCGTGTCTCTTATTGGTTTTATTTAGTGCAAATGGCGTATCCTTTATTCTTTAGCTTTATCCAGATTTTTCTTGCCCAAATTGTTTAAATGTAATAAAAAAACATTTTGTCTATTGAAATATTTTACGGCCGATTGGAAAATTCAAATTAACTAAAACTCATCAAAAACGCATTTAATTATATTTTATTATTTAATTATATGAATTGTGTAATATGCTCTTAATAAATAAAAACTACCTTTGCATATTATTTTTAATGTACAATTTAATATACACTTTAGCTTTCCTCCGAAAGTCATTGACGCTGGAAAGTTCTTGAAAGTGGCGCCAAAGATCTACGCCGTAAGTATACATTTATTTGTTTTCAAGTTTTACTTAAATTTACAGAACTAAATAATCTGCCCGATACATGAATTAAATTTAACGTAAGTAATCGGTGATAATAATGTATTTATTTGCAAGAATAAGTTTTTCATAAATATTAATTTTTTCACCTACATGAACAAAATTACCGTATTGATTAGTTTCAATGTGTGTATTTTTATACGAAGTATTCTGAGGTATCAAGTGTATCCTGTTGAATAGCATAGCCTACTTCTTCACTTCATAGCAAGGCTTATTATCGCAATTCAAATGGAACTTAGTATAAATGCTCTAGTTACCCACACTTGGAAAAAAATATTTAAAGCATATTATATTGTTATAATAAGTCCCTTCAATTCATGTTCCTCAAATCCATTTTATATTTAGATAAATTTCAAGTTAATGTTTAATGCGAGGTCAGTATTCACACATGCAGCACTGGTTGGCAATTAGTCTTACCTGGTCGTTAATTGCTACCTTAACTCTTATGACTAATAACGTATCCACAAACTGCTTGCTCTGTGCCAAAATTAATTGCAAAACTGTAGATTTCTACAATAAATATATGCCGTTTTTTTTTTTTTTTTTGGTATTGGATAAACCTTATCGTCAAACTTAGCTATCTAGTTTTGTTAAAAAATATTTATGAAAGTAAATAATTAATAATAATTATGTAACAGTATTTAATAATAATTATATAATAGTAATTGATAACAATTATTTTAATAAATAAAGATATGTAAAGAATTCAAATTAATTTTTGTAAAGATCAAATATATATGAAATAATTTTGAAAATGTAAAAACATTATTATATTAAAAAATGCAATTGTTTACATATCAATCTTATAAAAAATTATTGTTGGTCTCAAAATGTTATATAATAATTCTGGTATTATAAATATCTGTTAATCTGGTATCTGGTAATTATAAAACAATTCCGGTATTCGTACCATTAATTTTTTTGCATATTGACGCTATTTTAACATTTCTTCGTTTCCTTTAGGATCAGTTGACCTTGATGGATATGAAGGTGTTCAAACAGATTACCTATGAGGTGAGTTCAATTATTTTGTCTTTCTTTTAAATATTCAAGCAGTTCTATTCTATTTATGTACACAAATTGGCATTAATATGATATAAAAATACTAAAAATAAAATGCAATAAAATACTTTTTTTAAGTGTAAAGACATCTTTTTTTAGATTTTCTCTATATGATCGTACTTTGAATGTTTTGTTACTTCTAGGAGATTATTAATCCCAAATATGATAAGGACACTGCGCCTAATATCACTGAAATGACCAACAGATTTAACAATGTAAGTATTTTTTTGAAATTTCTCTTGATATGTAACGCAAAATAAGAGTTCTCCGCAAAAAAATTATGAAGCGAACAATAAATAATTTATGAAAACTTCTATTATTTTAACTTTTAAAAGTGATTTAAAAGAGTTTTCTTTATAATTTACTTACCTTTGTTAAGCATGTGAGAGTAATGTTTAAATAGTTTTATCTCAATATGAAAATATTTGAGTTGTTACTTTTATTTAAAAGTAATTTGAAGTATCTATGCGATGGTTTTAAACACAGTGTAAAAACAATTATAAATTATAACTCCTGTTAAATCACATATTTTAAAAGGTAAAATATGATTAATTATTTTCATGATGTTACAAACAAGAATGTTTAAAAAATTTAATTTTTATAATATGAAAATTAAATTATATTTAAATTAATAATGTTCGATATAATGTCGTAAAATTATCAATGAATAAATTATGAATGAAAAAGTAAATAGTGTTTGAAGTACAACATCAGCGACATACGCTAACATTGTCTTATCATTTTTACACGGTTTACAGTAATTTTTTCTTAAGGCGAATAGAATTAAAGAATTTTTGATTTTTTTTTCCATAAAAATGTTTTAAGAAATTTTAAGGATTTTTAAAAAAAATAATTTATATATATCTTTTACCCGATATTTTCAAATTTTTTAACGTATAACGTAAATATGTATATAATATTTTGAAACAAAATATTCTATAGACATGTAGAAAAAGGTTATTTGTAAAAAAAACATTTAAAAGTATACTAACACTTTAATTTATTTACTTAACGCAAGCCCTTAATATAAATATCGAATATTCTTCCGAAACTACTCGTATTATCTTGTACTATGGATCATTTTAGAAATGTGATTCCATATGTTTTAATAAATGAACTCAAATTTTTTTCCAGTATCATATTTTGTCTTTGGATGCACATTGACTTTTGTAAAATTATTTCTATACAATATTCATTTGTGAACAAAATAATATAAAATTGATAAGCTGGAAAAACGTATAATTCAGAGTAAACTTACATGAACCTTTGCACTGGAAAAATACGTTTCACATTTACTTTATTTTTCTGGAACAGTTATATCCCGTTTCTGTTCTTTCGAAAGCAGTATTCTTTAGCGTGCTTTCGTTTAGGGTGGATAACTATAAAAATTAAAAATTGTGCATGAAGCTAAATAAAAATCTCAATATCCCAAACACATATTTAGTGATTTATGACATGTGTCAGTTAAAAATTCGAGACTCGACTTCAAAGGGTTATTAAAATATGTTGATACCCAAGTGTAGTCATACCTTTAAATGGAGTAAAATAAAGAACAATCAGTTCTCGTCCAATTTAAAGAACGGGGTAAAAAAGAACAGGTCGGTATTTTAGCGAATTAGAGTCACCACTCGTTTGCAAAGGGTAAACATATAATTTTTTTATTTTATTTTCAGGTCAGTTTCTGGGTGACTAGGGAAATCCTGAAGGATCACTCTCCTAAAGGCAGGGCCAAAGTCGTCGCCCATTTCATCCGCATTGCCGAAGAGTTACTCAAGTTGAATAATCTGAGCTCGGAATTCGCCATTTTGGCGGCTCTTCGTTCACCCACAATCTCCCGCTTGAACAAGACATGGAAAGTAAGTTGAAACATTTAAGTATTGTGTTTGCAAGTACATTTTATTAGTTATACTAGCTCAAATGTACCACGTACTGTCCTGGTTTTACGTAGAGTGTTGGCCTATTTCTTCACAATGATGACATCTGGCAGTTTTAATTAGAATGCATTTATGATTTAAGGCGTAGGAATGGAGAGAGGGGGATTTTCGTAATCTCATATGCATTTGGCTACATTTTTATTCATTTGGCGATGTATACTAAAGACATTTTTTTTCATAACATGTAGACAAAATGTCCTTTTTCTTGTTTTAAAGGTCATGTCCGAAAAAGTTGAAAAAGTTCGGAATAATACTGTACATTTGCAACAAATACCAACAAACCAATAGATGCTCTTTTTTATATTTCAAAGAATTAGGAAATAACGCATTGCAGCAAAGTTTAGTAGGTTGGAGTTGAACTCGGGCCATTTTTATGCATTATTGTCACATACGGGTTAAAGTAAAACAATAAAGTAATCCTCTAAAGAGCCAAAATTTATGTCGCCAAATAAAATTTCGGATCAAATTGGCAGCTCAGCGGTTTACTTGTGTAAAATATTTATTTTTCACGCATGCACAAACACTTGCGTAATATACTTTACATGTGGAAATATGAATCTAAATTATAATTTCGTTAGTTTTCTCAATCGCCATTTTGTGATTAGTTAATACGCTAATTTGACCATTCTTTATTTCGTAATTACTTATTACTTCAAATATCTAGTAATAATTTGGTATACATTATGAACCATTGCCAAAATAAAGACAGTTAAGTGTTCCATTTTATACCTATCTTTGGTTAAACCTAGAGCAAGTACCTCTAATATGTCTCTCAATAATTTTTAATAACATTTAAGCAAAATAATGGCTACAATAAAATTGTTAGATAAATTGAAATACACGAGTTAAAATGTGTTTTTCAGAGTATTAAATAAGAGTATTTCCAGATTCAGCATGTAGCTAGAAAATAAAACCAAAATACGCAGGGGTTTTTTTTATTTGAAAAAATCGAAATAAAATGTCTATGCAGCCATGTGATACCTGCCAATATATACTAGTTCTAAATAACTTATTTGAAACCTCAATGCAAATATATACATAATAATAATGAATACTGGGTTATTTGAAATAATGCTAATATAATATGCCATTAAAATGTTCTATTTTTTTATGTTTTGCAGTATGTGTCAAATAGCCTGAAGTCCCGCTTCGAAACAATGGCAGAACTCATGGCCTGGGACGACAACTTTAAAAATCTCAGGGGTCACCTGTATCAGTTCAAACAACCCTGCATTCCTTTCTTGGGTAAGTTTTGGTTATATTTGATTTTCTTTCGGCTATGAGTTTTAAACTTTTTGAACGCTCTTTGGAATCGAGTGGAGACTCTCAGTCAATTTTCTCTTTTCATATTCTTCAAAATGATTTAAAAAAGTTTGGTTTTGAAAATAAAATATGCTTTTCTGTCATTAGCTTGTTTTTTTTTACTAATTCCATTTAAAAGTATGACATCAGTTGGATAACAACACAAGTTAATACCCTTTGCACTTTGCCTTTAACGGCTTTGGTAAAAAATCGACAAATTTGGCGATTTTGTATGGATAGCAGTGATAAGAGTTTGGTGATTTTTCATCTTCACTTTGTTGAATGCGAAACTTTAAACCTGGCAGTCCTGAGTTGGATATAATTAAATTATCAGATTCAGTTGGTGTGGGATTTTTTTAGTTGCTGAGTTGACTAAATGTTGTAGTGCAATTGCTCAAAGCTAGCCTAAAAGTATATAAGTAATTATTTTGTACGAATACTAAAGTTATAGTTTTGATTTTTTTTTAATTTGAATTATTTTGAACTTTAAGATACGCAATTCCTCAAAAATTATATAATTCTCATATTTTTTTTGTTTGCTAAATGTGTAGTTTGGAATCTCCTAAATAAAAATTTTAAATTTTTATTCTCAATGTTTGATATTTGTTGATATTAAATTTTTCGAAACGCTAAGGCTTTATCTTATTTAAAAACTGAGGAATTGTATAATAAATATTTTATAGAATTGTATAAATTAATATGCGAATCAAAATGGGTAGTAGTTCTTGTTAACATTACTACAATAAAAATATTAGTTTAAGAATTTTTTTATTTTATTACGAATTACTATTTATATAAAATCAAATACATGTAGTAATAAACAAAATTTAAATGTCAATCCCTATGTATTGCAATTCAAAGGATGTGAAATAAATCTAGATAAAAAAAATATGAAATAATAAAAAAAAATTTAAAAAAATACAATAGATGCAATTTTTGTGTAAATTATTGTTCTCATGTATACATTTCAGTAATAACACTAAACAGAAATAATCGGATAGTACCGTGTGTGCCTTTAAGAAATGTTTGCACAAAATCCTAGAAAAGGTGAATTTTATAATTATTGTTCAACTTTTATTATTCCCTTGTAGGTATTTATCAGAAAGACGTCGTAAGCATTGACGCAGCACACCCTTTACACTCCGGCGATAACAGCCAGTTTCAGGTGCGAGAGCTCAAGATGCACAAAGCTCTCTACAGCTTGGAGTGGTTCCAGAGATCGGACTATGGTGAGTGCTCATTGAAATATACTCCAAGATATGAGTTGTTTTTATGTTTATTTTTTAAGATTGCAATTTACCCTTTTGCGGTCGAGTTGCAAATCTCAGTCCCAAAATCAACAATCTGTTAATTTGTTCCCTGTTCTTCAAATTGAACAGGAACTATGAAAAACGCCTTTCTTTCGTTAGTTTGTTCATTATCAAACTCCCTTTAAAAAAATATAAATACTTTTGTGTCATTGAGTATTTGTTCTCTCTTTCAAGATAACGTATACATAAAATTAGTTTTTTTTAACATTTATTTTCTAAAATCGAAATAAGGTCGCTAATTTATAATTAAAACTGAAAGTCTTTTTAAATATTTATTAGTAATTTTGTACTAAAAAATAAACACTATAATATGTTAACTATTTTATCGATTATATTTTTTAGGTCATCTTAAAGTAGAGCCGATGATACAAATATATTTGGAACCGCAATCACTCACTAAAGAATCACAAAAGAAGATTGAAGACGCATACTTCATGTAAGTATAATAAAATTTTATTATCCATTAAATTTTATTTAAAAAAATCAACTAAAATATTGCAATTAATACAGTAAGAAATTTTTCGATTTAATATTATAATATAAACCATACAAAATAAGTTCATTTATTAGCCATATTTTATAATATTTTTAAATTTTTAAAATGCAAAGTTTGGAAAGTATTATGTTAATGCATTTTTATGAAAATCTATTTAAATAAGTAATAGGCAGAGACCGAATTATACTCGTACATTTAATAACCATATTTCATAATAGTTATAAATGTTTATAAAATTTAAATTTTTGAAAGAATTTTGATAGTAATGTATTATTATTCTATTTCAGGGTTTCTAAACAACTTGAACCATAAGTAAGTAAATATTTGTGGGTGGGTGGGTTGGTTTGCGGCTTAGCCTGTGTGGCGATAGAGATAAAGACTAAGCCTATTTGGCGTTGAATAAAGAGACTTTGTGACGAAAAAGTCTTTTTGGATTTGAAGTTGAAGCCTTTGTGGCGAATAAGAATTTGTGTATTTGAAATAGAAGCCTTTGTGGCGAATAAGTCTTCGTGGATTTGAAGTAAAAGTCTTTGTGACGAACAAGTCATTGCGGATGTGAAGTAGATGACTCTGTGGCGAATACGCCTTTGAAGTTGAAGCCTTTGTGGCGAATAAGTATTTGTGGATTTGAAGTGTAAGCCTTTGTGGCGAATAAATCATTGTAGATTTGAAGTATAAGCGATAGCTTTAGAGATTAAGCCTGTTTGGCATTGAATAATGAGCCTATGTGGCGGACAAGCCTTTGTGGCTTTGAAGTTTAAGCCTTTGTGAAGTTGGTGAATAAGTATGTGTATGGGGATGGGTGGGCGGTGGTTAGCCTGTGTGGCGATAGCTTTAGAGATTAAGCCTGTTTGGCTTTGAATAATGAGCCTATGTGGCTTCGAAGTTTAAGCCTTTGTGGCGTTGGGGATTAAGTAAGTGTATGGGGATGGGTGGGCGGTGGTTAGCCTGTGTGGCGATAGCTTTAGAGATTAAGCCTGTTTGGCTTTGAATAATGAGCCTATGTGGCTTCGAAGTTTAAGCCTTTGTGGCGTTGGGGATTAAGTAAGTGTATGGGGATGGCTGGGCGGTGGTTAGCCTGTGTGGCGATAGCTTTAGAGATTAAGCCTGTTTGGATTTGAATAATGAGCCTATGTGGCTTCGAAGTTTAAGCCTTTGTGGCGTTGGGGATTAAGTAAGTGTATGGGGATGGGTGGGCGGTGGTTAGCCTGTGTGGCGATAGCTTTAGAGATTAAGCCTGTTTGGCTTTGAATAATGAGCCTATGTGGCTTCGAAGTTTAAGCCTTTGTGGCGTTGGGGATTAAGTATGTGTATGGGGATGGGTGGGCGGTGGTTAGCCTGTGTGGCGATAGCTTTAGAGATTAAGCCTGTTTGGCTTTGAATAATGAGCCTATGTGGCGTTGGGGATTAAGTATGTGTATGGGGATGGGTGGGCGGTGGTTAGCCTGTGTGGCGATAGCTTTAGAGATTAAGCCTGTTTGGCATTGAAAAATGAGCCTATGTGTCGGACAAGTCTTTGTGGCTTTGAAGTTTAAGTTCTTGTGGCTTTGGGGAATAAGTATTTATGTGGAATTGGCCGGGCTGCGGATTAGCCTGTGTTGCGATTGCTTTAAGCCGAAGTGAATTAGGCTTGAAGGTGTTATATTGATATCTTATACTCTCAAACATTCAATTCCGACAATATATTTACCTTATCAAGTGACATCAAAGACACGACAAAATAAGTTTTAAGTAAATTCTAAGTACAGGTTAATTTCAGAGGATATGTGGCTTGCTCTATAGCAAGCAATATCTTCTTGCCTTTCTCGTAAATGCTCTTCATTGATATTCAGAGAAATTTTCTGGATGAAATGAAAACTCAGAAGACTGAAGCATCCGTCTTCAAGTTCTTCTTTCTTTGGTATGATTTTTGGTTGCCTATTTCGTTTTAAAACTAGCTATATTAGTTCAGAGCACATCGACCATACATTGAACGAATGTTGTTGAAATGTTTTAATTTGGTTTTTCTTTAAACTTGATTAACATTCGCTTGGTGATTTTTTATTAATTAGCACTAGAATTATCCTTTTCTGTATATGGGTATTGTTCGTACGAATGTAGTAAAAATTGCTTATAGTAAGTAACAAGCAAAATGAATGCCCATTACGGCATATTTTTTCAAATTAATTTACCTCCAAATATTCAAACATCAGTTAACTTTCCTTAGTTAAAAAAGACAATGATATTAGCAATACATTGAACATAGTTAAAATTATGGTATTGGAATTAGAAAAACGAACGTAAAACAAAATATATAACAATACATTTAAGTATATAACAAACATTTAAAGTGCATTCATTTTGTGACTCTCAGGTAACACTTGCAATTGTAGAAATTTATTTTTAGTTACATTGATGTGTTTACTTCGGAATAAACATTTTGGATAAGGTCAGATCACTGATATTAATATATAGAGGAATTCAACCCAACTACTGTTTAGCTCCTGGTGGAGGAGGTGAAAATTATTAATCAGTTTCGGTACGTTAATTTATTGGATTTTCTGTCGTAAAGTATTGAGTGGATTCTGTAATGGTATTTGCTTCTAATACTTTTTAATATTTCCTGTTCTGTGCTGCTCTACTTTTACTTCTAAGTCCCAACTCGGCGTTTTTCCAAGGTGGATATATTATCCCATGCCGAGTGGGTACCTGCCTGCAGTCTCTGGATCGCGCAGTTGCCTAGCAGCGAAACGACCATTGACCCGGGGGATCCATAGGGTCCCATTGCAATTGCTTCTCTTCCGGAGGTTGGAGTGCAGTTGTTCATGTCACCCCTAGGTTTGGCGGTTCCTTGTGTCCTTTATTATGGCTAAGTTGACCATGTGAAGTTATTTTATTTAAATTAAAAGATAAAAAATGATAAATAAAAAAGTGAGACAGCGTTCTATTAATGATTATGCTGATCTATCTCGCTCTGAGCAGCCTGCTATTACTTCCATTAGGGATATTTTACGTGTTACCCCTAGAACTTATTTTTCATCGGGAACAAAATCCTGATGATTTTTTTTGTTGAGGGTTAATTCTACAGAAGGGAGCTGAGCCGGTGGGAAGAGAAGAAGGAATGCTAGCCTCCTGTTTACAGCTAGCGCGGACATGGGACAGGCCATCAGTTTTCATAAACCTAGGTACTGGTATAAATAGTAAAGATTATTCTCTGGACCCGATACCGGTTCGTGAAAACCTGCCTGTCTATCCTGAATGACGATCCGACCTTGGCGGGGGGGTTTCTGGTTCCAGAGCTGGATCCTCCTCGGATCGTCCCCATATTTTGTCCGGCATCACGATTTCCGGGTGGACTCAAGGCTTGCCAGTCACTTGGACACCCGGCCTCATCTGTGTTCGGAAGAGGTCCCCGCAGGACCTGCTTCGTGTCTCCCTTCTCCCCCTCCCTTAGTATTTTACAGAGTTTTTATATGCATATAGGCTACAGTTTTTTAATCCTTATCTAATTAATTTTAAAAGATTACTTCTTTTGTTGAGGGTTAATTCAACAGAAGGGAGCTGAGCCGGTGGGAAGAGGAGAAGGAATGATAGCCTCCTGTTTACAGTTAGCGCGCGGACATGGGACAGGGCATCAGTTTTCATAAACCTAGGTACTGGTATAAATAGTAAAAATTATTCTCTGGACCCGATACCGGTTCGTGAAAACCTGCCTGTCTATCCTGAATGACGATCCGACCTTGGCGGGGAGTTTCTGGTTCCAGAGCTGGATTCTCCTCGGATCGTCCCCATATTATGTCCGGCTTCATCGATTTCCGGGTGGACTCAAGGCTTGCCAGTCACTTGGACATCCGGCCTCACATGTGCTCGGAAGAGGTCCCCGTAAGACCTGCTTCGTGTCTCCCTTCTCCCACCCTAGGTTTTGATGGTATCTTGTGTCCTGTAACTTGGATAACTAGATCATGGAAAGTTTGATGATAAGTAAAAGCAGGTTTGCTCTTTCTCCTACACTGAAATTTCTTGAACAAAGGCGCAGAGTAAGAAATATCCGGACGGATTTGTAGTAGATATTTGCGAGAAGTTAACATTTTTTACTACTATTTCTGAACCAGCTGTACCAGGAGTAAAACTGTAGATGTATTTATTTCAGTGTCTTAAGTTTAGAAAAAATGTCTTACCCTTTCAAAAATAGATGTTTCTAATTAGAGCGTTTTAAAAATCATCTCTTAGACCAATACTACTGGCTAGAATTAAACACGTCAATGTCACCCAAACAAGTGGTACAACAGCGTAAACTCTCAACATTTGCATAGTCTACCAGTGATTATTTCTGTCCAAACGTACTTACCATTAACATTGTATTAATTAAACAGCAAAGGTTATTCTAATTTTCAAAAACATATAATGAAGTCGTATTATTATCTTTTAATTTTTCGAAAGTAAACTAATTAAAACAATTTTTATATTGATAGATGTGTTTACTTCTTCATTTAATGGCGTAACAATGATGTCTGAATTGAATGTTAAACTCATTTGATGTATAAAAGATTTATAATGCAAACGTAAGATTCGTTTAGAGTTTTGTACAGCAGCTGAAATACTTTCCGAACAGATGCCGGCCCCACTGCACAGAAGAGGAGCGTCTACATCATTTGGCTCCTCTTCGGGGGCTGTCCTCTTTGAAAAAAAATTACAAAAATAATTACCAAGGAAAGAGGACAGTCCTTGAGGAACGACGAGTGGTCCACCTCCACGTGGTGTTCCTCGGACAACACTGTGCTACTCGCTAAAGAGACACAGTGGCTAAGAGACCACTCATTTCTACATGCTTTTGTTTCCCTCGCATTATAGTGTCAAATCTTTAATTCCTATTTCATCACCTATCAATTATCAAATCAACTTGAAACTTTGCATACTTACGTAGTCCTATTCAATAAAATATTTATATAGGGGGACTAACTGGGACTTTCTAGAATAATATTTTTTAATTAAATCGCTGGTTTTTTTTTATGTTTGCTAAGTATTACATTTAATTAAATTGTTATTATTGAGGTTGCCAAAGTTCTGATAATTTTTATCCGTATATTTTTTTAAGAAGAATATATTATCATGGTTATGCAAAAAAAAAACATCGAACTCTTAATAAGCATATTGGAGTTAGATGTTTTTGGTATAATTACGAACATACATGTATAGTGGAAATTTTATTTTTGCCATTTTCCTAAAATATATATATTCTTGATATTACATATCATTGACTTTTCCTTAATGGATCTATATTGCAGAAATAATACTTAGGACTAGCGTGCCCGTGTGCTAATTATCGCATGAACAGCCCCTCCACCTCCCTGCCACACACACATACATTCGGCAGAAAGATATGAGCGAATCTCTTTTATTGCATAAAAATCAAAAAAGTGTATCGGTGTGCTCATAAATTGCAGCATTAGCAACGGCTTGTTTTAAAAAAAAGATCAAATGGAATATTTTAAACGCATTTTAAAAAATCCCATTGATATTTACGGGATGAAAGTACGATTCGTCACTAGTACATGGAATTCTCCTTCCTTTTACACCTCATGTGTTAAAATTCGTTGCGTCTCAGGAGTTTATAAGGGATATTTACTACAGAAATAATATATATGACGACGATGAAAATTTTTACCGCTTGTCCAATCCATTGTTCAAATAAACAAAAGAAATATGCGTATTTATTGAATTTTATATATATATACACATATATACGCATACACATATGTGTGCGTGCGTGTATATATATTATCATTTACTCTCTCGAAGAATTACATACAGTTTAAAGGTTTCTTTTTAATGTTCCAAAATCACAAAACGAATCTTGTGCGACGAGGGAAGAAGGAGGACGAGGTTCGGAGGAGATGAAGAAACAAAGAGACACTGCTGAGGGGCTTTACTTAAGAGAGTTTCTCTCTTTAAGCAACTTAAGCGAGCCAAGGAAGAAGTTATCAATTCGACCGTTATGGGTTTTATTTTATGTATGTTTGCGAAAGATTTCTGTTCTCATTCAGATATTTAAACAATATTTTTTGCTTTATATGATATTTCTTATTTGGCTGAATTTAGACTGAATTTATTAGTCTAGGTACCTAGAAGCGAAGCTTCTTCAACCCTTCCTACAAATTTATCTTTACATAAATATAACATGATTTGAAGAACATGATTTAGGGACAACACAAAACAAAACACACAAAAACAAAACGTCTAAATCCAAAAACACACGCAGAAGTTCCAAGAAATTCACATCCGACGAGGGAGGAAGGCTTGGAATGGCACTAAAATGAGTCCTGAGGCTGGGCACCGAAAAGGAGCCGAGAGAGTACATTAGTTCGTTGAAAACATCGTGATTGGTCCGAAATAAAGTTATCTCGATCCTCATTGGAGGGGAGAGAAAATGGCCTAAAATTCAAAGAGTTCCAGATTACTCCGCGAGCGGAGTAACATGGCTCGTGTACAGAAGTAAAAAGTCACAATAAGATGAGAGTCAATCCGATTGGCTGTTGAAAGAGCATGCTTCCTCCTGATTGGAGGGGAGAGAAATCATGATTTGTAGACGGTCTGGCGCCCGAACATCCTGTTGCTGGTGCGTCCAGTGCCTACGCACATTAGAAAAGGAGAGCACATTGATGGTGGGCGGGGCTTACGGAGCATCCCAGGGGAGTGCGCCGTATGCTTCCGCAGGCTGAAGGTAGATGAGAGAGAGTTTTTCTTTACTGCTGGGGAGAACTAGCGCATCCCGGGGGGTGCACCAGTGCCTCTTCACAGGCAAAGAAGTTGATGAGGGCTTTCATCTTGTTTTCAACACTGGGCTGTTCCTTCAGCGCTTTGGTTAAAAACAAAATTCCTTCACTGCCTTGAAAGAGTCCTTTAAGTTCATGCATAAGTTCCAGAAGCGGTTCGAAATCTTTGATCGCCTGAATCTGGGACGAAGCTTGATCTTTGGTGACATCAGAAATTGAATTTTTGGTATGGGAGTTTTCAAGACGACTCTTTTGCGTTTTTTGAATTTTCTCCTGCACCACATTTTCCTTTTCTTTATTCACTTTCTTTTTATCAGCCTTTTGTTTTGGAAATGCGGGGCATTGCCGCCACGAGGCGACGTGTCCCACTGTGCCACAATTGATACATTCGGGATGTTCCAACCACTTTAATTCGCAGCAGCGTGTTTCGTGATTTTCGCCACACTTGAGGCAACGAGTTGGCATAGAGCAATTCAAGGACGAATGCCCAAAATGATTGCAATTATAGCATTGCATTACTTTAAATTTAGGTTTGTAGGGTTCGCATTTAATTGAGAAAAAGCACAGGCTATTAACTTGAAATATATTATCAAATTCAGTGTTGTTAGGGAGTTCGATCAAGAAAACACCAATCGGCGCTTTGCTCGGTCTCTTCCGAAATTGGGTAATTTTTGTGACTGGGAATCCTAATTTGATTAGATCATCTTTAACTTCTTCGGGAGAGAACTCCGCAGGTAGACCTTTAATAACCACTTTGAGTGGGAGAGCATTTTTATCAGTATAGGTAAAAAACCCACAGTTAACTGATTTAAGATAATCCATGATTAATTTTAGAATTTCAGCATTTTCAACATTAATTTTTAAGTTACTCCCAGATTTTTCACATTTAAGTTTTCCGTTAGAGAGTTTATTAAGCTCACTTTTTAGAAAAATATATCTGGTTATCCCGCATTTAAATAACTGAAATTATCAATTAACCGGACTGTTTTAAAAAAATTGTTTATCCGATTTCGATAATTCTTTTTTTTTGTAGGACAGAAAAAAGTCAATTTAGGCAAAAAAAAAATTAAATATTGTTTATCCGACATTTATTTATCCGGAATTATCGATTAAACGAACTTTTCTTTTAAACATTTTCTCCGATTTTAAAATATGTCATTGTTGGAAAGGGATTGTTTAATGTTTAAATATAATAAAATTTCGTTTACCCGGCAATTATTAAATCGGATAATCTTAATATACTATACCAAGCTTGAAAAAAGTTATTACTTTAGTTTTGTGTTGATTAACATCAATTAATAGCAGGGGGGGTTCGCCAAATGCAAAATTAAAAACTAAAAATGGAAAATATTATAATCTTTTTTAAAATAGAAAAAAAATATTTTAACAAAACTAAAAGTACTAAAAAGTAAAAAGTAATTCTTATTTTTTGAAACAAGTGTTAAAATATTTTAATATTTATTTTATAAATAATTCATATTTTTGAAGCTAGTGACTATTTTCGATAGGCGCAAATTTTAAAAAGTGGCAATAAGTAAAAAATTGAATATTTTAATTTGTCACTTTTTGAAATCGGTTCCAAAATTGAAGAGTAGTTATTGAAAATTGGCAATAAATGAAAAACTTTGAATAAAATTAATATTATATATTTAATTTTTTTCTTTTGTTCCTAAAATTAAAATATGTTTTTGTTTATTTTTTAGCGCTTTTTTTTCTTAAAGTTATTTTTCCTTTGTAAAAAAAGATTATTTTTCATGGAATATTGGCAAACGAAATAATAATCAGTAAACGGTAGAAAGAAGTTTTAAAAAAATTATTAAAATTCAAAGTTATAAAATTTATTGTTAAAATCATTAGAAAGAAATGTTTCAACCTTTTTTACTCGAATACTGTTCTCGTTCATTTTTTAAGGAACAGGTAACTAAAGAACGGGTCGTTATTTTGTCGCCAAAGGGCAAACAGCAGTGTGCAGAGGGTTAAATATGTACACAGTTTTGTGTGTTTAAATATTTACTTTATTTAGTTAAATTAATTTTTTGTATTTGTCATGATTATGATTAGTTTTTATACAGAAATGTTAGGTACGGACGAAAGAGAAAAAAAAGAGAGAGTTTGCAGAAGGCTATACTTTGTAGTGTAGCTCTTTTAAAATATGAACGAATGAAATATTTGGTGCAATAAAGAAATATAAGGATATCATTGTGTATGTAAACTATGCATTGTCGAAAATTAAATCTTGTTCTATCATTCTGTTACAATGTGTTCATTTAAATAGAGCATTTGTTTTTTACTTTGTTGAAATTTTATAGTTTTTAACAACAATGGTTTTAATTCATAATAATAATTTAAAAAAACAATTTTTCTCATTCGATAAATTTTTTCGATGCGTTGAACGTTAAAACGATTTTATAGCAATTTTGAGTAAAATATATTGAGCTTGTGAACATTCATTTTGATTAAATATCGCATTTGATTTTAATCAAGTAAAACATCTGCATTTAATCAAACCATGGTGAGAGTTGTAGCAGGTTTGATGAGGAAAATGTAAGTTCAATTCTACTTTCATTACTTGTTAAGATATGATGATAAGTTATTATGAGAGACATAAGGTAGAAGTATTATACGAGAAGTAATGTCATATTAATTTCTCCTATGTAATTAATTATATATAATTGACATCTTCTTATAATGGTCAAGGTCGCTTACGATTAACCCTTTAGAGTAGAGTACAGACTCTCATACACCAAAATAACAACCTATTCTTTTGTTCTCTGTTTTTCAAATTGAACGGGAACTGCATATTTGTGAACATAAATGAACGCCTTTCTTTCATTAGCTTGTTCTTTATCTAATCCCATTTTAAACTATGATATCACTTGGTTATCATCCTGATTTATTAACCCTTTGCACTCCTTTGGCGCCGCTCAGGCGACAACATAACGACTCGTTCCTTTGGTCCCTCTTCTTTAAAATAAACGAGAACAGCATGATCTTGTGTTTAAAAAATATCTATATTTTTTTTTCATCTCGTTCTTTTGCAGATCCAAATCAGATTAGGTTTATTTTTTCTATAAGCATAACAAATTCTAGGGGAAAGAATTTAATGATGAATAACTGTTCCGTAGAAAGAAATTGAAGTGCAAAGTTCTTGGAGAGCAAAGATTAAGTCCCCAAAATAACGACATGTTATTTTTTTATCTGTTCTTCAGAATGAAAGAGAACAAATTATTATTGAGTTTAAATATTTATTCTCTCACACACTTTAACAGGATTTATTTATTGTCATCTAGAAGCACCAAGTATGTAGGCGATCTAAAACTTTTTCAGATTGGAATTCATCACAATCCCAAATTTTATTTAAACATTTGACAATTGACATCAACCACTAAGAATATATATTTGATATACTGAGATCAATATTCAGCTTCACACATACAGGTTTATTTTTATAATTATCCTACCGAAACGGTAACAAAACGCGCCGAAAAATACCACTTTCAAAAGATTAGAAACGGGATGTAATAATTAAATTAAAAGAACCTAAATATCAAACATGTTCCGTGAGTGTAAAAGGTTAAAACAAAAAAGAATTCGTGACTTATTTGGAATTCGAACACGGATTCGTAATGAAAAAGGTCGAGTCTTTTACTTCATTTAAACTATACATTAAGAACAATTTTATTTAAATTCTTTAGTCACCAGGAAAAAGAGTCCACGTAACACTTTTATCAAATTTAAAATAAAGGTTTCATAGGAGAAAATTAAAATGTTAGTTTTTAAATCTACTGAAATAAAGGTTTTTGTTACAATTCCCTTCATAAAATTTGTATAAAAAAAACTGCATAAAATCTTTAATGCAAAGCATTGAAATTGAGAACAGAAGAATGCAGATTTTTTTAAAGGTATTACTTAAAAAATTTAAATACTTAAAAAAAACAGCAATTTTGTTTCAATTTCTTTTCTAAAAACTTCAATTTTGCAATTTGATGATTTTTTATGTTGGAATTTACGTTTTTTTTTTTGCTAGGTGCGTGTTTTACAAAGCAATTTTATTAAATACTCTTTAAAACCTTTATAATAATTAAAAGAAAAATATTTTTCGTTGAAGGCAATTTATAATTGTGTGTGTTAAAATATTAGCGACAATAATTAACGTAATAAAACATTTTACACAGTATTGTTTAAATTTTATGTTTTGGAACAATGAGCCTAATAACAATGTAAAAAAAGATCATCGTCTCATTCGAAAAAAAATTTCGGTTCCTTAAGCATCAAAGTTCATGCGAATTTGAGATATTTGTATATCTTGCGATTATTGTGTTTTGAAATCGATTATATATATAATCTAATCAAAATGAGGGTTCTAACCCATATGATCAGGAAACTGTAAGTAAAATTTTGCTATCGTTACTTGATTACTTGTTATTATTATCGTTACTACTTGTTAGTAATGATTCATTCAATATATTTTAATAAATAAGTTGTGTGTGTAACATTGGTTGTGCATAGATCCATTAAAGACAAAGCAGTGCACTTTTTTAAACCTATTTGCACTAATGACATCTCATTGATGCTTGGTGTTATCAAGAAAGATATCGTTTTATTTTGGAAACATATTTTAGTATATAAATCATTTCTTCCAGTATGCACATACGTTATAGCAAAGAAAAGACAATCCACCAAGATTCAGAACTAATTTTGCCAATTATGATTTCAGTTCAAATTGGCAATCTTACGTAATATATTTTACTAGCAAGCACACATTCGAATCCTAATCGTAATTTCGTTAGTCTTCCAATCGCCATTTTGAGAGAAGTTTTTACGTCATTCGCTCTTTCGGATATTTATATATGTTAGTTTTTAATAAGTTTTAAACCATCGGCCAAATGACCCAAGATAAGTTTTCAATTCCGTGTCTCTCCTTTGTTGAATCTACAGCAAGTATCTCCATTCACTCGTTTACGTGAAATCTACATTTTGCTGTTGAAAATGAAAAACCCTTTGTATTTTATGTAGAATACATTATAATTAAACTACTCTACTAGAAAAAATTACCATACTTTTTTTTTTAAATAAAGAATTTTTGTTTAATTTGTTACCAATATATTCGCACAAATATTTTTTTTGTTCAAGTAAACAACTAAAATAGAGGTTTAACAGGTAACTTTTACGCTAAACTAAAAGTTTAAAAAAATTCTGTTTGATTGGGAATATACTTTTTGATAAAAGTGTATCAATATATGAAAAAAGACCATCTCCTAATAAATTATAAATCGCAACACAATCAGTAATTCTAAATTGATGTTTTTGTTTTTTCCGTGCAAATATTTTTAAAGTATTTAATATATTTAAGTGCACGACATATTAACTTTACGTTAAGCGTTTAAATTATAAAATTTGCGAATAGTGACGGCTTCCAAACGCGGGCGTGTCCAATTTTGTTCCTATTTTAATTTCGAAATTTATATAACTTAATATGTGGATTTTTTCAAAACCTTAATATAAAACGACCGGAAATGACATCATAAACCCCGTAAGCTATAAACCAAAACTCTGATTTTTGGAAGGTTTGAATTGCACTGTCTCTTTTGCAAATATTTTTAAGATGCATCTGTATGCAATATTCTAAAATTGTTAAAAGCATTTGAAAATTAAAACACAATTTTAATAATCCGAGACACAAACGAACAGTACATATATAGACATTGTCAGCCTTTTTTATGCAGGAGACACATATGCTTTGCAATACGGAAACAGAATATTTCTCATAATATTATAGATATATTAGGTTAGAAAAATGATTCGACGTAAATGCTCGATATCGCGCTACCGACCACGCTACAAAGGCATGTTCTAGCTAGATTCGGAATTATTGGTTTTTAAGAGGTTTCTTCACCCAACTATTCTTTTGAACACATTTAAAAAAAAAAGTTCATATTTATGAGACAAACGTACGATTCATCAATGCTCCGGGAAATTCTCTTTCTTTTGATACCTCGCGTGAAAGAGGGATCTGTACTACAGAAATAATATGAGATTTTCTAAATTATTTAAAAATTGACAACATTTAAAATTTACACCAATACCTTGAGTTTGAAAGTTGTTTCGACATAAATATTATTATAGATTTAAAATTTAAGTGCATTGTCGGTAGAAGCCGGAGGGTAATAGACATCTAAATCCCAAGACAGGTGAAATAATCGTAGAGTTTATCTTTCTAATTTCCAACTTATATGATAAAATGTATTATAAGAAATGTAATGTATTATGGTTATTGTATTAAATAATCAATATCGGAATTTCTCCCATGCAATTAAAAATAGATAAGTCACGTCTTCTTAGAGGGGATAAGGTCGCTTACAATTAACCCTTTAGGATCGACTGGCGATTCTCATACACCAAAATAACAACTTGTTCTTTCGTTCCCTGTTCTTAAAATTGAAAGAGAACTGCATGTCCGTCAACGTAAAATAACGCTTTTCTTTCTTTAGCTTGATCCCCATCAAATCCCATTCAAATGTATGCTATCCCTAGAGTATCAACATATTTTATTAACTTTTTGCACTCAAGTATCGCCTATAAGTCACAAAATTAACAACATGTTATTCCTCTTATCTGTTCTTCAAAATGAAAGAGAACAAATTACATTTGAGTTTAAAAAGTTATTCTCACACACACTTTAACATAATTTATTTTTTTGTCATGTAAAAGCACCAAGTATGTAGGCGATCCAAAACTTTCTTCAGATTGGAATTCGTCACAACACCTGTTATTCTTAAAAACATTTGAAAAGTTGCATAAAAAGCTACATCTGGTATGATGAGATTAATATTCAGCTTCAAGCAGAACGCACCTAAAAATACCTCATTAAAAAGATCAGAAACGAGATTTAACTGTTCCCTTAAAAGAACCTGAATATCAAACATGTTCCGCAAGTGCAAAGGGTTAAAACAAAAAAGAAAGCGTGAATTATCTGGAATTCGATCACGGATTAATAACGGAAAAGCTCGTAACATTTACTCCATTTAAATTATCTATTAAATAATTTAAACTATACATTAAAAACGATTTTGTTTAATTTGTTTGTTTCCTAAGGATAAAGTCAACATAAAACTTTTATCAAATTTAAAATAACGGTTAGGTTTTATGGCAGAAAACTAACCTTCTTTTTTTTATTTATTGAAATAAAAGTGTTTGTTTCAATATCCTTCGTAAAATTTGTAAAATAACTGCGTAAAACCTTCAATGTAAAGCAATGGAATTGAAGAAGGGTGAATGCAGATTTTTTTAAAGATATTACGTGAGAAAATTAAATACTTTTTTAAAAAAACTGCAACTTTTTTTAATTTATTACCAAAAAACTAGGGGTATGCTTTACAAAGCGATTTTTGTAAGAAACTCTTTAAAACCTTTATAACAATGAAAAGGAACATATTTTTCATTGTTTCCAAGTAATAATAGTGTTAGCAACAATAATTAATGTAATAAAGCATTTTACACACAGCATTGTTTAAATTTTCTGTTTTGGAACAATGAACCTAATAACATTGTAAAGAAAGTTAATTGTCTCATTCGAAAAAAAATTTCGGTGACTTAAGCATAAAAGTTTATGCGAATTTGAGATATTTGTATATCTGACGATTATTGAGCTTTGAAATCGGTTATACATATATAATCAAATCAAAATGAGGGTTTTAACCCAGATGATCAGAAAAATGTAAGTAAAATTTTACTATCGTTACTTGAAAACTGGTAGATTCGCGTATCTATATGCTAGCAATCATTCATTGAATGCATTGGAATGAATAAGTTGTGTGTAACATTGGCTGTACGTACATCCATTAAAGACAAAGTAGTACGCTTTTATGAACATATTTGCCCTAATCAAATCCCATTTATGTTTATTTATATCAAAAAATAGATCGCATCGCTTTGTTTTGGAAACATATTTCAGTGTCTGAATTATTTTCTCTAATATACACTTTGGTTATAGCAAAGAAGAAAGGACAATCCGCAAAAAGTCCAAATGAATTTTTCCAATTATGATTTCTGTTGAAATTTGTAACAATGTTCAATATTTGCATAATATATTATAAGAGCATGCATACAGTCAGTTCCTAATCGTAATTTCGTTAGTTTTCCAATCGCCATTTCGAGATAAGTTTTACGCTAATTTGATCATTCGCTATTTCGTATATTTCGATATTTAGTGACAGTTATGAATAAGTTATGAACCTTTGGTCAAATGACTTAAGATATATATTTTATTTCGTGTCTCTCATTGGTTTTATTTAGTGCAAATGGTATATCCTTTATTCTTTAGTTTTATCCAGATTTTTTTATACGCAAATTGTTTGAAATCTAATAAAAAACATGTTGTCCATTGAAAGATTTTAGAACCGATTGGCAAAATTCAAGTTAACTTAAAATTGTCAAAAACACAATTATTTATATAAATTAAAAATAAATATATATTTTTTAAATAATATATAATTTTGATTAACAATAATAATTATGATACTAATTATTTTATGTTACTGTATTCAAATATTTAAATTGTTCATTTTGTGTAATATGGTCTTAATAAATGAAAACAATCTTTACATATTATTTTTAATGTTCAATTTAATTTACATTTTAGCTTTCCTCCGAAAGTCATTGACGCTGGAAAGTTCTTGAAAGTGGCGCCAAAGATCTACGCCGTAAGTATACATATATTTGTTTGCAATTTTTACTTTAATTTACAGTTCTAAAAGATCTGTCCGACACATGAAATAAATTTAACGTAGGTAAGTCGGTGATAAAAATGCATTTATTGGCAAGAAAAAGTTTTTCATTAATATTAAATTTTTCATCTACATGAACAAAATTACTGGGTTGATTAGTTGCAATGTGTATATTTTTATACGAAGTTGTCTGAGGTATCTTGTGTAACCTGTTTAAATGCGTAGCTACATCTTCAATTCCTCGCAAGACTTACTATCGCAATTAAAATTGAGATTAGCGTAAATGCTCCAGTTACCGACCATTTTGAAAAAATATTTATAGAATATTATTATGTTTTAATAAGTCCCTTCAATTCATGTTCCTCAAATGCATTTACTATTTAGGTAAATTCCATGCTACTGTTTAATATGAGTTTAGTATTCAAACATTCAGCACTGGTTGACAATTAGTCTTACCTGGTCGTTAATTGCTACCTTAACTCTTATGACTAATAAGGTATCCACAAACTGCTTGCTCTGTGCCAAAAGTAATTGCAAAACTGTAGATTTCTACATTAGATATATGCAGGTTTTTTTTTATTAGATAGACCTTGTCGTTAAACTTAGATATCTAGTTTTGTTACAAAGTAATTATGAAAATAAATAATTAATAATAATTATGTAATTTAAATTTAATAATAATTATGTAATAGTAATTAATAATAATTATGTAATAGTAATTAATAATAATTATGTAATAGTAATTAATAATAATTATGTAATAGTAATTAATAATAATTATGTAATAGTAATTAATAATAATTATGTAATAGTAATTAATAATAATTATGTAATAGTAATTAATAATAATTATGTAATAGTAATTAATAATAATTATGTAATAGTAATTAATAATAATCATTTTAATAATTAAATATATGTAAAGAGTTCAAATTATTTTTTGTAAAATTATGCATAATTTGTTCATTTAAAACTTTCTTCGTGTAAAAATTCCCCACAATCCCTGTTTTTATCATTTTGTCAAATGTCAATAACAACTCACTATGTCTTTGGTATACTAAAATTAATATTCAGCATCCTTTACTGCTTTTTTTATTTTAATAATCATTATCCATTCGAAACGTAAAAGGACAACGTTAAAAAACACATTAAAAAAACAGTAAAGGAAGAAATTGCTTTATAAAAAGCGCGTACATTAAAAAAAAATTCAACGAGTGCAAAAGGCTAATATAAATAATTGTTTTATACGTAATTACATATTGGGACTATTTCTCTCATAGAAATCTTATCAATAAAAAATAAATGAAATATTTTGGAAATTGTAAAAACATTATTGCATTAAAAAATGCCATTGTTTACATACAAATCTTATAAAATATAATTATTGGTCTCAAAATGTTATATAATAATTCTAAAACAATTCTGATATTCATTTTTTTGCATGTTGACGCTATTTTTAACATTTCTTGGTTTCCTTTAGGATCAGTTGACCTTGATGGATATGAAGGTGTTCAAACAGATCACCTATGAGGTGAGTTCAATTATTTTGACTTCATTCTAACTATTCAAACAGTTCTTTTCTATTTATGTGTGCAAATTTGCTTTAATATGACATAAAATTAATAAAAATAAAATTTAATAAAATATGTTTTTTAGCGTAAAGATATTTTTTTTAAGGTTTTTTCTATATTATCGTATTTTGAATGTTTTGTTACTTCTAGGAGATCATCAATCCCAAATATGATAAAGACTCTGCTCCTAATATCACTGAAATGACCAACACATTTAACAATGTGAGTATTTTTTTTTAATTTATCTTGATATTTAACGCTAAATAAGAAGCCTCCGTAAAATTATAAATATTGAAAGAATTATAAAGAGAATAATATAAATTTTATTATTATAAGTTTTAAAGGTGATTTTCTTTATATTTTATTGATCTTGGTTAAGCATGTTAGAGTAAATTTTAAATAGTTTTATCTCAATATGAAGATATTTGAGTTGTTACTGTTATTTAAAAATAATTTGAAGTATCTATACGATGTTTTTAGACACGTTGTAAAAAAATTATAAATTATATATCGGGTTAAATCATCTTATCTTGCCAAAGATAAAAAATGAATAATTGTTTTTATGATGTCTCAAACAAGAATGATTTAAACATTAAATTTTTATTATATGAAAAATAAATTATATTTAAATTACTAATGTTCGATACATATGTCGTAAAATGGTCAATGAATATATTATAAATGAAAAAGTAAATGGTGTTTGATGTATACATCAACGACATGTGCTAACATCGTCTTTTGATTTTTACACGGTTTACCATTATATTTTCCTTGGGTGAATATAGTTCAATATAAGACACATTTTTAGAAATCTTAAAATTAAAAATAAAAAAAATTATATATCTTCTATACCCGATATTTTCGAATTAGTAAACGTAAAACGTAAATATGTTTAAAATATTTTACTGCAAAATATTCAGGAGACTTATTGAAAAAGGTATTTAGGGAAAAAACGTTCAATAAATGTAAAATGACACAAATGTGAATATTTAACTTAAACTTAAATGATTCCATATATTTTTAAAAATGTACTCGATTTATTTTCTAGTGTCATATTTTGTCTTTCGGTGCACATTGACTTTTGTAAAAAAATTCTATTCAATATTCATTTGTGAAAAAAATAATATAAAATTGATAAGCTTGAAAATGTATAGTTTTGAATAAACTTACTTAAATCTTTGCACTGAACGAACATGTTTAATTTTTTCTTTACTTTTGTAGAACAGTTACACCCCGTTTCTGTTCTTTCCAAAGCAATATTGTTTAACGTGCTTTCGTTTAGGGTGGATAACTATAAAAATTAAAAATTGTGCATGAAGCAAAATAAAAATCTCAATATCCCAAACACATATTTAGTGATTTATGACATTTGTCAGTTAAAAATTCGAGACTCGACTTCAAAGGGTTATTAAAATATATTGATACCCAAGTGTAGTCATACCTTTAAATGGAGTAAAATAAAGAACAATCAGTTCTCGTCCAATTTAAAGAACAGGGTAAAAAAGAACAGGTCGGTATTTTGGTGAATTAGAGTCACCACTCGTTTGCAAAGGGTAAACATATATTTTTTAAAAAAAATTTCAGGTCAGTTTCTGGGTGACTAGGGAAATCCTCAAGGATCACTCCCCTAAAGGCAGGGACAAAGTAATTGCCCATTTTATCCGCATTGCCGAAGAGCTGCTCAAGTTGAATAATCTGAGCTCTGAATTCGCAATTTTGGCGGCTCTTCGATCACCCACCATCTGCCGCTTGCACAAGACATGGAAAGTAAGTTGAAACTTTTAAGTATTGTGTTTTTAAGTAGATTTTATTATTACACTAGCTGAAATGTACCTGGTGTTGTCCTGATTTTACGCAGAGTATTGGCCGATTACTTCACCATGACGCCATCGGGCGGTTTTAGTTAGAAGGCATTTAGGATTTAAGGAGTAGGAATGCGGAGAGGAAAGGATTTTCGAAATCGCATATGCATTTAACTACATTTTTATTCATTTGGCGAAGTATTCTGAAGGCATTTTGCTTTCATATCATGTACGAAAAATGTCCTATTTCTTGTTTTTAAAGGTCATGTGTGAAAAAGTTGATAAAGTTCGGAATAAAACTATACATTTGTTATTAAATACCAACAAACCCACAGATGATCTTCTTTATATTTTATAGATTTTAGAAATAACGCATTGCAGCAAAATTTAGTAAGCTGGAGTTGAAAGTGGGACGTCTTGCTTTAAAGCCCGATACGGATTAAAGAAAAATTAATGTCGCCAAATAAGATTTATGTTCAAATTGGCAGCCCTGCGGATTACTTGCGAAAGATATTTTTCACGCATTAACAAAGTGCTGAGTAATATATATTTAAAAGCATGTGGAAATTCGAATCCAAATCGTTATTTTGTTAGTTTTCCGAATCACCACATATTGAGATTAGTTAATACGCTAATTCGACCATTCGTTATTTCGTATTTCTAGTAATAGTTTCGTATAAATCATACACCATCGCCAAAATGAAGACAGTTTTTCATTCTTCATCTCTCTTTGGTTAAAACTAGAGCAAGTAGCTCTATTAAGTATTTCAATAATTATTAATATAATTTAAGCAACATAATGGATTGAATTCCACGAGTTAAAATGTGGTCTTCAGAATATTGAAAAACTGTATTTCCAGTTTTAGCATTTATATATAAAACAAATCACTAAGTACCAAAACACACAGTTCCTTGATTTAAAAAAAATTCTAAATAAAATAGTAGCCATATCATAGCCGCAAATATATACCAGTCCAAAATAATAATAATTGAAAGTTCAATACAAATAAATACATGAATATGAATGTACTGTTATTTACATTTATACCATTGAAATGTTATATTTTTTATGTTTTACAGTATGTGTCTAATAGCCTGAAATCCCGCTTCGAAACAATGGCAGAACTCATGGCCTGGGACGACAATTTTAAAAATCTCAGGGGTCACCTCTATCAGTTCAAACAACCCTGCATTCCTTTCTTGGGTAAGTTTATGTTATGTTTGATTTTTTTCGGCTATGAGTTTTAAACGTTTTGAACGCTTTTGAATCGAGTGGAGACTCTCAGTCAATTTTCTCTTTCCCTATTCTTCAAAATGATTAAAAAAGTTTGTTTTTGAAAATAAAATATGCTTTTCTGTCATTAGATTGTTTTTTTTTAACAATTTCCATTTAAAAGTATGACATCAGTTGGACAACAACACATTTTAATACCCTTTGCACTTTGCCTTGAACGGCTTTGGCCAAAAATCGGCAAATTTGGCGATTTTGTATGGATAGTAGTGATAGAGTTTGGTGAGTGTTCACCTTCACTATGTAGAATGCAAAATTTGAAATCTGGCAGTCCTGAATTGGATACAATTAAATGATAAGATTCAGCTGGTGTGGGATTTTTTTAGTTGCTGAGTTGACTAAATGTTGTAGTGCAATTGCTCTAAGCTAGCCTAAAAGTATATAAGTAATTATTTTGTACGAATACTAAAGTTATAGTTTTGATTTTTTTTTAATTTGAATTATTTTGAACTTTTAGATACGCAATTCCTCAAAAATTATATAATTCTCATATTTTTTTTGTTTGCTAAAAGTGTAGTTTGGAATCTCCTAAATAGAAACGAAAATTTTAAATCTTTATTCTCAATGTTTGGTATTTGTTGATATTAAATTTTTCGAAACGCTAAGGCTTTATCTTATTTAAAAACTAACTGAGGAAATGTATAATTAATATTTTATAAAAATGTATAAATTAATATGCGAATCTCAATGAGTAGTAGTTCTTGTTACCATTATTAAATAAAAATATTAGTTTAAGAAAAAATTTCATTTTATCAGGAATTACTATTTATATAAAAATCAAATGCATGTAGTAGAAAACAATATGTAAATGTCAATCCCTATGTTTTGCAATTCAAAAGACGTGAGATGAATCCGGATAATAAATATAAAATAATAAAAAAAAGTTGATTTAAAAAAAATAAATGTTTAAAATTTAAAAAAACGATGCAATTTTAGTGTCAATTATTGTACTCATATATAAATTTCTGTAATAAAACTCAACAGAAATAATGATATAGTACCGTTATTATTCCCACGTAGGTATCTATCAGAAAGACGTCGTAAGCATTGACGCAGCACACCCTTTACACTCCGGCGATAACAGCCAGTTTCAGGTGCGAGAGCTCAAGATGCACAAAGCTCTCTACAGCTTGGAGTGGTTCCAGAGATCGGACTATGGTGAGTGCTTATTGAAATATACTCCAAGAGATGAGTTGTTTTTACGTTTGTTTTCTGAGATTGCATTTAACAATTTGCGGTCGAGACGGGACTCTCAGTCACAAAATGAACGACCTGTTACTTTATTCCCTGTTTTTCAAATGAACGAGACTATGAAAAACTCTATTCTTTCGTCAGTTTGTTCATTATCAAACTCCATTTAAAAAAATAAAAATACTTTTGTGTCATTGAGTATTTGTTCTCTATTTCAGGGTAACGCATACACAAAATTAGTTTTTTTTAACATTTATTTTCTAAAATCGAAATAAGGTCCCTAATTTATAATTAAAACTAAAAGTCCATTTAAATATTTATTAGTAATTTTGTACTAAAAAATAAACACTATAATATGTTAACTATTTTATCGATTATATTTTTTAGGTCATCTTAAAGTAGAGCCGATGATACAAATATATTTGGAACCGCAATCACTCACTAAAGAATCACAAAAGAAGATTGAAGACGCATACTTCATGTAAGTATAATAACATTTTATTATCCATTAAATTTTATTTTAAAAAAATCAACTAAAATATTGCAATCAATACAGTAAGAAATTTTTCGATTTAATATTATAATATAAACCATACAAAATAAGTTCATTCATTAGCCATATTTTATAATATTTTTAAATTTTTAAAATGCAAAGTTTGGAAAGTATTATGTTAATGCATTTTTATGAAAATCTATTTAAATAAGTAATAGGCAGAGACCGAATTATACTCGTACATTTAATAACCATATTTCATAATAGTTATAAATGTTTATAATATTTAAATTTTTGAAAGAATTTTGATAGTAATGTATTATTATTCTATTTCAGGGTATCTAAACAACTGGAACCATAAGTAAGTAAATATCTGTGGGTGGGTTGGTTTGCGGCTTAGCCTGTGTGGCGATAGAGATGAAGACTAAGCCTATTTGGCGTTGAATAATGAGACTTTGTGATGAGTAAGTTTTTGGGGATTTGAAGTTGAAGCCTTTGTGGCGAATAAGAATTTGTGTATTTGAAATAGAAGTCTTTGTGACGAATAAGTCATTGCGGATGTGAAATAGAAGTTTTTGTGGTGATAAGTTTTTGTGGGTTTGAAATTGAAGCCTTTGTGACGAATAAGCCTTTGTGGATTTGAAATTGAAGCCTTTGTGGCGAATAAGTATTTGCGGGTTTGAAATAGAAGCCTTTGTGACGAATAAGTATTTTTGGATTTGACGTAAAAGCCTTTGAGGCGAATAAGTCATTGTGGTTTTGAAGTAGATGACTCTGTGGCGAATACGCCTTTGAAGTTGAAGCCTTTGTGGCGAATAAGTATTTGTGGATTTGAAGTGTAAGCCTTTGTGGCGAATAAATCATTTTAGATTTGAAGTATAAGCATTTGTGGCTTTAAAGTTTAAGCCTTTGTGAAGTTGGTGAATAAGTATGTGTATGGGGATGGGTGGGCGGTGGTTAGCCTGTGTGGCGATAGCTTTAGAGATTAAGCCTGTTTGGCATTGAATAATGAGCCTATGTGGCGGACAAGCCTTTGTGGCTTTGAAGTTTAAGCCTTTGTAGAGTTGGTGAATAAGTATGTGTATGGGGATGGGTTGGCGGTGGTTAGCCTGTGTGGCGATAGCTTTAGAGATTAAGCCTGTTTGGCATTGAATAATGAGCATATGTGGCGGACAAACCTTTGTGGCTTTGAAGTTTAAGCCTTTGTGGAGTTGGTGAATAAGTATGTGTATGGGGATGTGTGGGTGGTGGTTAGCCTGTGTGGCGATAGCTTTAGAGATTAAACCTGTTTGGCATTGAATAATGAGCCTATGTGGCGGACAAGCCTTTGTGGCTTTGAAGTTTAAGCCTTTGTGACGTTGGGGAATAAGTATGTGTATGGGGATGGGTGGGCGGTGGTTAGCCTATGTGTCTATAGCTTTAGAGATTAAGCCTGTTTGGCATTGAGTAATGAGCCTATGTGGCGGACAAGCCTTTGTGGCTTTGAAGTTTAAGCCTTTGTGGAGTTGGTGAATAAGTATGTGTATGGGGATGGGTGGGCGGTGGTTAGCCTGTGTGGCTATAGCTTTAGAGATTAAGCCTGTTTGGCATTGAATAATGAGCCTATGTGGCGGACAAGCCTTTGTGGCTTTGAAGTTTAAGCCTTTGTGGAGTTGGTGAATAAGTATGTGTATGGGGATGGGTGGGCGGTTGTTAGCCTGTGTGGCGATAGCTTTAGAGATTAAGCCTGTTTGGCATTGAATAATGAGCCTATGTGGCGGACAAGCCTTTGTGGCTTTGAAGTTTAAGCCTTTGTGGAGTTGGTGAATAAGTATGTATATGGGGATGGGTGGGCGTGGTTAGCCTGTGTGGCGATAGCTTTAGAGATTAAGCCTGTTTGGCATTGAAAAATGAGCCTATGTGGCTTCGAAGTTTAAGCCTTTGTGGCGTTGGGGAATAAGTATGTGTATGGGGATGGGTGGGCGGTGGTTAGCCTGTGTGGCGATTGCTTTAGAGATTAAGCCTGTTTGGCATTGAATAATGAGCCTATGTGGCGGACAAGCCTTTGTGGCTTTGAAGTTTAAGCCTTTGTGGAGTTGGTGAATAAGTATGTGTATGGGGAAGGGTGCGCGGTGGTTAGCCTGCGTGGCGATAGCTTTAGAGATTAAGCCTGCTTGGCATTGAATAATGAGCCTATGTGGCTTTGAAATTTAAGCCTTTGTGGCGTTGGGGAATAAGTATGTGTATGGGGATGGGTGGGCGGTGGTTAGCCTGTGTGGCGATAGCTTTAGAGATTAAGCCTGTTTAACTTTGAATAATGAGCTTATGTGGCTTCGAAGTTTAAGCCTTTGTGGCGTTGGGGAATAAGTATGTGTATGGGGAAGGGTGGGCGGTGGTTAGCCTGTGTGGCGATAGCTTTAGAGATTAAGCCTGTTTGGCATTGAATAATGAGCGTATGGGGCGGACAAGCCTTTGTGGCTTTGAAGTTTAAGCCTTTGTGAAGTTGGTGAATAAGTATGTGTATGGGGATGGGTGGGCGGTGGTTAGCCTGTGTGGCGATAG
This sequence comes from Troglohyphantes excavatus, assembly GCA_963932185.1. NCBI lineage: Eukaryota > Metazoa > Arthropoda > Arachnida > Araneae > Linyphiidae > Troglohyphantes > Troglohyphantes excavatus. Next base: position 58,141,679 of record OZ010678.1, on the reverse strand, counting down.
CTTTAGAGATTAAGCCTGTTTGGCTTTGAATAATGAGCCTATGTGGCTTCGAAGTTTAAGCCTTTGTGGCGTTGGGGAATAAGTATGTGTATTGGGATGGGTGGGTGGTGGTTAGCCTGTGTGGCGATAGCTTTAGAGATTAAGCCTGTTCGGCATTGAATAATGAGCCTATGTGGCGGACAAGCCTTTGTGGCTTTGAAGTTTAAGCCTTTGTGGAGTTGGTGAATAAGTATGTATATGGGGATGGGTGGGCGGTGGTTAGCCTGTGTGGCGATAGCTTTAGAGATTAAGCCTGTTTGGCTTTGAATAATGAGCCTATGTGGCTTCGAAGTTTAAGCCTTTGTGGCGTTGGGGAATAAGTATGTGTATGGGGAAGGGTGGGCGGTGGTTAGCCTGCGGGGCGATAGCTTTAGAGATTAAGCCTGTTTGGCATTGAATAATGAGCCTATGTGGCGGACAAGCCTTTGTGGCTTTGAAGTTTAAGCCTTTGTGGAGTTGGTGAATAAGTATGTATATGGGGATGGGTGGGCGGTGGTTAGCCTGTGTGGCGATAGCTTTAGAGATTAAGCCTGTTTGGCATTGAAAAATGAGCCTATGTGGCTTCGAAGTTTAAGCCTTTGTGGCGTTGGGGAATAAGTATGTGTATGGGGATGGGTGGGCGGTGGTTAGCCTGTGTGGCGATTGCTTTAGAGATTAAGCCTGTTTGGCATTGAATAATGAGCCTATGTGGCGGACAAGCCTTTGTGGATTTGAAGTTTAAGCCTTTGTGGAGTTGGTGAATAAGTATGTGTATGGGGAAGGGTGCGCGGTGGTTAGCCTGCGTGGCGATAGCTTTAGAGATTAAGCCTGTTTGGCATTGAATAATGAACCTATGTGGCGGACAAGCCTTTGTGGCTTTGAAGTTTAAGCCTTTGTGGAGTTGGTGAATAAGTATGTATATGGGGATGGGTGGGCGGTGGTTAGCCTGTGTGGCGATAGCTTTAGAGATTAAGCCTGTTTGGCATTGAAAAATGAGCCTATGTGTCGGACAAGTCTTTGTGGCTTTGAAGTTTAAGTTCTTGTGGCTTTGGGGAATAAGTATTTATGTGGAATTGGCCGGGCTGCGGATTAGCCTGTATTGCGATAGCTTTAAGCCGAAGTGAATTTGGCTTGAAGGTGTTATATTGATATCTTATACTCTCAAACATTCAATTCCGACAATATATTTATCTTATCAAGTGACATCAAAGACACGACAAGATAAGTTTTGAGTAAATTCTAAGTACAGGTTAATTTCAGAGGATATGTGGCTTGCTCTATAGCAAGCAATTTCTTCTTGCCTTTCTCGTAAATGCTCTTCATTGACATTCAGAGAAATTTTCTGGATGAAATGAAAACCCAAAAGACTGAAGCATCCGACTTCACGTTTTTCCTTCTTTGGTATGATTTTTTGTTTAATATTTCGTTTTAAAACTTAGATATATTAATTCAGAGCACATCAACCATATATTGAACGAATGTTGTTGAAATGTTTGAATTTGGTTTTTCTTTAAACTTGATTAAGATTCGTTTGGTGATTTTTTATTAATTAGCACTAGAATTATTCTTTTCTGTATATGGGTATTGTTCGTACGAATGTAGTAAAACTGATTATAGTAAGTACCAAGGAAAATGGATGCCCATTACAGCATATTTTTCGAATTAATTTACCTCCAAATATTCAAACATCAGTTACCTTTCCTTCTTTTAAAAAAAACAATGATTTTAGCAATACATTAAATATAGTTAAAATTATGATATTGAAATAAAAAAAATGAACGTAAAACAAAATATATAACAATACATTCAAATATATAACAAACATTTACAGTGCATTCAGTTTGGAACTCTCAGGTAACACTTGCAATTGTAGAAAATGTAAGCTTTCGTTAACTTTGTTTTTAATTACATTGATGTGTTTACTTCGGAATAAACATTTTGGATAAGGTAAGATCACTGATATTAATATATAGAGGAATTCAACCCAACTACTGTTTAGCTCCTGGTGGAGGAGGTGAAAATTATTAATCAGTTTCGGTACGTTAATTTATTGGATTTTCTGTCGTAAAGTATTGAGTGGATTCTGTAATGGTATTTGCTTCTAATACTTTTTAATATTTCCTGTTCTGTGCTGCTCTACTTTTACTTCTAAGTCCCAACTCGGCGTTTTTCTACGGTGGATATATTATCCCATGCCGAGTGGGTACCTGCCTGCAGTCTCTGGATTGTGTAGTTACCTAGCAGCGAAACGACCATTGACCCGGGGGATCCATAGGGTCCCATTGCAATTGCTTCTCTTCCGGAGGTTGGAGTGCAGTTGTGCATGTCACCCCTAGGTTTGGCGGTACCTTGTGACCTTGATCATGGCTAATATGTCCATTTATTTAAATATAAAGATAAAAAAATATAAATAAAAAAGTGAGCATTCTAATAATGATCATGCTGATCTATCTCGCTCTGAGCAGCCTGCTATTACTTCCATTAGTTTTACGTGTTACCCCTAGAACTTATTTTTCATCGGGAACAAAATCCTGATGATTTTTTTTGTTGAGGGTTAATTCTACAGAAGGGAGCTGAGCCGGTGGGAAGAGAAGAAGGAATGATAGCCTCCTGTTTACAGCTAGCGCGGACATGGGACAGGACATTAGTTTTCATAAACCTAGGTACTGGTATAAATAGTAAAGATTATTCTCTGGACCCGATACCGGTTCGTGAAAACCTGCCTGTCTATCCTGAATGACGATCCGACCTTGGCGGGGGGTTTCTGGTTCCAGAGCTGGATTCTCCTCGGATCGTCCCCATATTATGTTCGGCTTCATCGATTTCCGGGTGGACTCAAGGCTTGCCAGTCACTTGGACACCCGGCCTCATCTGTGTTCGGAAGAGGTCCCCGCAGGACCTGCTTCGTGTCTCCCTTCTCCCCCCTCCCCTTGTATTTTACAGAGTGTTTATATGCATATAGGCTACAGTTTTTTAATCCTTATCTAATTAATTTAAAAAGATTATTTCTTTTGTTGAGGGTTAATTGTATAGAAGGGAGCTGAGCCGGTGGGAAGAGGAGAAGTAATGATAGCCTCCTGTTTACAGCTAGCGCGGACATGGGACAGGGCATCAGTTTTCATAAACCTTGGTACTGGTATAAATAGTAAGGATTATTCTCTGGACCCAATACCGGTTCGTGAAAACCTGCCTGTCTATCCTGAATGACGATCCGACCTTGGCGGGGAGTTTCTGGTTCCAGAGCTGGATTCTCCTCGGATCGTCCCCATATTACGTCCGGCTTCATCGATTTCCGGGTGGACTCAAGGCTTGCCAGTCACTTGGACATCCGGCCTCACATGTGCTCGGAAGAGGTCCCCGTAAGACCTGCTTCGTGTCTCCCTTCTCCCACCCTAGGTTTTGATGGTATCTTGTGTCCTGTAACTTGGATAACTAGATCATGGAAAGTTTGATGATAAGTAAAAGCAGGTTTGCTCTTTCTCCTACACTGAAATTTCTTGAGCAAAGGCGCAGAGTAAGAAATATCCGGACGGATTTGTAGTAGATATTTGCGAGAAGTTAACATTTTTTACTACTATTTCTGAACCAGCTGTACCAGGAGTAAAAATGTAGATGTATTTATTTCAGTGTCTTAAGTTTAGAAAAAATGTCTTACCCTTTCAAAAATAGATGTTTCTAATGAGAGCGTTTTAACAATCATCTCTTAGGCCAAAACTACTGGCTAGAATTAAACACGTCAATGTCACCCAAACAAGTGGTACAACAGCGTAAACTCTCAACATTTGCATAGTCTACCAGTGATTATTTCTGTCCAAACGTACTTACCATTAACATTGTATTAATTAAACAGCAAAGGTTATTCTAATTTTCAAAAACATATAATGAAGTCGTATTATTATCTTTTAATTTTTCGAAAGTAAACTGTTTAAAACGATTTGAATATGGATATATATGTTTTCTTCTTAATTTAATGTCGTAACAATGATGTCTGAATTGAATGTTTAACTAATTTGATGTATAAAAGATTTATAATGCAAACAAACTATTCGTTTAGCAGCTGAAATACTTTCCGAACAGATTCCGGCCCCACTGCACAGAAGAGGAGCGTCAACATTTGGCTCCTCTTCGGGGGCTGTCCTCTTTGAAAAAAAATTACAAAAATGATAGCAAAGGAAAGAAGACAGCCCTTGAGGAACGACGAGTGGTCCACCTCCACGTGGTGTTCCTCGGGCAACACTGTGCTACTCGCTAACGAGACACAGTGGCTGAGAGACCACTCATTTCTACATGCTTTTATTTAACTCGCATTATTTCGTGAAATCTTTCATTCCTATTTCATCACCTTTTAATTAGCCACTTAACTTGAAACTTTGCATACTTACGTAGTCCTATTCAATGAAATATTTATATAGGGGTTAACGGAAACTTTTTAGAATAATATTTTTTTATGAAATCCATAGTTTTTATTCTATTCGATAAGTAGGTATTACATTTAATTAAATTGATGTTATTGAGGTTAGCAATGTTCTGATATTTTTATCCGTATATTTCTTTAAGAACGATATATGATCATAGTTATGCAAAAAAAAATATCGAATTCTTTGCAGTTAGATTTTTTTGGTATACTTACGACCATATAGTTGAAATTTTATTCTTGCCATTTTCCTAAAATATATATATTCTTGACATTACATATGATTGATTAATGGATTAATGGATCTATATTGCAGAAATAATATATAGGACTAGCGTGCCCGTGCGCTAATTATCGCATGAACAACCCCTCCACCTGACTGCCATACATTTATATTCGGGAAGAAAGATATTAGGGAATCTTTTATGGCCAAAAAATCAAAAAAGTTTATCGGTCTGCTCAAAAATTGCAGCTATATCAACGGCTTGTTTAAAAAAAAGATAAATTAGAATGTTTTTAACGCATTTTAACAAAAATCCCGTTGATATTTACGAGATGAAAGTACAATTTGTCACTGGTAAATGAAATTCTCCTTCTTTTGAAACCTCGTGTGTTAAAATTCGTTGCGTCTCAGGCGTTTAAAAGGGATATTTACTACAGAAATAATATATATGATGATGATGATGACCACATGGACTAACCGTTAGGCTATGACTACTTAGTTAAATAAGATTCTTATATAATTTGTGTTTGTTAATAATATTATTTCAGGGATTTATTATATGATTATTTAGATGTAGAAATGGCGTCATGTTTGTAGACTTAGTAAATTATAAAGATGAAATATTATTTATTGTAATGAAAAATTAAGCTTATTAATACATATTTTTTTTTATTGTATATATTATTTACATATTATTAAGATTAATAATGTATTTTTGTTATATATTAAAATTATTTTTATTTCATTATTTACATTTTATTTTAAAATTTATATATAAGCATTGATGTGTTTTGTTATATTTATATATAATTATTAATATATTTTTTGGAATATTATGCGAAGAACTTCATGTCATGATAATCGTGGCAAATGGATTATTCCGGGGTAAAGGATTATTCCGTGGTAAATGGATTATTCCGTGGTAAAGGATTATTCCGTGGTAAATGGATTATTCCGTGAAAAATGGATTATTCCGTGGTAAAGGATTATTCCGTGGTAAATGGATTATTCCGTGAAAAATTGATTATTCCGTGGTAAAGGATTATTCCGTGGTAAATGGATTATTCCGTGGTAATGGATTATTCCGTGGTAAATGGATTATTCCGTGGTAAAGGATTATTCCGTGGTAAATGGATTATTCCGTGAAAAATGGATTATTCCGTGGTAAATGGATTATTCCGGGGTAAAGGATTATTCCGTGGTAAATGGATTATTCCGTGGTAAAGGATTATTCCGTGGTAAAGGATTATTCCGTGGTAAATGGATTATTCTGTGGTAAAGGATTATTCCGGGGTAAAGGATTATTCCGTGGTAAATGGATTATTCCGTGGTAAAGGATTATTCCGTGGTAAATGGATTATTCCGTGGTAAATGGATTATTTCGTGGTAAATGGATTATTCCGTGAAAAATTGATTATTCCGTGGTAAAGGATTATTCCGTGGTAAATGGATTATTCCGTGAAAAATTGATTATTCCGTGGTAAAGGATTACTCCGTGGTAAATGGATTATTCCGTGGTAAAGGATTATTCCGTGGTAAATAGATTATTCCGTGGTAAACGGATTATTTTTTTTAATTATTGAAATAGTTTTGTGAAAAATGGTGTCCTGCATTTAGAATAGGCTAATTATAAAGATGAAATATTATTTATTATAATGAAAAATTAATTTTATTAATATAGACTAATTTTTATTGTGCGTGAAATTATGTTTTATTTCACTATTTATAATTTATATTAATAACTTTATATTAATATTTTATGATGTAATTACGTAATTTTCCACTACACGCAATTTTAACAAAAATAATTTAAACTGTCAGCGAGTCAAATGAAATTGTAAAACTCTGTCTGTCATTCAGTTAAAATTTAAAACTGTCATTCTCTTCAATTAAAGCACGCATTCGCCCAGCCAACAGACCAGGAAATACCCGAAATTTCAATCATTTTCTCCTCCTCGCGGTACAAATATCATATGAAGGTGTTGGTTAATAACCAGTCTAGTAGACGCGACTTAACTTATTTAACACGATGGTATGTCATTTTCTCCCATAGACGGATTTCCGTTAGTGTGATGGGGGCTTTGAGATATATTTTTTTATGTCGCTTTATTTCCTGCCGTCCGTTCCTATTTTGTATACGCATTCACTTAAAAAAATAATGTGCTTTGTATGATTTTGTTTGGAGTTTTATCATCTTTACGGCATCTCTATTCTGCAAATCATATAATGAAAGTTTTCTGCAAATGCCACGTAATAATCAAAATCGCATCTTGTCTCTCTACCAAAGAGTTGTCGCCCTAGCCACAACACAGAGACGAACGTTCCCCATCTACACTCACTAGGGAGAACACAGAGGAGTCCGACGCTCGACCAATAGGAAGAGTCCTATTCTCGAGGGCATCCAATCAAGGGACACAATTACGGGAACCTGTTCTGTCTTTAAAGAGATGAATGCAACTGTTAATGGATGCATTTTATGTTGCTTGTTTGAAGTAAGCGTAGTAAAATGGATGTATCAAATGAGCGAAATACGAATTGCATTCGTAGTGAATGCCATAAATACAAAGATTAAAAGCTTATATTAAGCCGATTTCAATCATCGGCATATCTGTTAAATACGGAAATTACAAAAGCAAAGTCGATAAGGTATGTTAAATATTCCTCATGAACGATTCTAAAACTTGGATTTTAAAATGGTATACCTACATACCGATAAATACTCTGTAAATTGCAAATATTAAATAATATATATTAGTAAAGAATTGTATATTTGGATGTAAAAAGAATAAACATTATATAAACAGTCATAAAAGTTTTATTTCCGCACTATATTTAAGTGCATTTTTTATTTTCAAATATACAATTAAAGAGCAGTTTTTAAGGGCACTTTTGTTCTGTTTAAGTTTTGGCGCGCAGAGTGTTTAAAATCAGTTCCTTGCAAGAAATCGCAGGTCGATTGGATGGAAATGTAACGGAAGTGCATCACAAACGACTCGACAAACGTCACAGCCATGTGTCTCATTTCGTTCCCATGGAAACGCATGTCGCAGTCGGTTGATTCGTTCGGTTCGTTTGTTCAGTTAGTTACGTTCGATTAGTACGATTCGTTTGTTTTGTTGTATTTCCCGTTGATAAATATAAACTCAAAATGTGTACGTTAGGCAGTGAAAGAAACAGTGGTGTCACTTTTATTTGATCATTGTGTTAATATCATACCTGATTTTCCTACATTCAAATGCATAAGATGTTAAAAGGAGTAAGTCATAACTCTTACTTTAGACGCATAAAATAGAAGCACTGGTTTGAGTGTCAAGAATAGACTCTAGTAATACCTCTACACGATTAAAAATTATTCCGACCTTGCACCAAAATTTGGTACCCATTTAGCTGAAACCATTATTTGGTGCTTAGTTTCACCATGTTATGGCTACCACGGATACCATTTAGTGGTGCAACGTCGCACCAAAATAGCTACCTCCATTAAAATTTAGATTGTATCAGATATTCCCATATTTTACCCTCCGATCACAAGACCAATACTTGTCTTCTTATCTTTATCACCGCACAGACTCGAACTAGTAATCCTCGGATTACAAGCTGAACGCCTTTACCCACTGAGCAACCGGGTCACGGACCCATGTCTGTGGGTTTGTTGATGTAGATTTAGTGAAGGTGTCGGTTGCAGTTTAGGAGATTGCACGATTTTTTAGTAAAAGCTGAGTTATTCTCGATCAAGGATTTTTGTTTCAACCTAGATTGCACCATAATAATGTGAAAGTTACTGCAGAGCAGCAACTTTTACGTTATTATGTGAACAGTTTTAACAGTGTACTTATGTACTTAGTTTTAACAGTGTATTAACAGTGTTAAAACTAAGTTTAACACTGTTAGTTTACAGTGTACTTAGTTTTAACAGTGCATTAACAGTGTACTTATGTTTTTAACAGTGTATGAACAGTGTTAAAACTAAGTTTAACACTGTTAGTTTACAGTGTACTTAGTTTTAACAGTGTATTAACAGTGTACTTATGTTTTTAACAGTGTATTAACAGTGTTAAAACTAAGTTTAACACTGTTAGTTTACAGTGTACTTAGTTTTAACAGTGTATTAACAGTGTACTTATGTTTTTAACAGTGTATTAACAGTGTTAAAACTAAGTTTAACATTGTTAGTTTACAGTGTACTTGGTTTTAACAGTGTATTAACAGTGTACTTATGTTTTTAACAGTGTATTAACAGTGTACTTATGTTTTTAACAGTGTATTAGCAGTGTACTTACGTTTTTAACAGTGTATTAACAGTGTACTTATGTTTTTAAAAGTGTATTAACAGTGTACTTATGTTTTTAACAGTGTACTTTAAAAAATATATACGTTAAAATAACTATAACTATTACTTTCACCGCATCATGTGCGCGTCTCATATATATTTATTAATTATATTCACATACAAACCCACTCTTGAGATTGACGTTACACACCAGCGGCTCTCTCTATACACACAATACAACTTCTTTTAGGTGTATTAAGAACAAAATTACAAAGAAAAATATTCATCTTCATTTGAATGGCTTTTGAATGCAGAAAACACACATTCATGCAAACACCATCTCTGTTAATGGTTCTGATAATGCACAGGCCTTATGTAATAATTATGCATTCAGTGTGCTCACCGTGGTATACAAACATACAACCTCCGAGACCTGCTTGCAAACCAAATTTTTCAAAATAAAAGAGTTCGCCGCATTAATTATTCAATGAATTTTAATGCGGCGTATAACTTTTAAAACGAATAATTTCAGCGTAGCAGAATAATTATTTTACGTTCCGAAACTTTCACGCACACAGAACGAACAATGAAACCAAAGTTCGTTTAGAATGAATATTTAATGAAGCCAGTGATTTGCGCTCTTTTCTTATTCAAGATGTCGTCCGGGAAAGCTTTAATTCCAAACAAAGAATTTAAAATAACTCTGATTCTCTCTGTCTTAGACATCCATAATACCTGGAATTTCGACACGTTATTAAAATCTTACAGTATCTGTGTTTAATGTTTAATAGAACAATGGAATATAAAACAGAGGGGACAAAAGGGAACCTAGTATTATAACCTAGGCCGCAGTTATATAAATTTAAATTTAACCTTTTAACATAAAAATTAGGCATTGATAAATAAAAATAACACAATTAAAATTATGATTGTTAAAAATACAATTTTGGATGCCTTTGAAATATTTTGGGGCTTTTTACATCTTTTAAGAGTCTTGGGAAGTTTATTGCTCAATTTAATGGCAATATAAATTTTACGTATTTTGTCATTATTTGGTTTTATTAAGAATTATATATTAGAAAAGTCCCTAATTTTAATTACAGTATTCTTATTATCAAATTATTATTAGTATTATTAAACTATTATTTAATTGTCAATTAAATTAAATAAATTTCACACAATTATGGACATATAATCTTCTGAATGGCAGAGAGTAAATGTTTGAAATTACGTTATTAAAATTTGAATTATCTACAAAAAAAACTTCACAATTCTTTGAAATTTAATTATTGGTAAAATGTTACTAAAATAATCAGTACCCCATTTGATTAAGAATTGCTTGTATCCAATAAAAATATAATATCCTCCAAAAGTGTTCATTTAAATATATTTTTCATAATGTTACATGTTTCATAATGTTAGTAATACAACTTAAAAATCTTAATTATATTAGAATCTTGGATATGTGTGTTTCTCATTATAGATTGGGAAACACACATATTAAAATTCTAATAAAATTTAGACCACTTTTTATTTAGTCTTCTAGAACCAGTTCAGAAACATTATACTTTTTAGATATTTGTTTAAAGAGACTTCTACTTCTTAAAAATGATGTTTTATTATTATTTTTTTTAAATATTTTGTCAATTATATATTTTTTTATTTATTGTACCGAATATTATAATAAGCAACACATATGTAAATTTTTTAAACATTGAATAGAAAAAAAACATCAAAGAATTTGGAAAAAATATATTTTACATTACGTAAAAATGACCATGTTGACCATCAAACATATTTGTAAAAAAAAATAATCAAAGGCATATTATTTTAAGTATTTAGGATAATGTTTGTACTATTCAAATATAATTTTCCTGGCCAGAATACGAGTCTAAAACATGTTTGTAACAGCCTAACAAATTACATACATTTTACAGAATATTTTAATATGCGACACATATGTACATTTTTTCATATATTACTTGTCCTTCTGGAAGGTCGTTATACTAAATGTAATGTTCGCTCTCCAAGAGAGCGAGTAGTTGCCGAACATTGGCGACGGCGGAGGAAAAGACGGGGATTCCCCCTGGTATACGCTCGGCTCTGTAGGAGTATAGACCTGTATATTGTTTTGTACTGTCCCATTTAATGCAATTTATTGCTTAAATGCATTTTTATATAAAACTTATGATGTCGTAAAATGTCTCGTTATTGAGTTGACTACCATAATCGTTTACTAATGATCTACAAGAACCTAATTGTTTGAAATTTACTATTACTGAATTTAACTCGGCGTCAAATTAAAATTGTTCATTGAATTCGAAAGTAAAAAGAACGGACGGACGCGGGGACTCTTACTGTATACGATGGTATAGGGGTTTGTCTTTCATCATAACAAGACGGCCGGTACTACAACCAGAAAAAAAGTTACGAAACAATATTTGTTTTCACGTCCTTCCATTGTTAAGGAAAGGTTTTCACAACTTGCATATTTTTAAAACACATCATTATGATATATTGAAGTAAACGGCACAAACAATAAAATTCGTCAATCATTTATTTATGACAATTCTTTTTTTTTTCGGGGAAACCTCTATTAAATCAGTTTGAGGTACCTCGCCGAATTAAATCGTATACTAAAACACGACACTACAAATCCATATAAACCCACTTGTAATCAGAAATAGGATACATGACAAACCATCGCGTAGCAGAAAGTGAGACGTTTCGAACAGGCCGTTTATTAATCCATTCCGCCCTCTGATCTTTATACCACATGAAGGGGGAGTTTCGATCAACTGGGTGGGCCGCGTCGACTAGGTTGACTTTTAACTAATTCTGACCTTTGTATCACTTTGAATAATGCCCTTGACTGCAGTATGCGCTTCCACCCTTTAACTCCACGGGGAATCAGGCTTTGGGGATAAATGACGTACCATCGTGTAGACAAAACTGCTACTAAAACTTTGGAGAAATGGTTGCACAGAAAGACTCAAAACCCAAATAAGGTTTATCAATGATAAAAGGTTTTTTTTTCATATTTCCACAAACCGCATTTTTCTTCTTTTGGTACATTTTTTGCAAAAAGTATATTTCCAATCAAAACAATTTATTTTTGTAAAATCAATATAGTGTAACAGCTACATGTTAAACACACATTTTAAATGTTTTACTAGAATAAAATGTAAAATATTAATCGAAAAGCAAACAAAATATTAAGTCAAATATTAGTAACCGATAAACGTACCAATAACAAATATCAAACACTTTTTTCCCATTAAAAAATCAAATAATCAATGATATATATTATTTCTGTAGTAAAGATCCCTTTTACGCCCCTTAGACGCAGAGGATCTTAATTAACACATAAAGTATTAAAAAAAGAGAATTTCATAGACATACTTTCATCTCATAAATATCAACGGATTGTTTTTAAATGAGTTTAGAATAATTCATTTTAACCCTCTGCACTCCGTTGGCACCGCTCAGGCGACAACATAACGACTCGTTCTTTTGGTTCCTTGTTCTTTAAAATAAACTCGAAAAGTGACTTTTATGTAAAACACATCGATCTATTTTTTTTTCAACTTGTTCTCTTGCAGATCCAAAACAGATCATGATTTTTAATTCTGGGGGGGGGGGGGGCGGCGGGAACAGAAAGAGCAATAACTGTTCTTTAGAAAGAACTCAAATGTCAAAATGTTCTTGGAGTAGAAAGGGTTAACGGGTTTTCCTAAACAAGCCGTTGATAAGGCTGCCATCTATGAACTTATATTTAAACTTCTTTTTTTTTTTTTACCATAAAAGATTCGCTTATATCATTCACTCGAATGGGTGTGTGGGGAAAAATGGGGTTTCGAAAATTATCGCACTGAGATGCTAGTGCTTTGTAATGTAGTAGTAGGCCTGAAAATTTCCTGATAGTCCTCTAAAGTAGTTCAAAAGAGCGTGTGGTCGGTAATGTGAATGGGGGATGTTATGGGAATGCATGTGCTGACCAAACAGTTTTTTTTTTTAAAACGTCCTAACATTTTCGCACTTACAGCATTTACCGCTTTCATTCCACAATTAACTTGTTTTTTAAATAAAATAATCTTTCTGAAAAATAATCTTTCTGAAAAATAAAACCGACTTAAAAAAAATGCGCTAAAAAGTAAAAAATAAGTTTTCATTTTACGAATGAGTTGAAAAAATTGAATTATTGAATATCAATTTTATACTTAGTACAACTTTCTGAAATCGGCGTCAAAATTTAGGTATGATTTTTGTAAATTGGCACCCACTTCAAACAGTTGTACTAAGTATAAAATTGATATTCAATAATTCAATGTTTTCAACACATTCGTAAAATTAAAAAAAAAAAAAAACTTTTTAGCGCATTTTTTTAAGTCGGTTTTCTTTTTTTTTCAGAAAGATTATTTTATTTTTCCCTTTTTAGTTTTTAATTTAGCAGGGGCTTCGCCCCCTATTATTATTCACCAAAAAATTCAAGTAGTAACTTGTGCTGAACAATATAAATTGTAAAAAAATCCCTATCAATGGCAATAAATGCTGGTTAAACGAATTGTCATTGTTGTACAACTTCTGTTAAACAATGAAAACATTTTGAAACAGATAAACTGTTTAAAAAAACTCCGGTTAATCGACATTTTTGGATATATAACAACCGGATAACCTATTAGCTTTTGCAGATTTTGCGTAAGTGGATTTTTCTCTATCCAACAAAAAAAGAATTTTCGAAATCGGACAATATTTTTTTTCAAACGGTCCGGTTAATTGAGAATTCCGGATAGTTAATGCCGGATGACTGAAATTTTTTTTTAAATTGCTCCCCTTTGAAACATCCCCTATCCAACAAAAAAAAAGTTTTGCAAATATCTGAAATAGAACCGAAATCCCGCGCGAACTTACATAAAATAAAAATAAAAATACGTAATGGTCGAATCTATAACCTCTTGACTTGGCGGTTTAAATTTCGGGCGGTTTTATTTTGGAGTTTTGGGTTGCGCGATGTTCAGTCGGTTAAAAAAGTATGATAAATTTTTTGGTAGCCCAAAACTTAAATTAAAATATGTTAACTAGATAAATTATAATGTATTCTACATAAAAACAAAATGTGGTGATTGTGTATTGAAAACTTTTTTAGAAAAGTGTACCCGACGAACTCATTATCACGATACCTTGTTAAAATTCAACTGTTACAAAATTACAAAATACAGAAAATACTCTGATTGAATCTTATTAAATACTGTTTTTCCATATACTCACTATATTTCATTCAAATTTAAATTTGAAATGTTGTAATTTTGCACTGATTTTTATAAGCATAAAAACAAACTCCTTTTTGCTCATCGAAAACGGCTTTGTTCGCCAGTCGTTTAAAATAATTTTAATATAAGGCGTTCAGAGCTAAGGTGGTTCAAGTCCATAAGTTATATTTTTGAGATAATCGAGATGAAAGTTTACTAACACTCGTTGAGTCTTAAAGATATTTAGAGGATAATAATACCATCTGTTAGAAAATAGCGCAGGGACTTGCTTCACTATGACTCTGAAAATATACACCATTCGCAAGTATTAATCCGCAACAAACAAATTTTTTTATACTTTTGGACTTAATTCACTTTAACTCTGAACGCTTCGTATAAAAGTAGAGTCAAATAAATACAAGCAGTAATAAAGCTTATTCTTTACATTTGAAATTTAAAAAAATATTCGAGAACATTAAAATTACTGCTTTTAAAACTTCGTTAATAAATTCAGATGTCTGCCATGGGAATTCCTCCACGGAGTAAAGAAAAAGGTGGAGATGATTTGGCGAGATTTCATGAGACGTAAGTTAGCAACCCCAAACTAGGAACAAACAAACCTAGTTTGCAGTAGTTTTCCTACGAGGGAAAATAAATTATCGCCAAGTACTGGTACAAAGTAGTGCTTTGGAATAGCGCCAAACACTTCGCCAGTTCCTACTTTTTAAGCGATTGCTTACTTCACATTGCAAACCTGTTTTAGACTTGTTCGCACCTCCACCTTCTTCTTTACTCCGTGGAATTCCTCAGACATTCTTGTGGCAATCGTTGTTGCCATCTGAGAAATGGCAATTATTGGGACAAAGATCGTCTGAAACTAAATACTTGATGCCGTCGTAAGTTCCAGATTACGATTTAATAAATTTCCATTATGCAACGGTTGGGGAAAGTTTAGATTAAGAATTTTCAAGAAGCCTGGAAATATATTCGTGAAAATTTTAGTGAAATCTTTTCAGTAATGTATTCCCTTAATTATTACATAACAAACATACATTTCTAATGAAAGCTTGGAATTCTAACGGAAAAGTTGCATTATTTTGTCAGTATTTTTGAATGTAGAGTTTTAAATATATAACATCAAGAAGATGTTTTAGATCGATAAAGGTGTTTTAAACATAGAGTAATGATACAAATAGAGGAATAAAACTGCTGGTTTCCGTGTGTCCATCATTGAAACCACGTGATATGTGGAAATGCCAATTCACTCATGCGCCAATATTACTTGGCAGCCCTTGGCGACTTTAAGAACTAAACGAGATCGAAGTATTGTAATATGGTTTTGTGTTTCATTTTGTATTTAAATATCGTTTTTTTAAACGAGTGGCACAATTTAAGGGAGTTTAACAGATAAATTAAGGAGATTTGTTTTACTTTGTAGTTTTGAAATAATTGCATTACGTTTTTATGTAAAAAATTTACCATAAGCGAAGTTATTTCAATTGTTATTTTGTATACTTCAATAAGAAAATATGAACAATAAAACCTGAGAAATATAAAGAGTTTCGCTTCTTCGAGTATTGAACACAAATAAAATATTTTCGTTTCGTTAATGAGGCGGAAATATTTAGCGCATATTGTTTGAAAATAAGTAAATACGCACATATAAGTTAAGAAGTTGAATACGGACAGAACTCCTTATCACCAAAAGAGAAGAAAGTGCGCCAAATTTGAAACTCATGCAGATATATGTACGTCAAATGTGGCAGCGCTATAACCAAGTGATGTGAGTTTTTCTTTTCAATGTTGACACCGCGGCCTTACGAGAGTCTGGTATTGAAGGCGCTCTCTATTTAATATAACAACTCTCTGGTTTTAGATCTTTAAATATTTTACATGAATTAACTATGATATGTTTACAAACTGAATATTCAGAGTGTCCATATAAAATAAGCCCCCCCCCCCTCCCCATCCCATTTAGAGGCATATGTACACAGTAACTAAATGAACCTACTCGTTTTTATATGACTACAATTTCATTGTAAATGAACAATGACGTACTCAAACTTAAGTAATCGTACTTTCTCAAAAATGAGCAGTGTTATTTAACGTTGCTAATATCAGCTTCCGTTTAAACCATCTTGACAAAACGACCAGACACACTTAAAATAATTGTTAAGAAGATGGTATTTCACATTATTTGATGTCGATTGCTTAAACGGAAATTGAGTTATAAAAACACAACTACCTTACTTCCCATTCTTTTGGCACACCTTTTTAACATGTCTTCTGTTTATAACTTCTTCACGTCGCCCAGGTAGCTTAACGGGTAAGACTCTGAACAGCGGTGCCTGTAGATCTGGATTCGATTCCCGCTAAATCTTGGTTGTAATTGTAAATATTTATTGAAAGTGGTTTATGAAGGCAGCCTATGAAGGTTCATGAAGGTAGCCTCTATTTACTCATTGAACTAATTTTTGGGTACATGTCTTTTTCTTCTTCAAAATGAAGCTTATGTATTCGGAGATATGATAACGTACCCGGCACCTTTCGATACACAGGCATACGCGCTAACCGTTAGGCCACGGCGACTCTCGGTTACAGAAGATTTTTATATAATTTGTGTGTTAATAGAATTGATTCACGAATTTTTTAATTATTTAATTATATTGTGCGATTATGGCGTCATGTATGGAGACTTAGTTAATAAAAAAATTAAATAATATTTATTATGTATAATGAAAATTTAAGTTTATTAATTTATTTTTATTTTACATGAAAATATTTTTTATTTCATTGTTAATATTATTTACAGAAATTTGAAGTATATATATATATATATATCTATTTTTTATATAAAAAATAACAATTTATACAGATATAATAATTAATATATAAAAATAAAAAGAAACTAAATAAAAATAAATTATTAAATTAATAATTTTTTATTTTTGGGTTTTTTAAGATATGTTTGGGATATTGTTATTTTTGGAAAACTTTGAGAAGAGATTTGTACCGACTAGTTACGTACCCGGCACCTTTCGATACACAGGCATACGCGCTAACTGTTAGGCCATGGCGAATCTCGGTTACAAAAGATTTTTTATATAACTTGTGTGTTAATAGAATTATTTCACGAATTTTTTAATTATTTAATTATATTGTGCGATTATGGCGTCATGTATGGAGACTTAGTTAATAAAAAAATTAAATAATATTTTTTATGTATAATGAAAATTTAAGCTTATTAATTTATTTTTATTTTACATGAAAATATTTTTTATTTCGTTGTTAATATTATTTACAGAAATTTGAAGTATATATATATTTATTTTTAATTTAAAAATTAGAATTTATACATATATAATAATTAATATATAAAAATAAAAAGGAACTATATAAAAATAAATAATTAAATGAATAATTTTTTATTTTTGGGTTTTTTAAGATGTTTTTGGGATATTGTTTTTTTGGAATACTTTGTGAAGAGATTTGTACCTTCTAGTTACGTACCCGGCACCTTTCGATTCACAGGCATACGCGCTAACCTTTAAGCCACGGCGACTTTCGGTTACAGAAGATTTTTATACAATTTGTGTGTTAATAGAATTATTTCACGAATTTTTTAATTATTTAATTATATTGTGCGCTTATGGCGTCATGTATGGAGACTTAGTTAATAAAAAAATTAAATAATATTTATTATGTATAATGAAAATTTAAGCTTATTAAATTATTTTTATTTTACATGAAAATATATTTTATTTCGTTGTTAATATTATTTACAGAAATTTGAAGTATATTTATCTATTTTTTATATAAAAAATAACAATTTATTTATATATAATAATAAATATATAAAAATAAAAAGGAACTATATTAAAATAAATTATTAAATAAATATTTTTTTATTTTTGGGTTTTTAAAGATATTTTTGGGATATTATTATTTTTGGAAAACTTTGAGCAGAGATTTGTACCGTCTAGTTACGTACCCGACACCTTCCGATACACATGCATACGCGCTAACCGTTAGGCCACAACGACTCTAGGTTACAAAAGATTTTTATATAATTTGTGTGTTAATAGAATTATTTCACGAATTTTTTAATTATTTAATTATATTCTGCGCTTATGGCGTCATGTATGGAGACTTAGTTAATAAAAAAATTAAATAATATTTATTATGTATAATGAAAATTCAAGCTTATTAATTTATTTTTATTTTACATGAAAATATTTTTTATTTCATAGTTAATATTATTTACAGAAATTTGAAGTATATATATATATCTATTTTTAATTTAAAAATTAGAATTTATACATATATAATAATTAATATATAAAAATAAAAAGGAACTATATAAAAATAAATTATTAAATGAATAATTTTTTATTTTTGGGTTTTTTAAGATATCTTTGGGATATTGTTTTTTTGGAATACTTTGTGAAGAGATTTGTACCTTCTAGTTACGTACCCGGCACCTTTCGATACACAGGCATACGCGCTAACTGTTAGGCCATGGCGAATCTCGGTTACAAAAGATTTTTATATAATTTGTGTGTTAATAGAATTATTTCACGAATTTTTTAATTATTTAATTATATTGTGCGATTATGGCGTCATGTATGGAGACTTAGTTAATAAAAAAATTAAATAATATTTATTATGTATAATGAAAATTTAAGCTTATTAATTTATTTTTATTTTACATGAAAATATTTTTTATTTCATTGTTAATATTATTTACAGAAATTTGAAGTATACATATCTATTTTTATATAAAAAATAAGAATTTATACATATATAATAATAAGTATATAAAAATAAAAAGGAACTATATAAAAATAAATTATTAAATGAATAATTTTTTATTTTTGTTTTTTTAAGATATTTTTGGGAAAGTGTTATTTTTGTGAAAAGATTTGTACCGTCTAGTTACGTACCCGGCACCTTTCGATACACAGGCATACGCGCTAAACGTTAAGCCACGGCGACTCTCGGTTACAGAAGATTTTTATATAATTTGTGTGTTAATAGAATTATTTCACGAATTTTTTAATTATTTAATTATTTTGTGCGCTTATGGCGTCATGTATGGAGACTTAGTTAATAAAAAAATTAAATAATATTTATTATGTATAATGAAAATTTAAGCTTATTAAATTATTTTTATTTTACATGAAAATATTTTTTATTTCGTTGTTAATTATATTTACAGAAATTTGAAGTATATTTATCTATTTTTTATATAAAAAATAAAAAATAACAATTTATTTATATATTATAATAAATATATAAAAATAAAAAGGAACTATATAAAAATAAATTATTAAATGAATAATTTTTGATTTTTATTTTTTTTTAAGATATTTTTAGGATATTGTTATTTTTGGAAAATTTTGTGAAGAGATTTGTACCGCCTAGTTACGTACCCGGCACTTTTAGATACAGAGGCATACGCGCTAACCGTTAGGCCACGGCGACTCTCGGTTATAAAAGATTTTTATATACTTTCTGTGTTAATAGAATTATTTCACGAATTTTTTAATTATTTAATTATATTGTGCGATTATGGCGTCATGTATGGAGACTTAGTTAATAAAAAAATTAAATAATATTTATTATGTATAATGAAAATTTAAGCTTATTAATTTATTTTACATGAAAATATTTTTTATTTCATTGTTAATATTGTTTACAGAAATTTGATGTATATATATATCTATTTTTTATATAAAAAATAACAATTTATACATATATAATAATATATAAAAATAAAAAGGAACTATATAAAAATAAATTATTAAATGAATAATTTTTTATTTTTGGGTTTTTTAAGATATTTTTGGAATATTGTTTTTTTTTGGAATACTTTGTGAAGAGATTTGTACCTTCTAGTTACGTACCCGGCACCTTTCGATACACAGGCATACGCGCTAAACATTAAGCCACGGCGACTCTCGGTTACAGAAGATTTTTATATAATTTGTGTGTTAATAGAATTATTTCACGAATTTTTTAATTATTTAATTATATTGTGCGCTTATGGCGTCACGTATGGAGACTTAGTTTATTAAAAAAATGTAGTAGTATTTATTATGTCTAATGAAAATTTAAGCTTATTAATTTATTTTTATTTTACATGAAAATATTTTTTATTTCATTGTTAATATTATTTACAGAAATTTGAAGTATATATATATATTTTTTATATATAAAATAACAATTTATTTATATATAATAATAAATATACAAAAATAAAAAGGAACTATATTAAAATAAATTATTAAATAAACAATTTATTATTTTTGGGTTTTTAAAGATATTTTTAGGACATTGTTATTTTTGGAAAACTTTGAGAAGAGATTTGTACCGTCTAGTTACGCACCCGTCACTTTTCGATACACAGGCATACGCGCTAACCGTTAAAAGCCACGGCGACTCTCGGTTACAGAAGATTTTTATATAATTTGTGTGTTAATAGAATTATTTCACGAATTTTTTAATCATTTAATTATATTGTGCGCTTATGGCGTCATGTATGGAGACTTAGTTAATAAAAAAATTAAATAATATTTATTATGTATAATGAAACTTTAAGCTTATTAATTTTTTTTTATTTTACATGAAAATATTTTTTATTTCATTGTTAATATTATTTACAGAAATTTGAAGTATATATATATCTATTTTTATATAAAAAATAACAATTTATACATATATAATAATTATTATATAAAAATAAAAAGGAACTATATAAAAATAATTTATTAAATGAATAATTTTTGATTTTTGTTTTTTTTAAGATATTTTTGGGATATTATTATTTTTGGAAAATTTTGTGAAGAGATTTGTACCGCCTAGTTACGTACCCGGCACCTTTAGATACAGAGGCATACACGTCAACCGTTAGGCCACGGCGACACTCGGTTACAGAAGATTTTTATAAAATTTGTGTGTTAATATAATTATTTCACAAATTTTTTAATTATTTAATAATATTGTGCGATTATGGCGTCATGAATGGAGACTTAGTTAATAAAAAAAAATATTTATTATGTATAATGAAAATTTAAGCTTATTAATTTTTTTTTTTACATGAAAATATTTTTTGTTTCATTTTTAATATTATTTGCAGGAATTTGAAGTATATATATATATCTATTTTTTATATACAAAATAACAATTTATACATATATAATAATAAATATATAAAAATAAAAAGGAACTATATAAAAATAAATTATTAAATAAATAATTTTTTATTTTTAGGTTTTTTAAGATATTTTTGGAATATCGTTATTTTTCAAAACTTTGAGAAGAGATTTGTACCGTCTAGTTACGCACCCGGCACCTTTCGATACACAGGCATACACTCTAGCCGTTAGGCCACGGCGACTCTCGGCTACAAAAGATTTTTTATATAATTTGTGTGTTAATAGAATAATTTCACGAATTTTTTAATTATTTAATTATATTATGCGATTATGGCGTCATGTATGAAGACTTAGTTAATAAAAAAATTAAATAATATTTATTATGTATAATGAAAATTCAAGCTTATTAATTTATTTTTATTTTACATGAAAATATTTTTTATTTCATAGTTAATATTATTTACAGAAATTTGAAGTATATATACATTTATTTTTAATTTAAAAATTAGAATTTATACATATATAATAATTAATATATAAAAATAAAAAGGAACTATATAAAAATAAATAATTAAATAAATATTTTTTTTTTTGTTTGTTTTTAAAGATATTTTTGGGATATTGTTATTTTTGGAAAACTTTGAGCAGAGACTTGTACCGTCTAGTTACGTACCCGACACCTTCCGATACACAGGCATACGCGTTAACCGTTAGGCCACGGCGACTCTCGGTTACAAAAGATTTTTATATACTTTCTGTGTTAATAGAATTATTAAACGAATTTTTTAATTATTTAATTATATTGTGCGATTATGGCGTCATGTATGGAGACTTAGTTAATAAAAAAATTAAATAATATTTATTATGTATAATGAAAATTTAAGCTTATTAATTTATTTTACATGAAAATATTTTTTATTTCATTGTTAATATTGTTTACAGAAATTTGATGTATATATATATCTATTTTTTATATAAAAAATAACAATTTATACATATATAATAATATATAAAAATAAAAAGGAACTATATAAAAATAAATTATTAAATAAATAATTTTTTATTTTTGGGTTTTTTAAGATTTTTTTGGAATATTGTTTTTTTTGGAATACTTTGTGAAGAGATTTGTACCTTCTAGTTACGTACCCGGCACATTTCGATACACAGGCATACGCGCTAAACGTTAAGCCACGGCGACTCTCGGTTACAGAAGATTTTTATATAATTTGTGTGTTAATAGAATTATTTCACGAATTTTTTAATTATTTAATTATATTGTGCGATTATGGCGTTATGTATGGAGACTTAGTTAATAAAAAAATTAAATAATATTTATTATGTATAATGAAAATTCAAGCTTATTAATTTATTTTTATTTTACATGAAAATATTTTTTTTTCATAGTTAATATTATTTACAGAAATTTGAAATATATATAACTATTTTTATATAAAAAATAACAATTTATACATATATAATAAATAATATATAAAAATAAAAAGGAACCATATAAAAATAAATTATTAAATGAATAAATTTTTATTTTTGGGTTTTTTAAGACATTTTTGGGATATTGTTTTTTTTTGGAATACTTTGTGAAGAGATTTGTACCTTCTAGATACGTACCCGGCACCTTTCGATACACAGGTATACGCGCTAACCTTTAAGCCAGGGCGACTCTCGGTTACAGAAGATTTTTATATAATTTGTGTGTTAATAGAATTATTTCACGAATTTTTTAATTATTTAATTATATTGTGCGCTTATGGCGTCATGTATGGAGACTTAGTTAATAAAAAAAATTAAATAATATTTATTATGTATAATGAAAATTTAAGTTTATAAAATTATTTTTATTTTACATGAAAATATTTTTTATTTCGTTGTTAATATTATTTACAGAAATTTGAAGTATATTTATCTATTTTTAATATAAAAAATAACAATTTATATATATATAATAATAAATATATAAAAATAAAAAGCAACTATATTAAAATAAATTATTAAATAAACATTTTTTTATTTTTGGGTTTTTAAAGATATTTTTGGGATATTGTTATTTTTGGAAAACTTCGAGCAGAGATTTGTACTGTCTAGTTACGTACCCGACACCTTCCGATACACAGGCATACGTGCTAACCGTTAGGCCACAGCGACTCTCGGTTACAAAAGATTTTTATATAATTTGTGTGTTAATAGAATTATTTCACGTAGTTTTTAATTATTTAATTATATTGTGCGCTTATGGCGTCATGTATGGAGACTTAGTTAATAAAAAATTAAATAATATTTATTATGTATAATGAAAATTCAAGCTTATTAATTTATTTTTATTTTACATGAAAATATTTTTTATTTCATAGTTAATATTATTTACAGAAATTTGAAGTATATATATATCTATTTTTAATTTAAAAATTAGAATTTATACATATATAATAATTAATATATAAAAATAAAAAGGAACTATATAAAAATAAATTATTAAATGAATAATTTTTTATTTTTGGGTTTTTTAAGATATTTTTGGGATATTGTTTTTTTTGGAATACTTTGTGAAGAGATTTGTACCTTCTAGTTACTTACCCGGCACCTTTCGATACACAGGTATACGCGCTAACCGTTAGGCCAAGGCGACTCTCGGTTACAGAAGATTTTTATATAATTTGTGTGTTAATAGAATTATTTCACGAATTTTTTAATTATTTAATTATATTGTGCGCTTATGGCGTCATGTATGGAGACTTAGTTAATAAAAAAATTAAATAATATTTATTATGTATAATGAAAATTTAAGCTTATTAAATTATTTTTATTTTACATGAAAATATTTTTTATTTCGTTGTTAATATTATTTACAGAAATTTGAAGTATATATATCTATTTTTTATATATAAAATAACAATTTATTTATATATAATAATAAATATACAAAAATAAAAAGGAACTATATTAAAATAAATTATTAAATAAATAATTTTTTATTTTTGGGTTTTTAAAGATATTTTTAGGACATTGTTATTTTTGGAAAACTTTGAGAAGAGATTTGTACCGTCTAGTTACGCACACATCACTTTTCGATACACAGGCATACGCGCTAACCGTTAAAAGCCACGGCGACTCTCGGTTACAGAAGATTTTTATATAATTTGTGTGTTAATAGAATTATTTCACGAATTTTTTAATTATATTGTGCGCTTAAGGCGTCATGTATGGAGACTTAGTTAATAAAAAAAAATATTTATTATGTATAATGAAAATTTAAGCTTATTAATTTTTTTTTTACATGAAAATATTTTTTATTTCATTTTTAATATTATTTGCAGAAATTTGAAGTATATATATATATCTATTTTTTATATACAAATAACAATTTATACATATATAATAATTAATATATAAAAATAAAAAGGAACTATATAAAAATAAATTATTAAATGAATATTTTTTTATTTTTGGGTTTTTTAAGATATTTTTGAAATATTGTTTTTTTTGGAATACTTTGTGAAGAGATTTGTACCTTCTAGTTACGTACCCGGCACCTTTCGATACACAGGCATACGCGCTAAACGTTAAGCCACGGCGACTCTCGGTAACAGAAGATTTTTATATAATTTGTGTGTTAATAGAATTATTTCACGTATTTTTTAATTATTTAATTATATTGTGCGCTTATGGCGTCATGTATGGAGACTTAGTTAATAAAAAATTAAATAATATTTATTATGTATAATGAAAATTCAAGCTTATTAATTTATTTTTATTTTACATGAAAATATTTTTTATTTCATAGTTAATATTATTTACAGAAATTTGAAGTATATATATATCTATTTTTAATTTAAAAATTAGAATTTATACATATATAATAATTAATATATAAAAATAAAAAGGAACTATATAAAAATAAATTATTAAATGAATAATTTTTTATTTTTGGGTTTTTTAAGATATTTTTGGGATATTGTTTTTTTTGGAATACTTTGTGAAGAGATTTGTACCTTCTAGTTACTTACCCGGCACCTTTCGATACACAGGTATACGCGCTAACCGTTAGGCCACGGCGACTCTCGGTTACAGAAGATTTTTATATAATTTGTGTGTTAATAGAATTATTTCACGAATTTTTTAATTATTTAATTATATTATGCGATTATGGCGTCATGTATGAAGACTTAGTTAATAAAAAAATTAAATAATATTTATTATGTATAATGAAAATTCAAGCTTATTAATTTATTTTTATTTTACATGAAAATATTTTTTATTTCATAGTTAATATTATTTACAGAAATTTGAAGTATATATAACTACTTTTATATAAAAAATAACAATTTATACATATATAATAAATAATATATAAAAATAAAAAGGAACCATATAAAAATAAATTATTAAATTAATAAATTTTTATTTTTGGGTTTTTTAAGACATTTTTGGGACATTGTTATTTTTGGAAAACTTTGAGAAGAGATTTGTACCGTCTAGTTACGCACACGTCACTTTTCGATACATAGGCATACGCGCTAACCGTTAAAAGCCACGGCGACTCTCGGTTACAGAAGATTTTTATATAATTTGTGTGTTAATAGAATTATTTCACGAATTTTTTAATTATTTAATTATATTGTGCGCTTATGGCGTCATGTATGGAGACTTAGTTAATAAAAAAATTAAATAATATTTATTATGTATAATGAAAATTCAAGCTTATTAATTTATTTTTATTTTACACGAAAATATTTTTTATTTCATTGTTAATATTATTTACAGAAATTTGAAGTAATATATCTATTTTTATATAAAAAATAACAATTTATACATATATAATAATTATTATATAAAAATAAAAAGGAACTATATAAAAATAAATTATTAAATAAATATTTTTTTATTTTTGGGTTTTTAAAGATATTTTTGGGAAATTGTTATTTTTGGAAAATTTTGTGAAGAGATCGGTACCGCCTAGTTACGTACCCGGCACCTTTAGATACAGAGGCATAAGCGCTAACCGTTAGGCCACGGCGACTCTCGGTTACAGAAGATTTTTATATAATTTGTGTGTTAATATAATTATTTCACGAATTTTTTAATTATTTAATTATACTGTGCGATTATGGCGTTATGTATGGAGACTTAGTTAATAAAAAAATAATATTTATTATGTATAATGAAAATTTAAGCTTATTAATTTTTTTTTACATGAAAATATTTTTTATTTCATTTTTAATATTATTTGCAGAAATTTGAAGTATATATATCTATTTTTTATATACAAAATAACAATTTATACATATATAATAATTAATATATAAAAATAAAAAGGAACTATATAAAAATAAATTATTAAATAAATATTTTTTTATTTTTAGGTTTTTTAAGATATTTTTGGAATATAGTTATTTTTGGAAAACTTTGAGAAGAGATTTGTACCGTCTTAGTTACGCACCCGGCACCTTTCGATACACAGGCATACACGCTAGCCGTTAGGCCCCGGCGACTCTCGGTTACAGAAGATATTTATATAATTTGTGTGTTAATAGAATTATTTCACGAATTTTTTAATTATTTAATTATATTGTGCGATTATGGCTACATGTATGGAGACTTAGTTAATTAAAAAAATGTAATAGTATTTATTATGTCTAATGAAAATTTAAGCTTATTAATTTATTTTTATTTTACATGAAAATATTTTTTATTTCATTGTTAATATTATTTACAGAAATTTGAAGTATATATATATCTATTTTTTATATATAAAATAACAATTTATTTATATATAATAATAAATATATAAAAATAAAAAGGAACTATATTAAAATAAATTATTAAATAAATATTTTTTTATTTTTGGGTTTTTAAATATATTTTTGGGACATTGTTATTTTTGGAAAACTTTGAGAAGAGATTTGTACCGTTTAGTTACGCACCCGGCACTTTTCGATACACAGGCATACGCTCTAACCGTTAAGCCACGGCGACTCTCGGTTACAGAAGATTTTTATATAATTTGTGTGTTAATAGAATTATTTCACGTATTTTTTAATTATTTAATTATATTGTGCGCTTATGGCGTCATGTATGGAGACTTAGTTAATAAAAAATTAAATAATATTTATTATGTATAATGAAAATTCAAGCTTATTAATTTATTTTTATTTTACATGAAAATATTTTTTATTTCATAGTTAATATTATTTACAGAAATTTGAAGTATATATATATCTATTTTTAATTTAAAAATTAGAATTTATACATATATAATAATTAATATATAAAAATAAAAAGGAACTATATAAAAATAAATTATTAAATGAATAATTTTTTATTTTTGGGTTTTTCAAGATATTTTTGGGATATTGTTTTTTTTGGAATACTTTGTGAAGAGATTTGTACCTTCTAGTTACTTACCCGGCACCTTTCGATACACAGGTATACGCGCTAACCGTTAGGCCACGGCGACTCTCGGTTACAGAAGATTTTTATATAATTTG
The DNA here is from genome assembly GCA_963932185.1 of Troglohyphantes excavatus. NCBI lineage: Eukaryota > Metazoa > Arthropoda > Arachnida > Araneae > Linyphiidae > Troglohyphantes > Troglohyphantes excavatus. Next base: position 58,113,848 of record OZ010678.1, on the reverse strand, counting down.
TGTGTTAATAGAATTATTTCACGAATTTTTTAATTATTTAATTATATTGTGCGCTTATGGCGTCATGTATGGAGACTTAGTTAATAAAAAAATTAAATAATATTTATTATGTATAATGAAAATTTAAGCTTATTAAATTATTTTTATTTTACATGAAAATATTTTTTATTTCATAGTTAATATTATTTACAGAAATTTGAAGTATATATATATATATATTTTTAATTTAAAAATTAGAATTTATACATATATAATAATTAATATATAAAAATAAAAAGGAACTATATAAAAATAAATTATTAAATGAATAATTTATTATTTTTGGGATTTTTAAGATATTGTTTTTTTTGGAATACTTTGTGAAGAGATTTGTACCTTCTAGTTACTTACCCGGCACCTTTCGATACACAGGCATACGCGCTAACCGTTAGGCCACGGCGACTCTCGGTTACAGAAGATTTTTATATAATTTGTGTGTTAATAGAATTATTTCACGAATTTTTTAATTATTTAATTATATTGTGCGCTTATGGCGTCATGTATGGAGACTTAGTTAATAAAAAAATTAAATAATATTTATTATGTATAATGAAAATTTAAGCTTATTAAATTATTTTTATTTTACATGAAAATATTTTTTATTTCGTTGTTAATATTATTTACAGAAATTTGAAGTATATATATCTACTTTTTATATATAAAATAACAATTTATTTATATATAATAATAAATATACAAAAATAAAAAGGAACTATATTAAAATAAATTATTAAATAAATAATTTTTTATTTTTGGGTTTTTAAAGATATTTTTAGGACATTGTTATTTTTGGAAAACTTTGAGAAGAGATTTGTACCGTCTAGTTACGCACACGTCACTTTTCGATACACAGGCATACGCGCTAACCGTTAAAAGCCACGGCGACTCTCGGTTACAGAAGATTTTTATATAATTTGTGTGTTAATAGAATTATTTCACGAATTTTTTAATTATATTGTGCGCTTAAGGCGTCATGTATGGAGACTTAGTTAATAAAAAAAAATATTTATTATGTATAATGAAAATTTAAGCTTATTAATTTATTTTTTACATGAAAATATTTTTTATTTCATTTTTAATATTATTTGCAGAAATTTGAAGTATATATATATATCTATTTTTTATATACAAATAACAATTTATACATATATAATAATTAATATATAAAAATAAAAAGGAACTATATAAAAATAAATTATTAAATAAATATTTTTTTATTTTTAGGTTTTTTAAGATATTTTTGGAATATAGTTATTTTTTTAAAACTTTGAGAAGAGATTTGTACCGTCTTAGTTACGCACCCGGCACCTTTCGATACACAGGCATACACGCTAGCCGTTAGGCCCCGGCGACTCTCGGTTACAGAAGATATTTATATAATTTGTGTGTTAATAGAATTATTTCACGAATTTTTTAATTATTTAATTATATTGTGCGATTATGGCTACATGTATGGAGACTTAGTTAATTAAAAAAATGTAATAGTATTTATTATGTCTAATGAAAATTTAAGCTTATTAATTTATTTTTCTTTTACATGAAAATATTTTTTATTTCATTGTTAATATTATTTACAGAAATTTGAAGTATATATATATCTATTTTTTATATATAAAATAACAATTTATTTATATATAATAATAAATATATAAAAATAAAAAGGAACTATATTAAAATAAATTATTAAATAAATATTTTTTTATTTTTGGGTTTTTAAATATATTTTTGGGACATTGTTATTTTTGGAAAACTTTGAGAAGAGATTTGTACCGTTTAGTTACGCACCCGGCACGTTTCGATACACAGGCATACGCGCTAACCGTTAAGCCACGGCGACTCTCGGTTACAGAAGATTTTTATATAATTTGTGTGTTAATAGAATTATTTCACGAATTTTTTAATTATTTAATTATATTGTGCGCTTATGGCGTCATGTATGGAGACTTAGTAAATAAAAAAATTAAATAATATTTATTATGTATAATGAAAATTCAAGCTTATTAATTTATTTTTATTTTACATGAAAATATTTTTTATTTCATTGTTAATATTATTTACAGAAATTTGAAGTATATATATATCTATTTTTATATAAAAAATAACAATTTATACATATATAATAATTATTATATAAAAATAAAAAGGAACTATATAAAAATAAATTATTAAATAAATATTTTTTTATTTTTGGGTTTTTAAAGATATTTTTGGGATATTGTTATTTTTGGAAAATTTTGTGAAAAGATCTGTACCGCCTAGTTACGTACCCGGCACCTTTAGATACAGAGGCATAAGCGCTAACCGTTAGGCCACGGCGACTCTCGGTTACAGAAGATTTTTATATAATTTGTGTGTTAATATAATTATTTCACGAATTTTTTAATTATTTAATTATATTGTGCGATTATGGCGTTATGTATGGAGACTTAGTTAATAAAAAAAATAATATTTATTATGTATAATGAAAATTTAAGCTTATTAATTTTTTTTTTACATGAAAATATTTTTTATTTCATTTTTAATATTATTTGCAGAAATTTTAAGTATATATATCTATTTTTTATATATAAAATAACAATTTATTTATATATAATAATAAATATATAAAAATAAAAAGGAACTATATTAAAATAAATTATTAATTAAATAATTTTTTATTTTTGGGTTTTTAAAGATATTTTTAGGACATTGTTATTTTTGGAAAACTTTGAGAAGATATTTGTACCGTCTAGTTACGCACACGTCACTTTTCGATACATAGGCATACGCGCTAACCGTTAAAAGCCACGGCGACTCTCGGTTACAGAAGATTTTTATATAATTTGTGTGTTAATAGAATTATTTCACGAATTTTTTAATTATTTAATTATATTGTGCGCTTATGGCGTCATGTATGGAGACTTAGTTAATAAAAAAATTAAATAATATTTATTATGTATAATGAAAATTCAAGCTTATTAATTTATTTTTATTTTACACGAAAATATTTTTTATTTCATTGTTAATATTATTTACAGAAATTTGAAGTAATATATCTAATTTTATATAAAAAATAACAATTTATACATATATAATAATTATTATATAAAAATAAAAAGGAACTATATAAAAATAAATTATTAAATAAATATTTTTTTATTTTTGGGTTTTTAAAGATATTTTTGGGATATTGTTATTTTTGGAAAATTTTGTGAAGAGATCGGTACCGCCTAGTTACGTACCCGGCACCTTTAGATACAGAGGCATAAGCGCTAACCGTTAGGCCACGGCGACTCTCGGTTACAGAAGATTTTTATATAATTTGTGTGTTAATATAATTATTTCACGAATTTTTTAATTATTTAATTATATTGTGCGATTATGGAGTTATGTATGGAGACTTAGTTAATAAAAAAATAATATTTATTATGTATAATGAAAATTTAAGCTTATTAATTTTTTTTTACATGAAAATATTTTTTATTTCATTTTTAATATTATTTGCAGAAATTTGAAGTATATATATCTATTTTTTATATACAAAATAACAATTTATACATATATAATAATTAATATATAAAAATAAAAAGGAACTATATAAAAATAAATTATTAAACAAATATTTTTTTATTTTTAGGTTTTTTAAGATATTTTTGGAATATAGTTATTTTTTTAAAACTTTGAGAAGAGATTTGTACCGTCTTAGTTACGCACCCGGCACCTTTCGATACACAGGCACACACGCTAGCCGTTAGGCCCCGGCGACTCTCGGTTACAGAAGATATTTATATAATTTGTGTGTTAATAGAATTATTTCACGAATTATTTAATTATATTGTGCGATTATGGCTACATGTATGGAGACTTAGTTAATTAAAAAAATGTAATAGTATTTATTATGTCTAATGAAAATTTAAGCTTATTAATTTATTTTTCTTTTACATGAAAATATTTTTTATTTCATTGTTAATATTATTTACAGAAATTTGAAGTATATATATATCTATTTTTTATATATAAAATAACAATTTATTTATATATAATAATAAATATATAAAAATAAAAAGGAACTATATTAAAATAAATTATTAAATAAATATTTTTTTATTTTTGGGTTTTTAAATATATTTTTGGGACATTGTTATTTTTGGAAAACTTTGAGAAGAGATTTGTACCGTTTAGTTACGCACCCGGCACTTTTCGATACACAGGCATACGCGCTAACCGTTAAGCCACGGCGACTCTCGGTTACAGAAGATTTTTATATAATTTGTGTGTTAATAGAATTATTTCACGAATTTTTTAATTATTTAATTATATTGTGCGATTATGGCGTCATGTATGGAGACTTAGTTAATAAAAAAATTAAATAATATTTATTATGTATAATGAAAATTCAAGCTTATTAATTTATTTTTATTTTACATGAATTTTTTTTTATTTCATAGTTAATATTATTTACAGAAATTTGAAGTATATATAACTATTTTTATATAAAAAATAACAATTTATACATATATAATAAATAATATATAAAAATAAAAAGGAACTATATAAAAATAAATTCTTAAATGAATAATTTTTTATTTTTGGGTTTTTTAAGATATTTTTGGAATATTGTTTTTTTTGGAATACTTTGTGAAGAGATTTGTACCTTCTAGTTACGTACCCGGCACCTTTCGATACACAGGCATACGCGCTAAACGTTAAGCCACGGCGACTCTCGGTTAGAGAAGATTTTTATATAATTTGTGTGTTAATAGAATTATTTCACGAATTTTTTAATTATTTAATTATATTGTGCGCTTATGGCGTCATGTATGGAGACTTAAATAATTAAAAAAATGTAATAGTATTTATTATGTCTAATGAAAATTTAGGCTTATTAATTTATTTTTATTTTACATGAAAATATTTTTTATTTCATTGTTAATATTATTTACAGAAATTTGAAGTATATATATCTATTTTTTATATATAAAATAACAATTTATTTATATATAATAATAAATATACAAAAATAAAAAGGAACTATATTAAAATAAATTATTAAATAAATAATTTATTATTTTTGGGTTTTTAAAGATATTTTTAGGACATTGTTATTTTTGGAAAACTTTGAGAAGAGATTTGTACCGTCTAGTTACGCACCCGTCACTTTTCGATACACAGGCATACGCGCTAACCGTTAAAAGCCACGGCGACTCTCGGTTACAGAAGATTTTTATATAATTTGTGTGTTAATAGAATTATTTCACGAATTTTTTAATTATTTAATTATATTGTGCGATTATGGCGTCATGTATGGAGAATTAGTTAATAAAAAAAAATATTTATTATGTATAATGAAAATTTAAGCTTAATAATTTTTTTTTACATGAAAATATTTTTTATTTCATTTTTAATATTATTTGCAGAAATTTGAAGTATATATATCTATTTTTTATATACAAAATAACAATTTATACATATATAATAATTAATATATAAAAATAAAAAGGAACTATATTAAAATAAATTATTAAATAAATATTTTTTTATTTTTGGGTTTTTAAAGATATTTTCGGGATATTGTTATTTTTGGAAAATTTTGTAAAGAGATTTGTACCGCCTAGTTACGTACCCGGCACCTTTAGATCCAGAGGCACACGCGCTAACCGTTAGGCCACGGCGACTCTCGGTTACAGAAGATTTTTATATAATTTGTGTGTTAATATAATTATTTCAAGAATTTTTTAATTATTTAATTATATTGTACGATTATGGCGTCATGTATGGAGACTTAGTTAATAAAAAAAAATATTTATTATGTATCATGAAAATTTAAGCTTATTAATTTTTTTTTACATGAAAATATTTTTTATTTCATTTTTAATATTATTTGCAGAAATTTGAAGTATTTATATCTATTTTTTATATACAAAATAACAATTTATACATATATAATAATAAATATATAAAAATAAAAAGGAACTATATAAAAATAAATTATTAAATAAATATTTTTTTTATTTTTAGGTTTTTTAAGATATTTTTGGAATATTGTTATTTTTGGAAAATTTTGTGAAAAGATTAGTACCGTCTAGTTACGTACCCGGCACCTTTCGATACTCAGGCATATGCGCTAACCGTTAGGCCACGGCGACTCTCGGTTACAGAAGATTTTTATATAATTTGTGTGTTAATAGAATTATTTCACGAATTTTTTAATTATGTAATTATATTGTGCGATTATGGCTACATGTATGGAGACTTAGTTAATTAAAAAATGTAATAGTATTTATTATGTCTAATGAAAATTTAAGCTTATTAATTTATTTTTATTTTACATGAAAATATTTTTTATTTCATTGTTAATATTATTTACAGAAATTTGAAGTATATATATCTATTTTTTATATATAAAATAACAATTTATTTATGTATAATAATAAATATATAAAAATAAAAAGGAACTATATTAAAATAAATTATTAAATAAATATTTTTTTATTTTCGGGTTTTTAAAGATATTTTTGGGATATTGTTATTTTTTGAAAACTTCGAGCAGAGATCTGTACCGTCTAGTTACGTTCCCGACACCCTTCGATACACAGGCATACGCGCTAACCGTTAGGCCACAGCGACTCTCGGTTACAAAAGATTTTTATATAATTTGTGTGTTAATAGGATTATTTCACGAATTTTTTAATTATTTAATTATATTGTGCGATTATGGCGTCATGTATGGAGACAAAGTTAATAAAAAAATTAAATAATATTTATTATGTATAACGAAAATTCAAGCTTATTAATTTATTTTTATTTTACATGAAAATATTTTTTATTTCATAGCTAATATTATTTACAGAAATTTGAAGTATATATATCTATTTATTTTTTAAAAAATAGAATTTATACATATATAATAATTAATATATAAAAATAAAAAGGATCTATATAAAAATAAATTATTAAATGAATAATTTTTTATTTTTGTTTTTTTAAGATATTTTTGGGATATTGTTATTTTTTAAAATTTTGTGAAAAGATTTGTACCGTCTAGTTACGTACGCGGCACCTTTCGATACACAGGCATACGCGTTAACCGTTAGGCCACGGCGACTCTCGGTTACAAAAGATTTTGATATAATTTGTGTGTTAATAGAATTATTTCTCGAATTTTTTAATTATTTAATTATATTGTGCGATTATGGCGTCATGTATGGAGACTTAGTTACTAAAAAAATTAAATAATATTTATTATGTATAATGAAAATTTAAGCTTATTAATTTATTTCTATTTTACATGAAAATATTTTTTATTTCATTGTTAATATTGTTTACAGAAATTTGAAGTATATATATATCTATTTTTTATATAAAAAATAACAATTTATACATATATAATAATATATAAAAATAAAAAGGAACTATTTAAAAATAAATTATTAAATGAATAATTTTTTATTTTTGGGTTTTTTAAGATTATTTTGGGATATTGTTTTTTATGGAATACTTTGTGAAGAGATTTGTACCTTCTAGTTACGTACCCGGCACCTTTCGATACACAGGCATACGCGCTGACCGTTAAGAGACGGCGACTCTCGGTTACAGAAGATTTTTATATAATTTGTGTGTTAATAGAATTATTTCACGAATTTTTTAAATTATTTAATTATATTGTGCGCTTATGGCGTCATGTATGGAGACTTAGTTAATAAAAAAATTCAATAATATTTATTATGTATAATGAAAATTTAAGCTTATTAAATTATTTTTATTTTACATGAAACTATTTTTTATTTCGTTGTTAATATTATTTACAGAAATTTGAAGTATATTTATCTATTTTTTATATAAAAATAACAATTTATTTATATATAATAATAAATATATAAAAATAAAAAGGAACTATATTAAAATAAATTATTAAATAAATATTTTTTTATTTTTGGGTTTTTAAAGATATTTTTGGGATATTGTTATTTTTGGAAAACTATGAGCAGAGATTTGTACCGTCTAGTAACGTTCCCGACACCTTTCGATACACAGGCATACGCGCTAACCGTTAGGCCACAGCGACTCTCGGTTACAAAAGATTTTTATATAATTTGTGTGTTAATAGGATTATTTCACGAATTTTTTAATTATTTAATTATATTGTGCGATTTTGGCGTCATGTATGGAGACATAGTTAATAAAAAAATTAAATAATATTTATTATGTATAATGAAAATTCAAGCTTATTAATTTATTTTTATTTTACATGAAAATATTTTTTATTTCATAGCTAATATTATTTATAGAAATTTGAAGTATATATATATCTATTTTTATTTTAAAAATTAGAATTTATACGTATATAATAATTAATATATAAAAATAAAAAGGAACTATATAAAAATAAATTATTAAATGAATAAATTTTTATTTTTGTTTTTTTTATAAGATACTTTTGGGATATTGTAATTTTTGGAATACTTTGTGAAGAGATTTGTACCGTCTATTTACGTACCCAGCACCTTTCGATACACAGGCATACGCGCTAACTGTTAGGCCACGGCGACTCTCGGTTACAGAAGATTTTTATATAATTTGTGTGTTAATAGAATTATTTCACGAATTTTTTAATTATTTAATTATATTGTGCGATTATGGCTACATGTATAGAGACTTAGTTAATTAAAAAAATGTAATAGTATTTATTATGCCTAATGAAAATTTAAGCTTATTAATTTATTTTTATTTAACATGAAAATATTTTTTATTTCATTGTTAATACTATTTACAGAAATTTGAAGTATATATATCTATTTTTTATATATAAAATAACAATTTATTTATATATAATAATAAATATATAAAAATAAAAAGGATCACTATTAAAATAAATTATTAAATAAATAATTTTTTTATTTTTGGGTTTTTAAAGATATTTTTTGGACATTGTTATTTTTGGAAAACTTTTAAAAGAGATTTGTACCGTTTAGTTACGCAACCAGCACTTTTCAATACACAGGCATACGCGCTAACCGTTAAGCCACGGCGACTCTCGGTTACAGAAGATTTTTATATAATTTGTGTGTTAATAGAATTATTTAACGAATTTTTTAAATTATTTAATTATATTGTGCGCTTATGGCGTCATGTATGGAGACTTAGTTAATAAATAAATTAAATAATATTTATTATGTATAATGAAAATTTAAGCTTATTAAATTATTTTTATTTTACATGAAAATATTTTTTATTTCGTTGTTAATATTATTTACAGAAATTTGAAGTATATTTATCTATTTTTTATATAAAAATAACAATTTATTTATATATAATAATAAATATATAAAAATAAAAAGGAACTATATTAAAATAAATTATTAAATAAATATTTTTTTATTTTTGGGTTTTCAAAGATATTTTTGGGATATTGTTATTTTTGAAAACTATGAGCAGAGATTTGTACCGTCTAGTAACGTTCCCGACACCTTTCGATACACAGGCATACGCGCTAACCGTTAGGCCACAGCGACTCTCGGTTACAAAAGATTTTTATATAATTTGTGTGTTAATAGGATTATTTCACGAATTTTTTAATTATTTAATTATATTGTGCGATTTTGGCGTCATGTATGGAGACATAGTTAATAAAAAAATTAAATAATATTTATTATGCATAATGAAAATTCAAGCTTATTAATTTATTTTTATTTTACATGAAAATATTTTTTATTTCATAGCTAATATTATTTATAGAAATTTGAAGTATATATATCTATTTTTATTTTAAAAATTAGAATTTATACATATATAATAATTAATATATAAAAATAAAAAGGAACTATATAAAAATAAATTATTAAATGAATAATTTTTTATTTTTGTTTTTTTAAGATATTTTTGGGATATTGTTATTTTTGGAAAATTTTGTGAAAAGATTTGTACCGTCTAGTTACGTACCCGGCACCTTTCGATACACATGCATACGCGTTAACCGTTAGGCCACGGCGACTCTCGGTTACAAAAGATTTTTATATAATTTGTGTGTTAATAGAATTATTTGACGAATTTTTTAATTATTTAATTATATTGTGCGATTATGGCTACATGTATAGAGACTTAGTTAATTAAAAAAATGTAATAGTATTTATTATGTCTAATGAAAATTTAAGCTTATTAATTTATTTTTCTTTTACATGAAAATATTTTTTATTTCATAGCTAATACTATTTACAGAAATTTGAAGTATATATATCTATTTTTTATATATAAAATAACAATTTATTTATATATAATAATAAATATATAAAAATAAAAAGGATCAATATTAAAATAAATTATTAAATAAATAATTTTTTTATTTTTGGGTTTTTAAAGATATTTTTTGGAAAACTTTTAGAAGAGATTTGTACCGTTTAGTTACGCAACCAGCACTTTTCAATACGCAGGCATACGCGCTAACCGTTAAGCCACGGCGACTCTCGGTTACAGAAGATTTTTATATAATTTGTGTGTTAATAGAATTATTTAACGAATTTTTTAAATTATTTAATTATATTGTGCGCTTATGGCGTCATGTATGGAGACTTAGTTAATAAAAAAATTAAATAATATTTATTATGTATAATGAAAATTCAAGCTTATTAATTTATTTTTAATTTTACATGAAAATATTTTTTATTTTATTGTTAATATTATTTACAGAAATTTGAAGTATATATCTATTGTTTTATATAAAAAATAACAATTTATAGATATATAATAATAAATATATAAAAATAAAAAGGAACTATATAAAAATATATTATTTAATAAATATTTTTTTTATTTTTCGTTATTTTAAGATATTCTTGGGATATTGTTATTTTTGGAAAACTTTTTGAAGATATTTGTACCGTCTATTTACGTACCCGGCATTTTCGATACACAGGCATACGTGCTAACCGTTAGGCCACAGCGACTCTTGGTTACAAAAGATTTTTATATAATTTGTGTGTTAATATAATTATTTCACGAATTTTTTAATTATTTAATTATATTGTGCTATTATGGCGTCATGTATGGAGACTTAGTTAATAAAAAAAAATATTTATTATGAATAATGAAAATTTAAGCTTATTATTTTTTTTTTACATGACAATATTTTTTATTTCATTTTTAATATTATTTGCAGAAATTTGAAGTATATCTATCTATTTTTTATATACAAAATAACAATTTATACATATATAATAATAAATATATAAAAATAAAAAGGAACTATATAAAAATAAATTATTAAATAAATATTTTTTTAATTTTGGTTTTTTTAAGATATTTTTGGAATATTGTTATTTTTGGAAAACTTTGAGAACAGATTTGTACAGTCTAGTTACGCACCCGGCACCTTTCGATACACAGGCATTCGCGATAGCCGTTAGGCCTCGGCGAATCTCGGTTACAAAAGGTTTTTATATAATTTGTGTGTTAATAGAATTATTTCACGAATTTTTTAATTATTTAATTATATTGTGCGATTATGGCGTCATGTATGGAGACTTAGTTAATAAAAAAAATTAAATAATATTTATTATGTATAATGAAAATTTAAGCTTATTAATTTATTTTTATTTTAAATGGAAATATTTTTTATTTCATTGTTAATATTATTTACAGAAATTTGAAGTATATATAGATATCTATTTTTATATAAAAAATAACAATTTATACATATATAATAATTATTATACAAAAATAAAAAGGAACTATATAAAAATAAATTATTAAATGAATAATTTTTGATTTTTTTTTTTAAAGATATTTTTGGGATATTGTTATTTTTGGAAAATTTTGTGAAGAGATTTGTACCGCCTAGTTACGTACCCGGCACCTTTAGATACAGAGGCATACGCGCTAACCGTTAGGCCACGGCGACTCTCGGGTACAGAAGATTTTTATATAATTTGTGTGTTAATATAATTACTTCACGAATTTTTTTATTATTTAATTATATTGTGCGATTATGGCGCCATGCATCGAGACTTAGTTAATAAAAAAAATAATAGTTATTATGTCTAATGAAAATTTAAGCTTATTAATTTATTTTTATTTTACATGAAAATGTTTTTTATTTCATTGTTAATATTATTTACAGAAATTTGAAGTATATATATCTATTTTTTATATATAAAATAACAATTTATTTATACATAATAATAAATATATAAAATTAAAAAGGACATATATTAAAATAAATTATTAAATAAATAATTTTTTATTTTTGGGTTTTTAAAGATATTTTTATTACATTGTTATTTTTGGAAACCTTTGAGAAGAGATTTGTACAGTCTAGTTACGAACCCGGCACTTTTCGATACACAGGCATACGCGCTAACCGTTAGGCCACGGCGACTCTCGGTTCCTACAATTTTTTTTTATATAATTTGTGTGTTAATAGAATTATTTCATGAATTTTTTAATTATTTAATTATATTTTGCGATTATGGCGTCATGTATGGAGACTTAGTTAATAAAAAAATTAAATAATATTTATTATGTATAATGAAAATTCAAGCTTATTAATTTATTTTTATTTTACATGAAAATATCTTTTATTTCATTGTTAATATTATTTACAGAAATTTGAAGTATATATATCTATTTTTATATAAAAAATAACAATTTATACATATATAATAATTATTATATAAAAATAAAAAGGAACTATATAAAAATAAATTATTAAATGAATAATTTTTGATTTTTGTTTTTTTTAAGATATTTTTGGGATATTGTTATTTTTGGAAAATTTTGTGAAGAGATTTGTACCGCCTAGTTACGTACCCGGCACCTATAGACACAGAGGCATACGCGATAACCGTTAGGCCACGGCGACTCTCGGTTATAGAAGATTTTTATATAATTTGTGTGTTAATATAATTATTTCACGAATTTTTTAATTATTTAATTATATTGTGCGATTATGGCGTCATGTATGGAGACTTAGTTAATAAAAAAAAAATATTTATTATGTATAATGAAAATTTATGCTTATTAATATTTTTTTACATGAACATATTTTTTATTTCATTTTTAATATTATTTGCAGAAATTTGAAGTATATATATCTATTTTTTATATACAAAATAACAATTTATACATATATAATAATAAATATATAAAAATTAAAAAGGAACTATATAAAAATAAATTATTAAATAAATATTTTTGTATTTTTAGGTTTTTTAAGATATTTTTGGAATATTGTTATTTTTGGAAAATTTTGTGAAAAGATTTGTACTGTCTAGTTACGTACCCGGCACCTTTCGATACACAGGCATACGCGTTAACCGTTAGACCACGGCGACTCTCGGTTACAAAAGATTTTTATATAATTTCTGTGTTAATAGAATTATTTCAGGAATTTTTTAATTATTTAATTATATTATGCGATTATGGCGTCATGTATGGAGACTGAGTTAATAAAAAAATTAAATAATATTTATTATGTATAATGAAAATTTAAGCTTATTAATTTATTTTTATTTTACATGAAAATATTTTTTATTTCATTGTTAATATTATTTACAAAAATTTGAAGTATATATATCTATTTTTTATATAAAAAATAACAATTTATACATATATAATAATATATAAAAATAAAAATGAACTATATAAAAAGAAATTATTAAATAAATAATTTTTTTATTTTTGGTTGTGTTAAGATATTTTTGGGATATTGTTATTCTTGGAAAACTTTGCGAAGAGATTTGTACAGTCCAGTTACGTACCCGGAACCGTTCGATACACGGGCATACGCGCTAACCGTTAGGTCACGGCGACTTCCGGTTACTGAATATTTTTATATAATTTGTGTGTTAATATAATTATTTCACGAATTTTTTAATTATTTATGTATATTGTGGGATTAATGCGTCATGTATGGAGACTTAGTTAATAAAAAAATTAAATAATATTTATTATGTATAATGAAACTTTAAGCTTATTAATTTATTTTTATTTTACATGAAAATATTTTTTATTTCATTGTTAATATTATTTACAAAAATTTGAAGTATATATATCTATCTATTTTTTATATAAAAAATAACAATTTATACATATATAATAATAAATATATAAAAATAAACTATATAAAAATAAATTATTAAAAACATAATTTTTTATTTTTGGTTGTGTTAAGATATTTTTGGGATATTGTTATTCTTGGAAAACTTTGCGAAGATATTTGTACCGTCTAGTTACGTACCTGGCACCGTTCCATACACAGGCATACGCGCTAACCGTTAGGCCACAGCGACTCTCGGTTACAAAAGATTTTTATATAATTTGTGTGTTAATAGAATTATTTCACGAATTTTTTAATTATTTAATTATATTGTGCTCTTATTGCGTTATGTATGAAGACTTACTTAATAAAAAAATTAAATAATATTTATTATGTATAATGAAAATTTAAGCTTAATTATTTATTTTTATTTTACATGAAAATATTTTTTTGTTCATTGTTAATATTGTTTACAGAAATTTGAAGTATATATATCTATTTTTTATATAAAAATTAACAATTTATACATATATAATAATATATAAAAATAAAAAGGAACTATATAAAAATAAATTATTAAATAAATATTTTTTTTATTATTGGGTTTTTAAGATATTTTTGGGATATTGTTACTTTTGGAATACTTCGTGAAGAGAATTGCACCGTCTAGTTACGCAACCGCCACTTTTCGATACACAGGCATACGCGCTAACCGTTAAGCCACGGCGACTCTCGGTTACAGAAGATTTTTATATAATTTGTGTGTTAATAGAATTATTTCACGAATTGTTTAATTATTTAATTATATTGTGCGCTTATGGCGTCATGTATGGAGACTTAGTTAATAAAAAAATTAAATAACCTTTTTTATGTATAATGAAAATTCAACCTTATTAATTTATTTTTATTTTACACGAAAATATTTTTTATTTCATTGTTAATATTATTTACAGAAATTTGAAGTATATATATCTATTTTTATATAAAAAATAACAATTTATACATATATAATAATTATTATATAAAAATAAAAAGGAACAATATAAATATTAATTATTAAATGAATAATTTTTGATTTTTGTTTTTTTTAAGATATTTTTGGGATATTGTTATTTTTGGAAAATTTTGTGAAGAGATTTGTACCGCCTAGTTACGTACCCGGTACCTTTAAATACACAGGCATACGCGATAACCTTTAGGCCACGGCGACTCTCGGTTACAGAAGATTTTTATATAATTTGTGTGTTAATATAATTATTTCACGAATTTTTTAATTATTTAATTATATTGTGCGTTTATGGCGTCATGTATGGAGACTTAGTTAATAAAAAAAATAATATTTATTAAGTATAATGAAAATTTAAGCTTATTAATTTTTTTTTACATGAAAATATTTTTTATTTCATTTTTAATATTATTTGCAGAAATTTGAAGTATATATATCTATTTTTTATATACAAAATAACAATTTATACATATATAATAATAAATATATAAAAATTAAAAAGGATCTATATAAAAATAAATTATTAAATAAATATTTTTTTATTTTTAGGTTTTTTAAGATATTTTTGGGATATTGTTATTTTTGGAAAACTTTGAGCAGAGATTTGTACCGTCCAGTTACGCACCCGGCACATTTCGATACACAGGAATACGCGCTAACGGTTAGACCACAGCGACTCTCGGTTACAATAGATTTTTATATAATTTGTGTGTTAATAGAATTATTTCACGAATATTTTAATTATTTAATTATGTTGTGCGCTTATTGCGTCATGTATGGAGACTTAGTTAATAAAAAAATTAAATAATATTTATTATGTATAATGAAAATTTAAGCTTATTAATTTATTTTTATTTTACATGAAAATATTTTTTATTTCATTGTTAATATTATTTACAGAAATTTGAAGTATATATATATATTTTTATATAAAAAATACAAATTTATACATATATAATAATTAATTAATGTATAAAAATAAAAAGGAACTGTGTAAAAATAAATTATTAAATGAATAATTTTTTATTTTTGTTTTTTATAAAGATATTTTTGGGACATTGTTATTTTTGGAACATTTTGTGAAAAGATTTGTACCGTCTAGTTACGTACGCGGCACCTTTCGATACACAGGCATACGCGTTAACCGTTAGGCCACGGCGACTCTCGGTTACAAAAGATTTTGATATAATTTGTGTGTTAATAGAATTATTTCTCGAATTTTTTAATTATTTAATTATATTGTGCGATTATGGCGTCATGTATGGAGACTTAGTTACTAAAAAAATTAAATAATATTTATTATGTATAATGAAAATTTAAGCTTATTAATTTATTTCTATTTTACATGAAAATATTTTTTATTTCATTGTTAATATTGTTTACAGAAATTTGAAGTATATATATATCTATTTTTTATATAAAAAATAACAATTTATACATATATAATAATATATAAAAATAAAAAGGAACTATTTAAAAATAAATTATTAAATGAATAATTTTTTATTTTTGGGTTTTTTAAGATTATTTTGGGATATTGTTTTTTATGGAATACTTTGTGAAGAGATTTGTACCTTCTAGTTACGTACCCGGCACCTTTCGATACACAGGCATACGCGCTGACCGTTAAGAGACGGCGACTCTCGGTTACAGAAGATTTTTATATAATTTGTGTGTTAATAGAATTATTTCACGAATTTTTTAAATTATTTAATTATATTGTGCGCTTATGGCGTCATGTATGGAGACTTAGTTAATAAAAAAATTCAATAATATTTATTATGTATAATGAAAATTTAAGCTTATTAAATTATTTTTATTTTACATGAAACTATTTTTTATTTCGTTGTTAATATTATTTACAGAAATTTGAAGTATATTTATCTATTTTTTATATAAAAATAACAATTTATTTATATATAATAATAAATATATAAAAATAAAAAGGAACTATATTAAAATAAATTATTAAATAAATATTTTTTTATTTTTGGGTTTTTAAAGATATTTTTGGGATATTGTTATTTTTGGAAAACTATGAGCAGAGATTTGTACCGTCTAGTAACGTTCCCGACACCTTTCGATACACAGGCATACGCGCTAACCGTTAGGCCACAGCGACTCTTGGTTACAAAAGATTTTTATATAATTTGTGTGTTAATAGGATTATTTCACGAATTTTTTAATTATTTAATTATATTGTGCGATTTTGGCGTCATGTATGGAGACATAGTTAATAAAAAAATTAAATAATATTTATTATGTATAATGAAAATTCAAGCTTATTAATTTATTTTTATTTTACATGAAAATATTTTTTATTTCATAGCTAATATTATTTATAGAAATTTGAAGTATATATATATCTATTTTTATTTTAAAAATTAGAATTTATACATATATAATAATTAATATATAAAAATAAAAAGGAACTATATAAAAATAAATTATTAAATGAATAAATTTTTATTTTTGTTTTTTTAAGATATTTTTGGGATATTGTTATTTTTGGAAAATTTTGTGAAAAGATTTGTACCGTCTAGTTACGTACCCGGCACCTTTCGATACACATGCGTACGCGTTAACCGTTAGGCCACGGCGACTCTCGGTTACAAAAGATTTTTATATAATTTGTGTGTTAATAGAATTATTTCACGAATGTTTTAATTATTTAATTATATTGTGCGATAATGGCGTCATGTATGGAGACTTAGTTAATAAAAAAATTAAATAATATTTATTATGTATAATGAAAATTTAAGCTTATTAATTTATTTTTATTTTACATGAAAATATTTTTTATTTCATTGTTAATATTGTTTACAGAAATTTGAAGTATATATATATATATTTTTTATATAAAAAATAACAATTTATACATATATAATAATATATAAAAATAAAAAGGAACTATATAAAAATAAATTATTAAATAAATATTTTTTTTATTTTGGGGTTTTTATAAGATACTTTTGGGATATTGTAATTTTTGGAATACTTTGTGAAGAGATTTGTACCGTCTATTTACGTACCCAGCACCTTTCGATACACAGGCATACGCGCTAACTGTTAGGCCACGGCGACTCTCGGTTACAGAAGATTTTTATATAATTTGTGTGTTAATAGAATTATTTCACGAATTTTTTAATTATTTAATTATATTGTGCGATTATGGCTACATGTATAGAGACTTAGTTAATTAAAAAAATGTAATAGTATTTATTATGCCTAATGAAAATTTAAGCTTATTAATTTATTTTTATTTAACATGAAAATATTTTTTATTTCATTGTTAATACTATTTACAGAAATTTGAAGTATATATATCTATTTTTTATATATAAAATAACAATTTATTTATATATAATAATAAATATATAAAAATAAAAAGGATCACTATTAAAATAAATTATTAAATAAATAATTTTTTTATTTTTGGGTTTTTAAAGATATTTTTTGGACATTGTTATTTTTGGAAAACTTTTAAAAGAGATTTGTACCGTTTAGTTACGCAACCAGCACTTTTCAATACACAGGCATACGCGCTAACCGTTAAGCCACGGCGACTCTCGGTTACAGAAGATTTTTATATAATTTGTGTGTTAATAGAATTATTTAACGAATTTTTTAAATTATTTAATTATATTGTGCGCTTATGGCGTCATGTATGGAGACTTAGTTAATAAATAAATTAAATAATATTTATTATGTATAATGAAAATTTAAGCTTATTAAATTATTTTTATTTTACATGAAAATATTTTTTATTTCGTTGTTAATATTATTTACAGAAATTTGAAGTATATTTATCTATTTTTTATATAAAAATAACAATTTATTTATATATAATAATAAATATATAAAAATAAAAAGGAACTATATTAAAATAAATTATTAAATAAATATTTTTTTATTTTTGGGTTTTCAAAGATATTTTTGGGATATTGTTATTTTTGAAAACTATGAGCAGAGATTTGTACCGTCTAGTAACGTTCCCGACACCTTTCGATACACAGGCATACGCGCTAACCGTTAGGCCACAGCGACTCTCGGTTACAAAAGATTTTTATATAATTTGTGTGTTAATAGGATTATTTCACGAATTTTTTAATTATTTAATTATATTGTGCGATTTTGGCGTCATGTATGGAGACATAGTTAATAAAAAAATTAAATAATATTTATTATGCATAATGAAAATTCAAGCTTATTAATTTATTTTTATTTTACATGAAAATATTTTTTATTTCATAGCTAATATTATTTATAGAAATTTGAAGTATATATATCTATTTTTATTTTAAAAATTAGAATTTATACATATATAATAATTAATATATAAAAATAAAAAGGAACTATATAAAAATAAATTATTAAATGAATAATTTTTTATTTTTGTTTTTTTAAGATATTTTTGGGATATTGTTATTTTTGGAAAATTTTGTGAAAAGATTTGTACCGTCTAGTTACGTACCCGGCACCTTTCGATACACATGCATACGCGTTAACCGTTAGGCCACGGCGACTCTCGGTTACAAAAGATTTTTATATAATTTGTGTGTTAATAGAATTATTTGACGAATTTTTTAATTATTTAATTATATTGTGCGATTATGGCTACATGTATAGAGACTTAGTTAATTAAAAAAATGTAATAGTATTTATTATGTCTAATGAAAATTTAAGCTTATTAATTTATTTTTCTTTTACATGAAAATATTTTTTATTTCATAGCTAATACTATTTACAGAAATTTGAAGTATATATATCTATTTTTTATATATAAAATAACAATTTATTTATATATAATAATAAATATATAAAAATAAAAAGGATCAATATTAAAATAAATTATTAAATAAATAATTTTTTTATTTTTGGGTTTTTAAAGATATTTTTTGGAAAACTTTTAGAAGAGATTTGTACCGTTTAGTTACGCAACCAGCACTTTTCAATACGCAGGCATACGCGCTAACCGTTAAGCCACGGCGACTCTCGGTTACAGAAGATTTTTATATAATTTGTGTGTTAATAGAATTATTTAACGAATTTTTTAAATTATTTAATTATATTGTGCGCTTATGGCGTCATGTATGGAGACTTAGTTAATAAAAAAATTAAATAATATTTATTATGTATAATGAAAATTCAAGCTTATTAATTTATTTTTAATTTTACATGAAAATATTTTTTATTTTATTGTTAATATTATTTACAGAAATTTGAAGTATATATCTATTGTTTTATATAAAAAATAACAATTTATAGATATATAATAATAAATATATAAAAATAAAAAGGAACTATATAAAAATATATTATTTAATAAATATTTTTTTTATTTTTCGTTATTTTAAGATATTCTTGGGATATTGTTATTTTTGGAAAACTTTTTGAAGATATTTGTACCGTCTATTTACGTACCCGGCATTTTCGATACACAGGCATACGTGCTAACCGTTAGGCCAGAGCGACTCTTGGTTACAAAAGATTTTTATATAATTTGTGTGTTAATATAATTATTTCACGAATTTTTTAATTATTTAATTATATTGTGCTATTATGGCGTCATGTATGGAGACTTAGTTAATAAAAAAAAATATTTATTATGAATAATGAAAATTTAAGCTTATTATTTTTTTTTTACATGACAATATTTTTTATTTCATTTTTAATATTATTTGCAGAAATTTGAAGTATATCTATCTATTTTTTATATACAAAATAACAATTTATACATATATAATAATAAATATATAAAAATAAAAAGGAACTATATAAAAATAAATTATTAAATAAATATTTTTTTAATTTTGGTTTTTTTAAGATATTTTTGGAATATTGTTATTTTTGGAAAACTTTGAGAACAGATTTGTACAGTCTAGTTACGCACCCGGCACCTTTCGATACACAGGCATTCGCGATAGCCGTTAGGCCTCGGCGAATCTCGGTTACAAAAGGTTTTTATATAATTTGTGTGTTAATAGAATTATTTCACGAATTTTTTAATTATTTAATTATATTGTGCGATTATGGCGTCATGTATGGAGACTTAGTTAATAAAAAAAATTAAATAATATTTATTATGTATAATGAAAATTTAAGCTTATTAATTTATTTTTATTTTAAATGGAAATATTTTTTATTTCATTGTTAATATTATTTACAGAAATTTGAAGTATATATAGATATCTATTTTTATATAAAAAATAACAATTTATACATATATAATAATTATTATACAAAAATAAAAAGGAACTATATAAAAATAAATTATTAAATGAATAATTTTTGATTTTTTTTTTTAAAGATATTTTTGGGATATTGTTATTTTTGGAAAATTTTGTGAAGAGATTTGTACCGCCTAGTTACGTACCCGGCACCTTTAGATACAGAGGCATACGCGCTAACCGTTAGGCCACGGCGACTCTCGGGTACAGAAGATTTTTATATAATTTGTGTGTTAATATAATTACTTCACGAATTTTTTTATTATTTAATTATATTGTGCGATTATGGCGCCATGCATCGAAACTTAGTTAATAAAAAAAATAATAGTTATTATGTCTAATGAAAATTTAAGCTTATTAATTTATTTTTATTTTACATGAAAATGTTTTTTATTTCATTGTTAATATTATTTACAGAAATTTGAAGTATATATATCTATTTTTTATATATAAAATAACAATTTATTTATACATAATAATAAATATATAAAATTAAAAAGGACATATATTAAAATAAATTATTAAATAAATAATTTTTTATTTTTGGGTTTTTAAAGATATTTTTATTACATTGTTATTTTTGGAAACCTTTGAGAAGAGATTTGTACAGTCTAGTTACGAACCCGGCACTTTTCGATACACAGGCATACGCGCTAACCGTTAGGCCACGGCGACTCTCGGTTCCTACAATTTTTTTTTATATAATTTGTGTGTTAATAGAATTATTTCATGAATTTTTTAATTATTTAATTATATTTTGCGATTATGGCGTCATGTATGGAGACTTAGTTAATAAAAAAATTAAATAATATTTATTATGTATAATGAAAATTCAAGCTTATTAATTTATTTTTATTTTACATGAAAATATCTTTTATTTCATTGTTAATATTATTTACAGAAATTTGAAGTATATATATCTATTTTTATATAAAAAATAACAATTTATACATATATAATAATTATTATATAAAAATAAAAAGGAACTATATAAAAATAAATTATTAAATGAATAATTTTTGATTTTTGTTTTTTTTAAGATATTTTTGGGATATTGTTATTTTTGGAAAATTTTGTGAAGAGATTTGTACCGCCTAGTTACGTACCCGGCACCTATAGACACAGAGGCATACGCGATAACCGTTAGGCCACGGCGACTCTCGGTTATAGAAGATTTTTATATAATTTGTGTGTTAATATAATTATTTCACGAATTTTTTAATTATTTAATTATATTGTGCGATTATGGCGTCATGTATGGAGACTTAGTTAATAAAAAAAAAATATTTATTATGTATAATGAAAATTTATGCTTATTAATATTTTTTTACATGAACATATTTTTTATTTCATTTTTAATATTATTTGCAGAAATTTGAAGTATATATATCTATTTTTTATATACAAAATAACAATTTATACATATATAATAATAAATATATAAAAATTAAAAAGGAACTATATAAAAATAAATTATTAAATAAATATTTTTGTATTTTTAGGTTTTTTAAGATATTTTTGGAATATTGTTATTTTTGGAAAATTTTGTGAAAAGATTTGTACTGTCTAGTTACGTACCCGGCACCTTTCGATACACAGGCATACGCGTTAACCGTTAGGCCACGGCGACTCTCGGTTACAAAAGATTTTTATATAATTTCTGTGTTAATAGAATTATTTCAGGAATTTTTTAATTATTTAATTATATTATGCGATTATGGCGTCATGTATGGAGACTGAGTTAATAAAAAAATTAAATAATATTTATTATGTATAATGAAAATTTAAGCTTATTAATTTATATTTATATTACATGAAAATATTTTTTATTTCATTGTTAATATTATTTACAGAAATTTGAAGTATATATATCTATTTTTATATAAAAAATAACAATTTATACATATATAATAATTAATTAATGTATAAAAATAAAAAGGAACTATATAAAAATAAATTATTAAATGAATAATTTTTTTTTTCTTTTTTTTTAATATATAGTTATTTTTGGAAATTTTTTGTGAAGAGATTTGTACCGTCTAGTTACGTACCCGGCACCTTTCGATACACAGGCATACGCGCTAACCGTTAGGCCACACGACTCGCGGTTACAATAGATTTTTATATAATTTGTGTGTTAATAGAATTATTTCACGAATTTTTTAATTATTTAATTATATTGTGCGCTTATTGCGTCATGTATGGAGACTTAGTTTATAAAAAAATTAAATAATATTTATTATGTATAATGAAAATTTAAGCTTATTAATTTATTTTTATTTTACATGAAAATATTTTTTATTTCATAGTTAATATTATTCACAGAAATTTGAAGTATATATATCTATTTTTATATAAAAAATAAAAATTTATACATATATAATAATTAATTAATGTATAAAAATAAAAAGGAACTGTGTAAAAATAAATTATTAAATGAAAAAATTTTTATTTTTGTTTTTTATAAAGATATTTTTGTGACATTGTTATTTTTGAAAAAATTTGTGAAGAGATTTGTACCGTCTAGTTACGTACCCGACACATTTCGATACACAGGCATACGCGCTAACCGTTAGGCCACAGCGACTCTCGGTTAATACAATTTTTTTTTATATAATTTGTGTGTTAATAGAATTATTTCATGAATTTTTTAATTATTTAATTATATTGTGCGATTATTGCGTCATGTATGGAGACTTAGTTAATAAAAAAATTAAATAATATTTATTATGTATTATGAAAATTTAAGCTTATTAATTTATTTTTAATTTACATGAAAATATTTTTTATTTCATTGTTAATATTATTTACAGAAATTTGAAGTATATATATCTATTTTTTATATAAAAAATAACAATTTATTTATATATAATAAGAAATATATAAAAATAAAAAGGAACTATATTAAAATAAATTATTAAATAAATAATTTTTTATTTTTGGGTTTTTAAAGATATTTTTGGGATATTGTTATTTCTGGAAAATTTTGAGAAGAGATTTGTACCGTATAGTTACGTACCCGACACCTTTCGATACACAGGCATACGCGCTAACCGTTAGCCCACAGCGACTCTCGATTACAAAAGATTTTTATATAATTTGTGTGTTAATAGAATTATTTCACGAATTTTTTAATTATTTAATTCTATTGTGCTCTTATTGCGTCATGTATGAAGACTTACTTAATAAAAAAATTAAATAATATTTATTATGTATAATGAAAATTTAAGCTTCATTATTTATTTTTATTTTACATGAAAATATTTTTTATTTCATTGTTAATATTGTTTACAGAAATTTGAAGTATATATATCTATTTTTTATATAAAAATTAACAATTTATACATATATAATAATATATAAAAATAAAAAGGAACTATATAAAAATAAATTATTAAATAAACATTTTTTTTATTATTGGGTTTTTAAGATATTTTTGGGATATTGTTACTTTTGGAATACTTCGTGAAGCGAATTGTACCGTCTAGTTACGCAACCGCCACTTTTCGATACACAGACATACGCGCTAACCGTTAAGCCACGGCGACTCTCGGTTACAGAAGATTTTTATATAATTTGTGTGTTAATAGAATTATTTCACGAATTTTTTAATTATTTAATTATATTGTGCGCTTACGGCATCATGTATGGAGACTTAGTTAATAAAAAAATTAAATAACCTTTTTTATGTATAATGAAAATTCAACCTTATTAATTTATTTTTATTTTACACGAAAATATTTTTTATTTCATTGTTAATATTATTTACAGAAATTTGAAGTATATATATCTATTTTTATATAAAAAATAACAATTTATACATATATAATAATTATTATATAAAAATAAAAAGGAACTATATAAAAATAAATTATTAAATGAATAATTTTTGATTTTAGTTTTATTTTAAGATATTTTTGGGATATTGTTATTTTTGGAAAATTTTGTGAAGAGATTTGTACCGCCTAGTTACGTACCCGGTACCTTTAAATACACAGGCATACGCGATAACCTTTAGGCCACGGCGACTCTCGGTTACAGAAGATTTTTATATAATTTGTGTGTTAATATAATTATTTCACGAATTTTTTAATTATTTAATTATATTGTGCGATTATGGCGTCATGTATGGAGACTTATTTAATAAAAAAAATAATATTTATTATGTATTATTTAATAAAAAAAATAATATTTATTATGTATAATGAAAATTTAAGCTTATTAATTTATTTTTTACATGAACATATTTTTTATTTAATTTTTAATATTATTTGCAGAAATTTGAAGTATATATATATCTATTTTTTATATACAAAATAACAATTTATACATATATAATAATAAATATATAAAAATAAAAAGGAACTATATAAAAATAAATAATTAAATAAATAATTTTTTATTTTTGGGTTTTTTAAGATATTTTTGGAATATTGTTATTTTTGGAAAACTTTGAGAAGAGATTTGTACCGTTCAGTTGCGCACCCGGCACCTTTCGATACACAGGCATACGCGCTAGCCGTTAGGCCACGGCGACTCTGGGTTACAAAAGATTTTTATATAATTAGTGTGTTAATAGAATTATTTCACGAATTTTTTAATTATTTAATTATATTGTGCGATTATGGCGTCATGTATGGAGACTTAGTTAATAAAAAAATTAAATAATATTTATTATGTATTATGAAAATTTAAGCTTATTAATTTATATTTATATTACATGAAAATATTTTTTATTTCATTGTTAATATTATTTACAGAAATTTGAAGTATATATATATCTATTTTTATATAAAAAATAACAATTTATACATATATAATAATTAATTAATGTATAAAAATAAAAAGGAACTATATAAAAATAAATTATTAAATGAATAATTTTTTATTTTTGTTTTTTTTAAGATATTTTTGGGATATAGTTATTTTTGGAAAATTTCGTGAAAAGCTTTTTACCGTCTAGTTACGTACCCGGCACCTTTCGATACACAGGCATACGCGATAACCGTTAGGCCACGCCGACTCTCGGTTACAAAAGATTTTTATATAATTTGTGTGTTAATAGAATTATTTCACGAATTTTTTAATTATTTAATTATATTGTGCGCTTATTGCGTCATGTATGGAGACTTAGTTAATAAAAAAATTAAATAATATTTATTATGTATAATGAAAATTTAAGCTTATGAATTTATTTTTAATTTACGTGAAAATATTTTTTATTTTATTGTTAATATTATTTACAGAAATTTGAAGTATATGTATCTATTTTTTATATAAAAATATCAATTTATTTATATATAATAATAAATATACAAAAATAAAAAATAACTATATAAAAATTAATTATTAAATAAATATTTTTTTATTTTGGGGTTTTTTAAGATATTTTTGGGATATTATTATTTTTGGAAAACTTTGAGAAGAGATTTTCACCGTCTAGTTACGTACCCGGCACCTTTCGATACACATGCATACGCGCTAACCGTTAGGCCACAGCGACTCTCGGTTACAAATGATTTTTATATAATTTGTGTGTTAATAGAATTATTGTCCGTGGTGACCTTTTGAAATTCGAAAAATCCGGCTCCACAATGTGTATTTGGGCTCATAACTGCCGGACAAATGATCACAATGAAAACATTTTGGCACGAGGAGAAAGGTATAATCCGTGCGCTTCTTTCGGTACCAAGTAAAAATCCTTACGATGAATAGTGCGTCCGGAATCTGCAAAAGAAATTGTTTTTTCATGGAACTATAAAGTTTTAAGATACCAACTTTTCATATATGCAAAACTATCAATGGGAATTATATGAAATTAGCGTCAGGGTCTTTAGTTAACGCCATATTGATACGTTTAAAGCCACAATGGTGTGCTGTGAAAATTACGGATTTTGCCACTTTTCACTTTTTCATGAAAAATTAGTTTGTTTAAAAAAACTCGAAAAAATCTAAAAGATTTTTAAATTTTTTTCGTTGGCACTAACAATTACTTTGCAAAATCTTCATTCCGAATCAGTCTTCAGATTCGAAATAGAAAATTTATTTTGCCCGTTGCGGCCTCTTGAATTCGGCTCCACATCCTGTGAATGGGCTTATAACTACCGGACAGATAATCACAATGAAAAAATTCTTGCTAGAGTAGGAAGGTATAATCCATGGGCTTCCAACTCTACCAAACAATAGACGTTACGACGAATAGTTCGTCCGGAATTCGCAAAAGAAGTCATTTTTTACAGGAAAATAAGGTTTTAAAATACCAATTTTTCCATATAAACCCAACTATCAACGGGAATGGTCTGGAAATTGCTGGAGCAAACGCAGTTTTTCACCGGGAGTCGGGAAATATGTCATGCCGCGAAATGTATAGAATCCTGTCGCCACAAAACATGGTCGGCGACCGGTAAAATAATTTCTTTAAGTGGGCGAAAATGGTCCAAAAATTTTCAAAGTCCAAAATAAAAATATACATATATAACTATTTTTAATGGTCTACAACATAGAATATATTTTGTTCAAAAAATAATTTTTAAAAAAATCGAAATGTTTTTCTTAAAATTTTTTTAAAACATTTATTTAACATAGAAAAATTAAGAAAAAATATTTCCATCATATTTCAGAGCTGGACTTTGAAAAAAAAATTAAAAAAATAACCTCCGACGAAAAAAAATCAAATTTCATTTCTAGTGCTCGGATCGCCTTTTAACTACTACCAATCGACTGGAAACATCGCCATTAGTAGATTTGAGCAAATTTCAAGTCGATAGCTCCAGTAGTTCGGCCGCTATTCTATTTGTGGAAAAGTGCTGGAAATCGCGTGAAAAAGCGTTTTGCACAAATAAATTTTATTTTATTTTTGTGTTAATTTATTTGATTTTTATTTATTGTGAAGGTTTTTTTTAGCTGCAAAACACTTTTTTCTTCTATATTTACTGTTTCTCCAATGGAAATTTCATTAAACTCATGTTTTATCACTTTTCTGAAAGTTGTTTTTTCTGTAAAACATTAATTTCTTCTATATTTCCTGTTTCTCCAAAACTATCAATGGGAATGGTCTGAAATTTGCCTGTCGGTCTTTAGTTAACGTCATATTGCTACGTTTAAAGCCACAATGGCGTGCTGTGAAAATTACGGATTTTGTCACTTTTCACTTTTTCATAAAAATCTGAATTTTTTTTAAAACTTCGAAAATTTAAAAAATATATATAAAATTTTTTAGTTGGCACTAAATAATAGTTTTAAAAATCGTGATTCCAAATCAGTCTGCCGATTTGAAAAAGAAAATTTATTTTGCCCGTGGTGACCTTTTGAAATTCAAAAAATCCGGCTCTACAAAGTGTATTTGGGCTCATAACTGTCGGACAAATGATCACAATGACAAAATTCTGGCACGAGGAGAAAGGTATAATCCGTGCGCTTCTTCCGGTACCAAGTAATAGTCCTTACGATGAATAGTGCGTCCGGAATCTGCAAAATAAATTGTTTTTTCATGGAACTATAAAGTTTTAAGATACCAACTTTTCATATATGCAAAACTATCAATGGGAATTATATGAAATTAGCGTCAGGGTCTTTAGTTAACGCCATATTGATACG